>OZ024755.1:35397793-35465293 GCA_964016885.1 Eledone cirrhosa
TGTAACCCTTTAACATTTAAACCGGCCATAACTGGCCAGAATTCTTTCACCTCTTTCTGTTCAAACCGGCTGTATCTGGTCAGAATTCTCTCACCTCTTTCTGTTCAAACCGGCTGTATCTGGCCAGAATTCTTTCACCTCTTTTTGTTCAAACCGGCTGTATCTGGCCAGAATTCTCTCACCTCTCTCTCTTCAAACTGGCTGTATCTGGCCAGAAATTTCTCACTTTTATCTGTTCAAAACAGCCATATCTGGTCAGATTTCTCTCATACTGATGTTAAGGTATTGTTCTCAAAATAGATAATATCAAAATCTCGTAGATTTGATAATATAATAGTAAATATAGAGTAATGTAAATACTAAAGGAGTAAGTCATGGTAAACCATGGATTTGCACATACAAATCCCCTCTCTGAAGCACAAGCCTGAGCAAGGGGTTTTTGTGGCAGACACCAATCTCCCCTCTCCATATAACTAGTGGCGGCACATTGCGTCTTGGCTCCAGTGCAACTCGTGTTTTCCAGCTGAGTGAAGTGGGGCAATGTGAAACGAAGACACAATGTGCCACCCTGTCAGAGAATCAGTTACAACCTCAATGTGTGTGTTCCCAAAACTCTAACCACTAACTCTCACTTCAACATGCCCCTCACCAGACCTGCTAAATTCTCCATGACACCATTTTTCTGTCATCTACACATATAACAGATCCCCAAGCACACACAGTGTTCAGGAATACATTTTTCTTGGGAAATTGTTTGAAAGAACTTTTTCAAAAAAGAGTTTTAACTCTTCGGCATTTAAATTACTTTATATTTACTATTGTATTTTCATGGTAAAGGCTTTATCTCAATTAATTATTTCACATAATATCGAATCTACGAGACTTTGATATTATTTATTTTCAAAACAATACCTTAACATAATTATGAGCAGCTGATTGTGGTTTGTTTGAACAGAAAGAGGTGAGAGAATTCTGGCAAGATACGGCCGGTTTGAACAGAAGAAGGTGAGAAAAATCTGGCCAGATATGGCAGGTTCGAACAGAAAGAGGTGAGAGATTTCTGGCCAGATACAGCCGGTTTAGACAGAAAGAGATGAGAGAATTCTGGCCAGATATGGTTGGTTTGAAGAGAAAGAGGCAAGAGATTTCTGGCCAGATACAGCCAGTTTAAACAGAAAGAGATGAGAGAATTCTGGCCAGATATGGTTGGTTTGAAGACAAAGAGGTGAGAGAATTTTGGCCAGATACAGCCGGCTTGAACAGAAGGTGAGAAAAATCTTACCAGATACAGCAGGTTTAAATGCTAAAGGTTTGAACAGAGAAAGGCGAGAGAATTCTAGCCAGATACGGCAGGTTTAAATTCTAAAGGTTTAAGGAGGATTTTTCTGCTCCAAGCTTTTGCATTGATGATGGGCGGAGGTGGTGAGAGCAGACCTCAGATCGCTGAAGCTCACGGACCAGATGACGAAGGACCGTGACAAGTGGAGAGATGCTGTGCTGAATAGGACCCGTCCCACCCTTGCAAGAAGGGAAAAGTGGACGTATGATGATATAATGATGATGATGATATATACTCATTAGTACAGAATGTGGTGTCACATACTTCTATATAGTTTACCATTACCATCCAGCAGCCAGTTTTGGTATGGCTGGAGTTTACTGTAATGATGATGATGATGATGATGGTTACAGGAGAAATGAACAATGTGAATTTATTCAATGTATTAGTTGCAAATATAATAATTAGTAGAACAAAACATCAACACAATACTGAGTTAAGGCTTAGACAGGAAATTGATTTTGTAGCTATTTTTCACAGATTTCCTCACTTGCATGAACAAAAAAATAATGTGATGTATTAAAACCTGTTGTTATTGTTTTCTTTATTTTATTTATTTGTATAGTACATTTTTTTTATATTTTCTTTATATTTTCTTCATTTTTTAAAAATATTTTCTTCATTTTTTCTTGTTTTTTTTTAATATTTTCTTCATTTTTTTTTTATATTTTCTTCATTTTTTTTCCTAGTAGAATTTTCCACTGTGGTATTGTCAAGAGATTACTGAATATTTCAAACATTTGCATATGATTTGTTCCTTTCATCCTTCTTAATCCATTTAGTAAAGACTAATCTACAGAAACAGACAAATTACACACCACCGCACTAGACATACTCACACATATATATTATATATGTATGTGAGTGTGTATGTGTATATATATATATATATATTCGTTTAACCCATGTCGCCTTGGAAAAATGGACATAAAACAATGATATCTCTCTCTCATATATATATATATACTCTTTTACCTGTTCCAGCCATCCAGCTGAGGCCCTGCTGGGGCACCGCCAAATATATATATATAAATCTTATATATATATATATAAAATCATATATATATAAATCTTAACCATTTAACATCTCAGGGTATGTCATGTATCATTATATTTTGTCTGATGAGGACGTACTGTTGTACATCCGAAATATGTATAATAAAATGTAATTGATCAAAAGAACATCTATTTTATTAATATTTGTATTTTAATATTAATAAGTCTGGAAAATTATTTTCCGTAGAGTGCTTCTAATCTACTGTAAAACTCATTCTTTGATATACTCATTGAATCTTGTTTCACTCTTTAATATATATATATATAACAAAGGAAGTATGGTAAGGAACCCAGTGGACCATAACGCATCAGAGTACTCAATACTTAGGGTAGTAGAGTGGGTAACAGGAAAAAACAGTCAGGACCCCAACGGCTGAGCTCCAGCCATTTTGACAGCGTTCAGATCTAGCTGCCAAAATGGCCAGAGCTCAGCCATCGGGGTTCTCTCTCTCTCTCTCTCTCTCTCTCTCTCTCTCTCTCTCTCTCTCTCTCTCTCTATATATATATATATATATATATATATATACACACACATGGACACACACTAGTGTATATTAGTACAAACATAAATAAGCTCACATATTACACATATAGATATAGCTTTCCTTCAAGTAAACATACACACAGACTAAATTATAACCCTTCCCCCACTCAATAACAAAGTTTGCAGTATGCTTGCTTAATCAAAAGAAATCATCAACAATTATTAGATTTGACTGCTGCCTCTCTCAAGCCCCAATTCACTTCAATTTTGTCAACCACTCTACTTTCTACCACCTCACCACACTTCCTTGTCACTCATCATTGTCTTAATCTAAGGAATTGGAAACTGTCAATGCTGTCTGAGTATATCTGAGCTTGTTCTTGCACATCCGTGTTAGTGTGAATGTTGTTTTGTTTAGGGCAGAGGTTCTCAAACTTTTCAGGCCATCCCCCCCGCCCCTCATGGCCACATAATACCCTCAGCACCCTCCCCCCTAACGCTATTTCCAGAAAGACCTGCCTACACGCAAATCATAAATAATATATAATAAATGAAATTGTTAATTTATATATAATATATAACACAATATATACTATGTATAAATAAATATTATATATTTTTTTTATCTTACTATATTTATATATCATATGAATCATTTGTTATACTATTATGTCATCTCTACCGCCTCCCCCACCACCCACTTAGGCTCCAGCACCCCTTGGATCTTCTCAAGACCCTCCCCGTCGGGGGGAGGGGGGTAACACCCACTTTGAGAACCCCTTCGGTGGTTTTCTGCTAGCATGTGTAGTGTGCATATTGATATTATACACAAATATATATACATGTAGATATGATACATCAAATAAAATCGTAATTGACAATATCCACAGAAATTGAAGAGAATCTATGTTACACTTTCTTCTGTAATCAGTAAAGTAATCCAGGATACATTAAAAAAAGACGATATTATATCATCATCATCATCATCGTTTAACGTCCATGTTCCACATTTGCATGGGTTTGGACGGGAGTTTTCCCACTTGAGGCAAGAGTGGTTGTCTTGCTCGCATAGGACTGTCTGGTGGGTTTTCTACAGTTGGATGCCCTTCCTAACACCAACCACATTTACAGTGTGAGGCTGGGAGGTTTTTACCGTGTTGCCTACATGGCCACATTACAGCGTGGACTGTCTGGCGGGTTTTCTACAGCCAGATGCCCTTCCTAACACCAACCACCAACATTATATATAAACTGCTTTATGGTGAAATGTAGTGAAAACGAAAAAGGAGAAAATTAGTGACAGAAATATAAACATTATATAAAGATCTAAATATATGAATGTTTATATAAGCGATGTAATAAGTGTTATAATTGTTTCTACTTTTGGCACAAAGCCAGCAATTATCCCAGTGTATTACTGGTACTTTATTTTATCGACCCCGTAAGGATGAAAGGCAAAGTTAACCTCGGCGGGATTTGAACTCAGATCATAAAAGGCCATAACTCTTTGCTGCAAAGCATGCCGTCAGACCCTAAATTTACCAAAATTGCCCCCCCCCCCAATTCAGAAATGTTTCCACCACTCCCTGAGCTACCCAGCTTGCCACTATAGTTGTAGTAGTAGCAGTAATTCTGGTAAAGCACGAAGAGAACCATAATCGGTTTTATCTCTGTTAATCGCTGATGTTTTAATGGTTTAGGCATGTGGCTGAGTGGTTAGAGAATTGGATTCGCAGTCGCAAGGTTGTGAGTTCGATTCCTGGACTGGGCGATGTGTTATGTCGTTGGGCAAGACACTTTATTTCTTGTTGCTCCTTCTACCCGGAGTTGTGACCGATAGATAGTATTAGCAATTGGAAAGATCAATGGAATCGGTCTGATTTGACGAAAGTCGATCGCTCCTTACTAAAAAGGGCCATGATCCTAACTTACCAATTTATAAACTTACCTGATTACCAATTTATGATAATAGTAATTACTGTATGTACTCGAATATAAGTTGATTCGAATATTTGAATATTTGTGTGGAAATATATAAAGAATGGTGGTCAGAATTTTGTATAAAACTGGCTTTTGGGAGTGGTTGGTATGTATGTGTTTGTGTATGTTTGTATGTATATGATTGTGTGTATGTTTGTATGTATATGATTGTGTGTATGTTTCTATGTATATGATTGTGTGTATGTTTCTATGTATATGATTGTGTGTATGTTTCTATGTATATGATTGTGTGTATGTTTCTATGTATATGATTGTGTGTATGTTTCTATGTATATGATTGTGTGTATGTGAGTGTGTTGCCGTTTTGAATACCTTTCTGCGATTGAACTTAAATTGACGCCTGGCAATTAAAGGCCCAACCACACACACACACACACACACTTGTGTTAGGTTTTGTACCCATTTCAACTGCAGCCATACACCAGATAATGTAGTAAGTCTTATATTTCAAAATTTAAATTTTGAATTTGTTTTAATTATAAAATTACACCTCAGCTAAAAACACTTTTTATGGCTTTGGAAAATTAAGACAATATTAAAATTGCTTTTACACTAATACCTAAGTGTCATCTTTCTATGTAAGATGATTTCAATATCTTATTTGAAATTTAAATTGACGGGGGGGGGGGGGGGGGGGACAAAAAGGTTTGCACCCAAAGGGGGCGCTGGCTTAAAAAAAAGGTTGGGAAACCCTGATTTTTGTTTCACAAATCCACTACATAATGACTTTTTAGTCTAAAAGTGATATTTAACCATTATGGATATCATTAAGACCTGAAGAGGCAATAGTTGAAAGATGAACTAAGAGAACACTGTAGAGGGATTCAGAGTAGACGGGGGAGGAAGAGACGTGTGAGAGAGAGAGAGGAAAAGTAGAGAGGAGAGACAGTGATAAGAGAGAGCAAGAGTGAAAGGGGGAGGAAGGGGCATGTGAGAGAGAGAGAGAAGTAGAGAGGAGAGGCAGAGTGATAAAAAGAGAGAGCAAGAGTGAAAGGGGGAGGAAGGGGCATGAGAGAGAGAGAGAGAGGAGAAATAGAGAGGAGAGGTAGAGTGATAAAAAGAGAGAGCCAGGGTGAAAGGGGGAGGAAGAGTGAAATAAAACAACGCTGAAAGAAAATATAATTATTGTGTCGTCAAGTATGAAATTTGTAGAAATATGTAGAAAAAAAACAAATTTCTACAAATTTCATACTTGACCCAATAAGTCAGAGAACAAAACAATCGGTACATGTGTGCATGTGTGCATGTGTGTATGTGTGCATGTGTGCATGTGTGCATGTGTGCACACGTGTGTGTATGAATGTGTATATGTGTAAGGGATATTAAAAAGTTCAAATATTGGTTTCTTATATAGGCACAAGGCCAGCAATTTTGGGGGAGGGGAAAGTCGATTAAATCAACCCCAGTGCGTGACTGGTACTTTATTTTATCGACCCCGTAAGGTTGAAAAGCAAAGGCAAAGTTAACCTCGGCAAGATTTGAACTCAGATCATAAAGGGCCGTAACTCTATGCTGCAAAGAATGGCGTCTCTACCGATACTGCCTATCCACCGCTAAAAAGTTCAATGTTCTCAATGGTAGGCTTGAATATAACACACAATGATATAGTAACTGTAGATAAACAGTTCCATTGTGAAATAATCACTCCTGATATTTTAGCACATTAATTACATAAAATTTGAAGTAGGTGAAGCTCATGTAATGTCTATCTTCTCTGCACTGGCAAGAGTTGGATATATTATGATCATCATCATCATCATTTAACGTCCGCTTTTCCCCGCTTGCAAGGGTGGGACGGGTCCTATTCAGCACAGCATCTCTCCACTTGTCACGGTCCTTCGTCATCTCCACCGTGAGTTTCAGCGATCTGAGGTCAGCTCTCGCCACCTCCGCCCATGTTTTTCGTGGTCTTCCTCTACCAGGTCTTCCTTCTACTGGGATTTCTTGGCACTTCTTTACCCAGTGGTCATCCTCCATGTGCATCACATGTCCATACAACCTCAGTCTCCTCTCCCGTACACTACATTCTATCCCTCTCAGACACAGTTTCTCTCTCAACACATCACATGTCCATACCACCTCAGTCTCCTCTCCCGCACACTACATTATATCCCTCTCAGACACAGTTTCTCTCTCAACACATCACATGTCCATACAACCTCAGTCTCCTCTCCCGCACACTACATTATATCCCTCTCAGACACAGTTTCTCTCTCAACACATCACATGTCCATACCACCTCAGTCTCCTCTCCCGCACACTACATTATATCCCTCTCAGACACAGTTTCTCTTTCAACACATCACATGTCCATACCACCTCAGTCTCCTCTCCCGCACACTACATTCTATCCCTCTCAGACACAGTTTCTCTCTCAACACATCACATGTCCATACCACCTCAGTCTCCTCTCCCGCACATCTACATTCTATCCCTCTCAGACACAGTTTCTCTCTCAACACATCACATGTCCATACCACCTCAGTCTCCTCTCCCACACACTACATTCTATCCCTCTCAGACACAGTTTCTCTCTCAACATATCACATGTCCATACCACCTCAGTCTCCTCTCCCGTACACTACATTCTATCCCTCTCAGACACAGTTTCTCTCTCAACACATCACATATCCATACCACCTCAGTCTCCTCTCCCGCACACTACATTCTATCCCTCTCAGACACAGTTTCTCTCTCAACACATCACATGTCCATACCACCTCAGTCTCCTCTCCCGCACACTACATTCTATCCCTCTCAGACACAGTTTCTCCCTCAACACATCACATGTCCATACCACCTCAGTCTCCTCTCCCGCACATCTACATTCTATCCCTCTCAGACACAGTTTCTCTCTCAACACATCACATATCCATACCACCTCAGTCTCCTCTCCCGCACACTACATTCTATCCCTCTCAGACACAGTTTCTCCCTCAACACATCACATGTCCATACCACCTCAGTCTCCTCTCCCGCACACTACATTCTATCCCTCTCAGACACAGTTTCTCTCTCAACACATCCATGCTGGGTCGTTCACGCACATTGACATAGCACATCCAACGGAGCATACTTGCCTCATTTCTCTCCAGCCGTCGCATATCCTCTGCAGTTGCTGCCCAAGTCTCACTACCATGCAGCATCGCGCTCCTCACATAGGCATCATATAAACTATATAAACATAAATATATATAATATATGTATATATATTACATATACCTTTATATTCACATGTACATGATACTCATATGTACATGCATCTATATATTTCTTTACACTATATATGGTGTGCAGGTTCAATCAGGAATAACCACAGTAAGTAAGGTTCTCAATACATAGCAGAGTATAAATATTTAATATAGAAATGGTTTCTACAAGAATAGAACTGTTTCCTGATGATTTCCTTCGAATGAAACAGTTCAAGTCCTGTAGAAGCCATTTTTATATGATATATATATATATATACACACACACACTCATACATATGTAGTTATACATGCATCCATATATATGCATATATATATATATATACACACACACATACATATGTAGTTATACATTCATCCATATATATGCATATATATATATATATACACACACACATACATATGTAGTTATACATGCATCCATATATATGCATATATATATATATATACCCATGCAAGCGTGGAAGATGGACGTTAAACGATGATGATGATATATATATATATATATATATATATATATATATATATATCCATACATATGTCTTTATACATGCATAAATATATATATATATATATATATATATATATATCTCTTCATGCAATGTATATATATATATATATGTATGTGTATGTGTCTGTGTCTGTGTGTGTGAGTGTGTGTGTGTGTTGTAGTAACCTCGGATAGGAAAGAAGGGAGGAAAGAAGGAAAGAAAGCAGAGGAAATCCTTAAAAATGTTGAGGACCAAGACCAGATCTGTGACAAATTGACTTGGCCATGTACTTTAAAATAAGATACCATTAACATTGCTTTGTGAAGTAGAAAGAAGGTGGAGAATACACATGAATGAAATGCTGGACATGTCAGAGAAAATGAGGTGGGAATGGTGATTCTTCTCATGTTTCTAAGAGTTTGCTTGCTGAAGGACTGAATGATGAATGACAGATAAATTGCATGGCCTAAGTGTCAATGTACTATCTCTATTGTTGACATTATTATCTGTAACACATGCGTTGTATAATATTCCTCAATGCATATGTATTTCCTCTTGTATGTGCATGTGTGGGTGTGTACATGTGTTTGTGTGCAAGTGGGTATATATACATATGGCAGTATATAATTGTTTTTGTATGCATGTATATATATATATATATATATATATATATATATACATATGCCAGTATATAATTGTTTTTGTATGTATGTAGCAGACTGAGCTGGTATGGACATGTGATGCGCATGGAGGATGACCGATGGGTGAAGAAGTGCCAGGAAATGCCAGTTGAAGGAAGATGTGGTAGAGGTAGACCACGAAAAACATGGGCGGAGGTGGTGAGAACAGACCTCAGATCATTGAAGCTCACGGTGGAGATGACGAAGGACCGTGACGAGTGGAGAGATGCTGTGCTGAATAAGACCCGTCCCACCCTTGCAAGCAGGGTAAAGCGGACGTAAAATGATGATGATGATGATGTATATATATATATATATATATATATATATATATATATATATATACAATATATTAATAAATGGAAACTATATTTATAAAACCATAATTATTTTATTATATATATTTCAAGGGCAAGCAAGGCAAATTTTGGTGCGCTTTCATCAGATAAAATATATATATTTATATATATATATCAATATATCTTTATAAAACCATATTTATTTTATTATACATATAACATAAATATATATATATATATATATATATATATAAGTTCACGGGACTAGCATGGGTATCACTGCTAGGACCAGTTGCATATCAGCGTACTCAATAAGTACTCCCAGAGTATACACATAGTCATTCGCTTTGATACAACACACGTAAATGGGTACCTTCAATTGTCCCCCAACTCGAGTTTCGGCCACACCTAGTGCAGCAGTAGAGTGCACAGCACACTGTGTCTGCATATATTATGCAACAATGCATAATCAGTGCATGTGGCTTCATCAGTGAGTTTCACCTAATCAATAACCAATCGATCGACAGAATTCAACTCCAGATCGTGCCGGCTATGACTATGTGACAGCCAACAGTAAAACGTTGGTGACTGGAATCTCTCCGTGTCACAATGTCGTCTCCGGATCTATAGGGCATCCAGCTGTAGAAAGGGCATCCAGCTGTAGAAAGAGCATCCAGCTGTAGAAAGGGCATCCAGCTGTGGAAAGAGCATCCAGCCGTGGAAAGGGCATCCAGCCGTAGAAAGGGCATCCAGCCGTAGAAAGGGCATCCAGCTGTGGAAAGGGCATCCAGCTGTGGAAAGGGCATCCAGCTGTGGAAAGGGCATCCAGCTGTGGAAAGGGCATCCAGCTGTGGAAAGGGCATCCAGCTGTGGAAAGGGCATCCAGCTGTGGAAAGGGCATCCAGCTGTGGAAAGGGCATCCAGCTGTGGAAAGGGCATCCAGCTGTGGAAAGGGCATCCAGCTGTGGAAAGGGCATCCAGCTGTGGAAAGGGCATCCAGCTGTGGAAAGGGCATCCAGCTGTGGAAAGGGCATCCAGCTGTGGAAAGGGCATCCAGCTGTAGAAAGGGCATCCAGCTGTAGAAAGGGCATCCAGCTGTAGAAAGGGCATCCAGCCGTAGAAAGGGCATCCAGCTGTGGAAAGGGCATCCAGCTGTAGAAAGGGCATCCAGCTGTAGAAAGGGCATCCAGCCGTAGAAAGGGCATCCAGCTGTAGAAAGGGCATCCAGCCGTAGAAAGGGCATCCAGCTGTAGAAAGGGCATCCAGCTGTAGAAAGGGCATCCAACTGTAGAAAGGGCATCCAGCCGTAGAAAGGGCATCCAGCTGTAGAAAGGGCATCCAGCTGTAGAAAGGGCATCCAGCTGTAGAAAGGGCATCCAGCTGTAGAAAGGGCATCCAGCTGTGGAAAGGGCATCCAGCTGTGGAAAGGGCATCCAGCTGTAGAAAGGGCATCCAGCTGTAGAAAGGGCATCCAGCTGTAGAAAGGGCATCCAGCTGTAGAAAGGGCATCCAGCTGTAGAAAGGGCATCCAGCTGTAGAAAGGGCATCCAGCTGTAGAAAGGGCATCCAGCTGTAGAAAGGGCATCCAGCTGTAGAAAGGGCATCCAGCTGTAGAAAGGGCATCCAGCCGTAGAAAGGGCATCCAGCCGTAGAAAGGGCATCCAGCTGTAGAAAGGGCATCCAGCCGTAGAAAGGGCATCCAGCCGTAGAAAGGGCATCCAGCTGTAGAAAGGGCATCCAGCTGTAGAAAGGGCATCCAGCTGTAGAAAGGGCATCCAGCTGTAGAAAGGGCATCCAGCTGTAGAAAGGGCATCCAGCTGTAGAAAGGGCATCCAGCCGTAGAAAGGGCATCCAGCCGTAGAAAGGGCATCCAGCTGTAGAAAGGGCATCCAGCTGTAGAAAGGGCATCCAGCCGTAGAAAGGGCATCCAGCTGTAGAAAGGGCATCCAGCTGTAGAAAGGGCATCCAGCTGTAGAAAGGGCATCCAGCTGTAGAAAGGGCATCCAGCTGTAGAAAGGGCATCCAGCTGTAGAAAGGGCATCCAGCTGTAGAAAGGGCATCCAGCTGTAGAAAGGGCATCCAGCTGTAGAAAGGGCATCCAGCTGTAGAAAGGGCATCCAGCTGTAGAAAGGGCATCCAGCTGTAGAAAGGGCATCCAGCTGTAGAAAGGGCATCCAGCTGTGGAAAGGGCATCCAGCTGTAGAAAGGGCATCCAGCTGTAGAAAGGGCATCCAGCTGTGGAAAGGGCATCCAGCTGTAGAAAGGGCATCCAGCTGTAGAAAGGGCATCCAGCTGTGGAAAGGGCATCCAGCTGTGGAAAGGGCATCCAGCTGTAGAAAGGGCATCCAGCTGTAGAAAGGGCATCCAGCTGTGGAAAGGGCATCCAGCTGTAGAAAGGGCATCCAGCTGTAGAAAGGGCATCCAGCTGTAGAAAGGGCATCCAACCGTAGAAAGGGCATCCAGCCGTAGAAAGGGCATCCAGCTGTAGAAAGGGCATCCAGCTGTAGAAAGGGCATCCAGCTGTAGAAAGGGCATCCAGCTGTGGAAAGGGCATCCAGCTGTAGAAAGGGCATCCAGCTGTAGAAAGGGCATCCAGCTGTAGAAAGGGCATCCAGCTGTAGAAAGGGCATCCAGCTGTAGAAAGGGCATCCAGCTGTAGAAAGGGCATCCAGCTGTAGAAAGGGCATCCAGCTGTAGAAAGGGCATCCAGCTGTAGAAAGGGCATCCAGCTGTGGAAAGGGCATCCAGCTGTAGAAAGGGCATCCAGCTGTAGAAAGGGCATCCAGCTGTGGAAAGGGCATCCAGCTGTAGAAAGGGCATCCAGCTGTAGAAAGGGCATCCAGCTGTAGAAAGGGCATCCAGCTGTAGAAAGGGCATCCAGCTGTAGAAAGGGCATCCAGCCGTAGAAAGAGCATCCAGCTGTAGAAAGGGCATCCAGCTGTGGAAAGGGCATCCAGCTGTGGAAAGGGCATCCAGCCGTAGAAAGAGCATCCAGCTGTAGAAAGGGCATCCAGCTGTGGAAAGGGCATCCAGCTGTAGAAAGGGCATCCAGCTGTAGAAAGGGCATCCAGCTGTAGAAAGGGCATCCAGCTGTAGAAAGGGCATCCAGCCGTAGAAAGAGCATCCAGCTGTAGAAAGGGCATCCAGCTGTGGAAAGGGCATCCAGCTGTAGAAAGGGCATCCAGCTGTAGAAAGGGCATCCAGCTGTAGAAAGGGCATCCAGCCGTAGAAAGAGCATCCAGCTGTAGAAAGGGCATCCAGCTGTGGAAAGGGCATCCAGCTGTAGAAAGGGCATCCAGCCGTAGAAAGAGCATCCAGCTGTAGAAAGGGCATCCAGCTGTGGAAAGGGCATCCAGCTGTGGAAAGGGCATCCAGCTGTGGAAAGGGCATCCAGCTGTGGAAAGGGCATCCAGCTGTGGAAAGCATGCCAAGTAAAGTGTATCAGTGAAACACAGTCAACTGAACTGCCTGTCAAGCCAGATATATATGTATATATATTTACATACATATATATCTATGTATATATATTTATATATATTTATATACGTGTATATATATATTTAAAAAAAAGGGGGGTAAAGACCCCCTTCGGTCACGAATGACCTTGGGATTTGCACCTAGAAAGTTCCCCTCTGAGGCACAAGTCCAGGCAAGGTTTGTTTGTGGAAGACCAATAGTCACCCATGCATACCAGTCTCCCCTCTCCATGCCACCGATGAGGTCCAAGGGAAAGGCAATGGCCGATACAGCTTGGCACCTGTGACGTCGCATCTCATTTCTACAGCTGAGTAAACTGGAGCAACATGAAATAAAGTGTCTTGCTCAAGGACACAACGCATCATCCGATCCGAGAATCGAACTCATAACCTTCTGATTGCAAGTTCAATGCTCTAACCACTAAGCCATGCACCTTCACAATATATATTTATTTATTAAAATAACAGATTAAAGTTTAAGCAAAGAATCGCTGCTTTCACCCTTAACTTTAATCTGTTATTTTAATAAATATTTGCTCTACGGTTCTTATATATCTGATATATATTTATCCTTATCGAGCCCTCTTTGGATTTTAGTCTTCAAATTTATTATTATTACTATATATATATATATAATGGCGGTGAATTGGCAGTAACGGTAGAGGGTCGGACGCCATGCTTTGACGCATAGAGTTACGGCCCTTGCCATTCTGAGGAGTTCAAATCCCGCCGAGGTTAACTTTGCCTTTCATCCTTACGGGGTCGATAAAATAAAGTACCAGTAATACACTGGGAAATTGCTGGCCTTGTGCCAAAAGTAGAAACAATTACTATATATATATATATATATATATATATAAAACAAAGAACAAAGAAAGTGTGGTAAGGAACCAGATGGACCATAACGCACCAGAGTACTCAATATTTAGGGTAGTAGAGTGGGTAATAGCAAAAGAGTCAGGACACCGACGGCTGAGCTCCGACTCTTTTGACAGATCCGAACTAGTTCAGATCTAGCTGTGGAAACGGCTGAAGCTCAGCCGTTGGTGTCGCGACTCTTTTCCTATATATATATATATATATATATATATATATATACATACACACACATACATATATATCTTTATGTATATATGTATGTCTATATATATATATGTGTGTGTGTGTAAATATTCATATGCATACATAGATTCATACACACACACATATATATATATATATATATGTATATATGCATACAGTCACACACACTGACATAAACATACAAACACACACACTGGAACATAAATACTTTGCATAGACAGAGATAATTAATTTGTAGAGGAAGGGATGAAGCCTTGCAGTGTCTGGTGTCATCTCTACCTCAGTATGTTGTTGATGAGATGGGTGAGGGGGGTGAGGGCGGTGAGGGGGGTAGAGGGGTGAGAGGGGGGGGAGAAGAGAGAGTGTAAAGGAGAGAGAGAGAGAGAAAGAGTGTAAAGGAGAGAGAGAGAGAGAGAGAGAAAGAGTGTAAAGGAGAAAGAGAAAGAGTGTAAAGGAGAGAAAGAGTGTAAAGGAGAGAAAGAGAGTAAAGAAGGGAGAGAAAGAGTTAGAAAGAGTGAAGGAGAGAGAAAGAGAGTGAGAAAGAGAGAAAGAGAGTAAAGAAGGGAGAGAGAAAGAGAGAAAGAGAGTAAAGAAGGGAGAGAGAAAGAGAGAAAGAGTAAAGAAGGGAGAGAGAAAGAGAAAGAGTAAAGAAGGGAGAGAGAAAGAGAGTAAAGAAGGGAGAGAAAGAGAGAAAGAGAGAAAGAGTGTAAAGACTGAAAGAGTGTAAAGAAGGGAGAGAGAAAGAGTGTAAATGAGAGTGAGAGGTAGAAAGAGTGAGGAAACAACCCAACTAACTGAGAGAGAGAGAGAGAAAGAGAGAAAGAGAGAGAGAGAGAGAAAGAGAGAGAGAGAGAAAGAGAGAGAGAGAGAGAAAGAGAGAAAGAGAGAGAGAGAGAGAGAGAGAGAAAGAGAGAGAGGGGGGAGGGGGGGGGAGAGAGAAAGAGAGGGGGGAGAGAGAGAGAGAAAGAGAGAGGGAGAGAGAGATTGATGGCCAATCTATGTTGTTGATATCCACTAAGTCATCACTTCACCAGAATGATGTTTTACATAATCTTCAAAGTAGGTTTTCTTCATCTTCCAATAAGGAACCATCTAGAAAGACTTCCAATTTCACTACTACACATATATATATATATATATATACTACATATATACATACACCCCATACATATACATATATGCATGTATATACACATGCAAGCATACATATATACATACATACACCCCATACATATACATATATGCATGTATATACACATGCAAGCATACATATATACATACATACACCCCATACATATACATATATATATACACATGCAAGCATACATATATACATACATACACCCCATACATATACATATATGCATGTATATACACATGCAAGCATACATATATACATGCATTACATGGACATATATACATACACCCCACACATATACATATATGCATGTATATACACATGCAAGCATACATATATACATGCATTACATGGACATATATATATATACACCCCATACATATACATAGACATATATATACATCATACACCCCATACATATACATATATGCATGTATATACATATACACATACAGGCATACATATATACATGCATACACATATGTATATACACCCATACATATACACGTATATACATTTACACATGCAAGCATACATATATACATGCATACACACCCCCAAACATATACATGTATATACATACACATATGCAAGCATACATATATACATGCATACACTTCATGTATATACACCCCCAAACATATACGTGTATATACATACACATATGCAAGCATACATATATACATGCATACACATGTATATACACCCCCATACATATACATATACACATGCAAGCATACATATATATACATACATACACATTCATCTATATACACCCCCATACATATACATATGCATGTATGTATATATATATATATATATATATATATATATATATATATATATATATTAGAAAGATCGAGTATCGAAAAATCGGCGCACGAGTTCACGATAAACAAAATTCGAAATGAGCGGCAGAGGGCTCAATAATTCAGATGAATCAGAGCTATATATATATATATATTTGCATATGTATATGCATGGGCTATGTATTTACATAAATATGTATATGTATGTATATATGTGTGTATATGTATGTATATATATGTATGCCTGTATATCTATATGTGTATACACATGCAGGCATACATATACACATACATATACACATGCATGTACATATATACATACCCACTGTACATATGCAAATATATACACACACACATGCAGACATATATATATATATATACACACTTATATACATACATACATACACACATATACACGCCCCATACATATACAAATATATACACACATACATATACACACATATACATACACATTTATATAAATACACCGCCCCCCCATACATATACATATGCAAATAAATACACACACGCACACCAGCAGACATACGTATATATATACATACATATACACACTTATATACATACATATACAAATACATACACACACATGCAGACATGTATAAACACACGTATATACATACATACACATATATAAATACATACCCCCCATCCATATACATATGAAAATATATAGACACACACATGCATACATACATATCCATACACTCATTTATACATACATGATGGCTGCCCTCTCGTTATCGAGTGTGGCCATTGCCCGATATACCATTATTAATAATTATTAATTAATTCTATCGTGCAATCCCTGTCTGTGGGCCCTTTCACTTCCAGGTGAAACTGGGGGGGGGGGGGGACCTTCACTTCCAGGTGAAACGAGGGGCCCTTCACTTCCAGGTGAAACTGGGGCCCTTCACTTCCAGGTGAAACTGGGGGCCTTCACTTCCAGGTGAAACTGGGGCCCTTCACTACCAGGTGAAACTGGGGGCCTTCACTTCCAGGTGAAACTGGGGGCCTTTCACTTCCAGGTGAAACTGGGGGCCTTTCACTTCCAGGTGAAACTGGGGGCCTTTCACTTCCAGGTGAAACTGGGGGCCTTTCACTTCCAGGTGAAACTGGGGGCCTTTCACTTCCAGGTGAAACTGGGGGCCTTTCACTTCCAGGTGAAACTGGGGGCCTTTCACTTCCAGGTGAAACTGGGGGCCTTTCACTTCCAGGTGAAACTGGGGGCCTTTCACTTCCAGGTGAAACTGGGGGCCTTTCACTTCCAGATGAAACTGGAGCCCTTTCACTTCCAGGTGAAACTGGGGCCCTTTCACTTCCAGGTGAAAAAAAGTACTATTTGGATGGCCGTTGACTCTGCTGAGTTCCTTCACACTTCACCTGGTCACTCTCAAGTGCTACAGGTAACATGAAACCCAGTACGACTTGTCTCATGGTCGGGTCGGCGGCGACTAAACTGGCAACCCCACCAAGCTTGGTATATGGTCACCCTGCGGGATGAAAGACAAGACATGCATACATACACAAAAACAGACATACACTCATACATATACACACACATACATACATATACACATACATACATACATGGTGGCTGCCCCCTTGTTATCGAGTATGGCCATTCACGATATACCATTATTAATAATAATTAATTAATTCTATCGTGCAATGCCTGTGGGTGAAGATATTTCTTAAAGTGAGGAAAGACTGTGCACTGAGCCAATCCCACTCTCTGAGCGACAGTAGCTATAACCCGAAAAGAAGAAAAGATCAACATCATCGGTAACTACTGAGCTGCAGGTTTTATATCGGAGTTATCCCAGTTTCCTGAGTTGCCTTCCCCTAGAACTATATACATATACAGGCATACATATACATACACACATGCAGGCATACATATACATACACACATGCATGTACATATATACATACATAAACATATTTATATATATACACACCCCCATACATATACATATGCATGTATATACATATACGCATGCAGGCATACATATACACATACATAAACATTTATATATATATATATACATATCCACTGTACATAGACATATGGAGAGATATAGATACACATTGTATGGAGGCACATGGCTTAGTGGTTAGAGCATTGGCCTTGCAATCGAAAGGTTGTGAGTTCAATTCTCAGACCGGGTGATGTGATGTCCTTGAGCAAGGCACTTTATTTCACATTGCTCCAGTTTACTCAGCTGTAGAAATGAGATGATAGGGACGGGGGTCCCTATCATTCCACTGCAAAGTGGTCGTGGAGGTGCCACGGCAAAAAAGCACCCAGCACTCACTGTAAATGAGGTTGGTGTTAGGAAGGGCATCCAGCTGTAGAAATCAAGCCAGAATCAGTTCCCGTCCCACCCTTGCAAGCAGGGAAAAGTGGACGTAAAATGAAATGAAATGATGATGCATACATACATACTTATATACACATATATATATATATATATATATATATATATATGTATATATATATATTATAAAATAACAGGAGGCTGGACTGGTGTAATTCCTTAAAAGGTTTATTATACTATGATCATTTCAATGACCGGGCTCAGTATGAATCCGGTGACATCATCAGGTATTCGAAATATAACAACGGAATATAATAGACAAAATCCATGGGGCTGAAAATCAGAGACATGAGGGTGACCGAACATTTAGCAGCTTCTACCCCATATATATATGGAGGCACTTGGATTAGTGGTTAGAGCATTGGGCTTGCAATCAAAAGGTTGTGAGTTCAATTCTCAGACCGGGTGATGTGTTGTTTCCTTGAGGAAGACACTTTATTTCACATTGCTCCAGTTTACTCAGCTGTAGAAATGAGATGATAGCGACTGGGGTCCATATCATTCCACTGCAAAGTGGTCGTGGAGGTGCCACGGAAAAAAAGCACCCAGCACTCACTGTAAATGAGGTTGGTGTTAGGAAGGGCATCCAGCTGTAGAAATCAAGCCAGAATCAGTTCTCGTCCCACCCTTGCAAGCAGGGAAAAGCGGACATAAAATGATGATGATGATGATGATGATGATATGTACATATATATAATGTGTCTTTCTTGCCTGTCACTTTTTCTTTTCCCCACTCTTCCATTTTTTTGTGTATCTTGATGCTTCTCCGTTTTTCTCACACCATTTTATCTCCGCCTATCCCCCTTTCACCTGTGTAGGTGTCTTTTCTCATACCTTATTTTCCTGTTGAGTACTTTATTAATTATCATTAATTTTCCTAATTAATAATTACATTTTCTAGAGGTCAGAACCACAACCATCTCGTGCAATTCTTGTTATAATTTATGAATACAATTTAATTTTTCTTTAGTTTGATGTACAATAAATTATATCAATATAAAATATTAATAAACCTTCCATAATAAATTATAGCTTCTTTTATGTTATAAACAATTTAATTACTGTTAAAATATTTGCATGTTGCTTTCTGTACTCTTACAATAGGCCTGTCCTATACTGGTTATTTATTAAATATTATGCACACCATAAAATTTTATCAACTTTAATGGCCCAAGACTTCTTTAGTTGGGTCACTCAGTAATTAGTTGTTGCTAATTGTCACTTTGTAATTATGTAAATGACCAGATGCTATTATGATAAACTTGTGTTGACTATGATAAATTCAGGGTGGTGTGTTACAGGACGAGAACGGGGAGGGACAAAGAAAATGGAGTGGAGAATGGTGAGAGGAGGGGGAAAGAAGAGGTAGAGGAGAATGAGTATACACACATATATATATATATATAATATAAGATCAAAAGATGGTTAAAAGAGTTCCATGTATTTTATTATGCGCATTTCAAAAACAAATATCAGCATGGGATGATACTTGTGCTCTCATCAGATAAAATAGGAAGACATGATATGAAGCTTAAAAAACACTTGCGAGCAGTGAAGTGTTAAATCTACATATAAATCTACAATATGTAGATTTAACACTTCACTGCTCGCAAGTGTTTTTTAAGCTTCATATCATGTCTCCCTATTTTATCTGATGAGAATGCAAATATCATCCCATATATGATATTTGTTTTTGAAATGCACATAATAAAATACATGGAACTCTTTTAACCATCTTTTGATCTTATATTATTTATACTCCAGTCCTACAAACTGTTGAGTGCTACTTATCCGATATCTGCATTGCTTTATTGTGCTACAATAAAACTCACCTCCTACAGAGCTATTTAATTAGAAAGTAAACAACACAATATATAACTACTCCATTACCAAAGGTTTCAGGACCCTAGACAATATTAACATATGTCTAGTTCACTCAGATTTATTTCATCTGAGGCTCCTGAAACCTTTAGTAATGAAGTAGTTACATTGTGTTAACTTTCTAATTAAATAGCTCTGTTTTATACATAGAGCACTCTTTTTTCCTTTGCTTTTTCTTTGGAAATATATATATATATATATATATATATATATATATATATATGAGAATGAGGGAAGGGGGGGTGATGAAGAGGAGATCGGGGGGGAGTGAATAGAAGGGGGGAAGAGGAGTATGAAGGAGACAAGAGAGAGGAGTATGGAGGAGAGGAAGAGAGGAAGAGGAGGGGGAGAGGAAGAGGAGGGGGAGAGGAAGAGGAGGGGGAGAGGGGGGGAGGATGAGGGGGCGGGGGGGGGGGGGGGAGAAGAGTATGTTACAATAAGTTCTATCACCATTGTTTAACCCTTTAGCATTTAAACCAGCCATATCTGGCCACAATATTCTCACCTCTTTCTGTTCAAACCAGCTGCTCATATTGATGTTAAGGTATTGTTCTCAGAATAACTAACATCAAAAGCTCATCTGATTCGATATTATGTGAGACGAACCCTTTTACACCAATTTCCTTAGTAAATATAGAGTAATGTAAATGGTTAAGATGGAACTGATTGGTTTGTAAAGTTTAGAGGTAAAACTTAGTAGATTCGAGAACTGAATTAGAAGATATTCCATGCTAGCATGGAAAATGGACGTTAAATGATGGTGATGATGATGATCATTATCATCATCATCATGACGATGAAAGAAACTGGTTAGTGTGAGGAATAAAGCAATCAAAGGCTTGAAACAAGAAACTGGTTAGTGTGAGGAATAAAGCAGTCAAATGCTTGAAACAAGGTTCTGAAACTAAAACCCTATTCTTGGGAATCTTAACCTTCTTAAAGAATTTTTTCAAGAATTTTATATGCTTCTTTTATAAAATAATTTGTAAAACTCTAAATATAATAGATATGATAATCTGCTACTCATATATCCTCACATGCAGGAAAGATAATGTTTTTAGTTTATCACCAATCTGTGTTATCTTTTTGTTATCGCTGTCAAGGCAGTAAAATGTCAACTGGTAGTAGGAACTCTCAATGATGACAAGTTGAGTTGTTTTTAATCAGGGGAGGTATGTATTGGCTGTCCTATATCGTTGGTTGGTGGAATGAAAGAATTCAGATGCTTAAGGCCTGCTTTCACCAGATCTCCATGTGGTTAGGAACTGGGATTTTGCCATAAGCAAGGTGCTCAGCATCACCAGTGCCAGATTTACCATTGTACTTAGGTATGCTTAAGCACAGGGCCCCCATTGGCCAAGATGGAGGGGGGGGGGGCATCTTCCTGCCAAAAAAATATTTTGCCTCCTTCAGGGCCCAAGTAAGGGGCCTCATAACTTAACTAGCACAGGGCCTCATTTGTCCTAAATCCACCACTGAGCATCACCCAAATAATGGCTAAATTCATTGAATTACAACAGTAACCCTTCCCTCGCCATTATGTTGCTGTAGACTATTACATTATTATTGGAATGGGAGTATCGGGAGAGAGTCGGACGCCATGCTTTGTAGCATAGAGTTATGGCCCTTTATGATATGAGTTCAAATCCTGTCAAGGTTAACTTTGCTTTTCATCCTTATGGGGTCGATAAAATAAAGTACCAGTAATATACTGGAGTAATTTCTGGCCTTGTGCCAATAGTAGAAACAATTATTATAGACACCATTACAATACTACCAACTCAATATTTTTAATGGCTAGTTTAAAAAATGGCTTAGAGAGAGGATGAAGGGCAACACCCATAACGCTTTTCATTTGTTTTAAGGTGGTGGAAGACTTGACCTGAATGTTTCAACAGAGTGAACACTATAGAAGACACCCAAGGGCCAAGTGGTAGAATTAAATCGGATGGAAGATTAAGTCTTCCATCCAAGATCACTACAACCACACCACCTTAACTAACAGTAACATATTGAATTCAATTAACTTACAACATACTTACACTCACACATACACATGTATACACACATATATGCATACATGCACATCTACAAATACACACATGCATACACACTGACACATACATACATATACACAGAGAAAATAATGTTGGCCTTGTGCCTTCTCACAAGAAAACCAATATATCAGCAGTTTATTCTGTGTGTGGCTTACTGCCAAATTGATAAAATCTTGATAATTTTACACTGGTTTAGCACAGAGGGACCTTTGTTGACTTATTTCTGTGTGTGTCCATAATATTAGGTTTTTATTTCCCACCAATTTCTCATGTATTTCCTGCCATATTTTCAATAATTCTATCTGCGGTCTTTATGTCCTCTACCATTACAGAATCCGACCTATTTATTTACCCTCTCATCCACCTTCATTATAACAGTAAAACCGATTTTAGAAGTTCACAGCAGCATGTTAATTTTATTCCTTACTTTTTTCTTCTCTCTTTGTTTTATTTTTTTATCAAGGTCCTTCATATTTGGTTCATATTGTTTTCTGATTCATTGCTTTTGTTTTTCTTTGTTTCATAGTTTTCTTGACTGTAATTCAATTGCTTTCTAGAATATGTCATGACATCTGTGAAATCTCACAATTTCTCTTTCTGTCTAAATATTTCAATTTATCAACCTTTTGCTTATCTCCCTTAATCTCTTCCTCACTCCCCCTGTATTCTCTCTCACTCTCACATAAATATATATATATATATATATATATATATATAGGAAAAGAGTCAGGACCCCGACAGCTGAGCTCCAGCTGTTTCGACATTCAGATCTCGCTGTCAAAACGGCCAGAGCTCAGCCTTGGGAGTCCTGACTCTTTTGCTATTACCCACTCTACTACCCTAAGTATCGAGTACTCTGGTGTGTTATGGTCCACCTGCTTCCTTACCACACTTTCTTTGTATGCATGTATATATATATATATATATATATAATATATATATATATATATATATATATATATGCAAAAGTTCTATTTAAATTGTTGGGATACAACAAGTAAATATTTTTATAACTGATATAAAGCACTCAACAAGTATTTGGAGTAGATATACGATATTAACAAATGGAAACTATATTTATAAAACCATATTTATTTCATTATTATGGTATGCCTTCATCAGACAAAATACAATATATACCAGCTTTATAAATAAACATTGACGTACCCTTTCAAAATGCGACCGTTACTTTTGGAAGACATCAGGATAGTGGTTTGTTTATATTAGTAAATCGTAGTGTTAAGGATAAGTTATGTATCTTTGCCTATATGTACGTGCTATACGATAGGTAATTTCTCTAGCAATATATAGATTTTGTGATGTTTAAATTCCAATTTTTAATATATTAATCTCAATTTTTAAACTAAATATCTAATCATAATTAAACAATGATTAATTTCTCATATTATATATGTATATTCCATTCATGAATATTAATATTTCTAATTTTATTTATTCATTTCATCTCAATTGTTAACTCAACTTAATATGACATGACTTAAGGTTTTCGTTCTCTCCCCCTCTCTCTATCTCTATATTTCTCTCTCTTGAGTTTTTTCTCTCTGTTTGGTGGTTTGATATCTCTGTTGTTTTCCTCTTTTTCTTTATTTATCTCTCCCTTTCTTTTCTCCACGTTTCTCTCTCTCCGTCTTTTTACTTATCCTTAACACTACGATTTACTAATATAAACAAACCACTATCCTGATGTCTTCCAAAAGTAACGGTCGCATTTTGAAAGGGTACGTCAATGTCTATTTATAAAACTGGTATATATTGTATTTTGTCTGATGAAGGCATACCATAATTTAACTTGGTATCCTTGAAATATGTATAATGAAATAAATATGGTTTTATAAATATAGTTTCCATTTGTTAATATCGTATATATATATATATATATATATATATATATGGTATCATCATCATCATTTAACGTCCATCTTCCACACTTGCATGGGTTTGGACGGGAGTTTTCCCACTTGAGGCAAGAGTGTTTGTCTTGCTCGCAGTATATATATATATATCTACAAAGAAAGTGTACATATGGGCTTGCAATTGAGAGGTTGTGAGTTCAATACTCGGACTGGGTGATGCGTTGTTTCCTTGAGCAAGACACTTTATTTCCCATAGCTCCAGTTCTCTCAGCTGTAGAGTTGCGACATCACTAGTGCCAAGCTGTATTGGCTATAGCCCTTCCCTTGGGCGATAACAGTGGTGTGGAGAGGGGAGACTGGTATGCATGGGTGACTGCTGGTCTTCCACAAAACAAACTTTGCCTAGGCTTATGCCTCGGAGGGAAACTATGGTCATATATATATATATATATGGCGGCGAATTGGCAGAGTCATTAGAATGCTTTATGGTATTAGTTCCAACTCACTGCTCTCTGAGTTCAAATCCCACCGAGGTCAACTTTGCCTTTCATCCTTTAGAGTTTAATAAAAAAAAAGTACCAGTTTAGTACTGGGGTTGATTCTTCCTCTATATCTCTTTCTCATTTCCTCTCTCTCTCTCACTTTCTATCTTTCTCTGGAAGAAATTTGCTGTACTCAGGTCTGGAGAGGGATGGGCTCCACCAGGGTTAAAATGGCCAAAGTAATGCTGTATGTCAATGCAGTACCCCTATGACTATCAGGAGTTACAGGATCATATATATATATATATATATATATATATATATATATCATCATCATCATCATCATCATCAGGTTTAGCGTCCGTGTTCCACGCTTGCATGGGTTTGGACGGGGGTTTTCCCACTTGAGGCAAGAGTGGTTGTCTTGCTCGCATAGGACTGTCTGGCGGGTTTTCTACAGTTGGATGCCCTTCCTAATATATATATATATATATATATATATATATATATATATATATATATATATACACATTATACATGTGTATTCTCCCGAATGAAACAGTTCTAGTCCTGTAGAAGCCATTTCTATATTAAATATTTATACTCTGCTATATATTGAGTACTTGACTTACTGGGGTCATTGAACCCGGGATAAACGTTTATTTATTTATATATATATATATATATATATATATATAAACGGAAAAAATGAAACAAAATTTCATTTCCCACTCTTAGTACGGCTGTTACTTAAATATAAGTATGTACACGTACATACATATATGTATACAGACGTACAGTAGTATGTATATATATATATATATATATATATATATACATGCACACACATATATATGTACGTATGGATTCACCGAACATTTATTATAATTCTCGGTGTATATATATGTATATATATATATATATATATTAGAAAGTGAGGTTTTTTTTACAAAATGAAAAATAACCGGTGTCCTACAGGAGTGAAAGTATAAAGAAAAAAAGATGAAATTGAAAATGCAACTGGAGTCTTATTTTTTTTTTAAATATATATATTTTATATATACATTTATTATATTTTATATATACATTTTAACAGAGTATAAATTGTATGTTATAAACAAAAGGGTGACAAAGATTTTAGAGTCATGTTGTGGCCTCTTCAGAACTGTCTGAAGAGACAACACCAAAACTACAAATTACTGCCATATTTATCTTCAAAAATATATTTCATGCACACACAAACATGCATGAATGGACACACATATTATTATATATATATATATATATATACCAAAATAAAGATCCGAAGGCATGGTATAAATTTCCAATCATTTTAATCATGACACATGTTTCAATAAGAGATAGATCGATCATGTAGTCATGATCGATTATTACTGATCTCATCAGGTGAATAATGAAATGTCTTCAAATCTTTGATATGAGGGAGGAAAAACTAATGATGTTCACTCACTAGAGTTTTGTTCCCCTCTAGTGAGTGAGCATCATTAGTTTTTCCTCCCTCATATCAAAGATTTGAAGACATTTCATTATTCACCTGATGAGATCAGTGATAATCGATCATGACTACACGATCGATCTATCTCTTATTGAAACACATGTCATGATTAAAATGATTGGAAATTTATACCATGCCTTCAGATCTTTATTTTGATACAAATACTCCGTTTTACATCATCTACCTGTTCCCATAAATGGAATTGGAGATATACAAAAGCATGGAGAACTTAATATTGCTAACAAAAGTTTATTGACACAACCAATAATACACCTTACTATTCATTCATTTCATTTTACGTCCGCTTTTCCCTGCTTGCAAGGGTGGGACGGGAACTGATTCTGGCTTGATTTCTACAGCTGGATGCCCTTCCTAACACCAACCTCATTTACAGTGAGTGCTGGGTGCTTTTTTTCCGGGGCACCTCCACGACCACTTTGCAGTGGAATGATATGGACCCCAGTCCCTATCATCTCATTTCTACAGCTGAGTAAACTGGAGCAATGTGAAATAAAGTGTCTTGCTCAAGAAAACAACACATCACCTGGTCTGAGAATTGAACTCACAACCTTTCGATTGCAAGGCCAATGCTTTAACCACTAAGCCATGTGCCTCCATCTATATAACAACTATATATATATATATATATATTGCAAGGAATATATATATATATTCAAGGTTCTTGTTAATTTTTAATATGTTGCCTCCGTAACTATGTGTGTTTACACTCTTTACAAATTATCCCCTGTAATTGTTTGATGCGTTTATTTGATATATATATATATATGTCATTCAACTATTAATTTAATATAAATGCTTGGATTTACTACTTGGAATCTTTGAGCTTATTCCACAGGTGGTTTGGCGCATGTTTCTGATATTCTCAGACATGGCATCTAATATAATTTTGGTAGTATATATATATACACACACACATATATATATATATATATACACACACACACACACACACACACACACACATACATACACACCACAAACATATATATGTGTGTGTGTGTGTGTGTATGTATGTGTTTCTGTATGTTGTGCAAGTGTGTTCGTTTATATGTGTTTGTGCATGCATTTCTGTGTGTATTTGTGTGAGAGTATGTATGTGCATGTGTGTGTTTGTGTGAGTGTATGTATAATAATTTTTTTTTTTCTACTTTTGGCACAAGGCCAGCAATTATCCCAGTGCATTACTGGTACTTTATTTTATCTACCCCGTAAGGATGAAAGGCAAAGTTAATGTATAATAATATAATATAACTAGGTGGCCCGTCCGGCTGGCGCCCGCCTAGGTATACCGGCATTTTATCTTTTCAGGATTGTCTGAGCATTCCACGCAGTTCTCAGGGAGATTCAGTGTGACAAAGTGTGACAAGGCTGGCCCCTTGAATTAGCGGTACACCACAATTTTACCATCTGAGTGGATCTGAGCAACATGAAATAAAGCATCTTGCTTAAGGACGCAATATCCCACACAGTTCAGGAATCAAAAATCATGACCTTATGATCATCAGTTGAACCCCATAACTAAGCTGTATGTGTGTGTGTGTGTGTTTGCGTACATGTGCAGAGAGATATGTGTATGTGTAAGTATATATATTTTATATATATTTAACCCTTTAGCATTTAAACCATATCTAGCCAGAATTCTCTCACCTCTTTCTGTTCAAACCAGCCACTCATACTGATATTGAAGTATTGTTCTCAAAGTAAATAATATCAAAATCTCATAGATTCGATATTATGCGAGATAATTATGTGAGGTAAAGCCGTTACCATGAAAATATAATAGTAAATATAGAGTAATGTAAATGCTAAAGGGTTAAACCAGCTGTATTTGACTAGAATTCTCCCACCTCTTTCTGTTCAAACCAGCCGTAACTGGCCGCTCATACTAATATTGAGGTATTGTTCTCAAATAAATATCAAAATCTCATAGATTCAATATTATGTGAGGTAAAGCCTTTACCATGAAAATATAATAATACATATAGAGTAATGTAAATGTTATGTGAGATAATTATGTGAGGTAAACCCTTTTCTGTGAAAATGCAATAGTATAAATAGAGTAATGTAAATGCTAAGGGGTTAATACAAAAACATATTATATCCATCACCATCATAATCATCATCATCCTTTGAAGTCATCATCATCCTTTGAACACATCATAATCATCATCATCCTTTGAACAGATCCTAATCATCATCATCCTTTGAACAGATCCTAATAACCTTTATAACCTATACTAGCATAAATTAAGGCTGTTGTTTATGTTTGCTTCAAGCCAAAGATTTTTTTAATCGTCCAGTTTGTTGGATTTCAATTAAAGAAGAGCGGAGTATTCTGAAAGTAGTACTTGATGTTGCAGAAGAAAATCTTAGCTCACTTCAGAGACAGCATGTTAATTGATTCAATGAAAATGATCACACAATGAAAGCTTTAATTGCAGAAAAGTGAAAAGCTATATTTGACAAAGAAAAGAATTCAAATTATAAAGTCACAGACAAAATTTATTGTGAAAACAAGCCAGAAGCATATTGAAGACTTAGAAATGTGGAGAATCAATGGTAGAATGACAAAGCCAAAGAAATACTTGACTATGCAAATACAAACAGGAATCAATCAAGAAACTTTAGTCTTTAGGCCTTCACAGATGGGGAGGCCCCAATTAAATCAGGGGATGAAAGTCTCCCTCCGATTAGAAAAAATACTACACTAGAGAAATGGCAAGAATATTTTGGAAATTTACTTAATTATCCATTGAATATACATGCGACACGTTCTCCACCCCCAACTTAGTTGCTTCAACCACAAACCCCCGGTAGGGTGGCCTGCAGAGGAAAGGAAGACAAACAAATACCATGGATTGTTTGGCCGCTTCTTCGTCGAACCGGTTGTCATCAAGACCTCAGGCTTAATTGAACCCCCATAATTACCGAGCTCCTCCACGAGATTGGAACATCAGCAGCTCATCTGAGAAAGGAGCCCCACGTGGTGGGGTGGCTGTTGCAGCAGGTGTCACTGGCCATTGTCCACAGAAATGCTTTTGCAGTCCTGTCCATGGGTACTCCCCCTTCATTGCCATGCCCTAGGCCTAGAGCCCATCGCCCTCCCCTTCTCCTCCCATTCTTCTGTGACGCTAGAGTCTTTCCTTTCCTTTTCCATTTTTAATTATTGATAAATATCACATATACCGATTGAATTACTGTCTTGGCAAATTATTTCTATATACCTAGGTCTTTCACTCTCATTAGAATAACTTAAATGGCAAAAGAACAAAAATCTTCAGGACTAATTCAAATTCCAGCTGAATTAAACAAATTCTTCTCACTATATTCTTCACCTTTTCCTTTGGAACTGGGAACAAAGTGAAAAAAAATCATTCATTGCATACCATAAATACTTATCCAGCACATCTCCCTTTCTATCCTCCCGGGGTAAAGGCTTCTCCATTCTATCTGGCGGGGCTGGGGAGTGGCCAGCACGTGGGACCCCATTTGCTCATAATACAGAGAGATGGGGAGGGCGAGAGAGATGGAAGTGATGGAAAATGGATGTAAAATGTCAATGATGATGATGACATAGATATAGATATTTATGTGTAAGTGAAGTCTATAAATATGCCTGATCTTCACTAGCTGGTAACAAGATTTCAATTCTGAGCTAAGCACCTATTTTTCTTACTTAAATCATCATTATCATCATTTTACGTCCACTTCTCCCTGCTTGCAAGGGTGAGATGGATCCTCTTCAGCATCTCTCCATTCGTCACGGTCCTTCATCATCTCCTTCATGACCTTCAGCAATCTGAGGTCAGCTCCCACCACCTCCGCCCATGTTTTTCATGGTCTACCTCTACTGCGTCTTCCTTCTACTGGGATTTCTTGGCACTTCTTTACCCAGCGGTCATCCTCCATACCATCACATGTCCATACCATTGCAGTCTTCTCTCCCGCACACTACAACTTATCCTTCTTATACACAGTTTCTCTCTCAACTCATCTATGCTTGGTCGTTCACGCACATTCACATTGCACATCCAACAGAGCATGCTTGCTTCATTTCTCTCCAGCCATCGCACATCCTCTGCAGTTGCTGCCCATGTTTTACTACCATGCAGCATCGCGCATCTCACACAGGCATCATATAACTGGCCTTTCGTTCATAGGGAGAAACCCTTCTTTGTCAACAGAGGAAGCAGCTCCCTAAACTTCTTCCAACCCGTCCTTATTGTTTCATCCCCAATAGAAATCCTCTCATTAAAATTATAAAAGCACCTCAAGTATAGGAACTGATTTGTCTCCCTTTATTGATATAATCAAATTATTGTCTTTACTCACTTGACCATAAATCTTTCAAGTTTTTCTGGCCACAGCTGTGAAGCTGCTTTTAGCTTTGAATAGAATGGATCATCCACATACCACCACCATCACCACTACTTCCACCATCACCACTACTTCCACCATCACCACCACCATTAGCTCCATTTCCACCATCATCATCACCACTATCTCCACTTCCACCATCATCATCACCACCACTATCACCACTATCTCCACCACCACTATCACCATTAGCTCCATTTCCACCATCATCATCACTACAATCTCCACTTCCACCAGCACCACCATCATCATCATCATCACCATCACCACCATCCCATCACCACTGTCTCCACTTCCACTCCATACCATCAACCACTACCAACATCACCACCATCACCACCACCACTACTATCACCACCACCAACATCACCACCACTATCACCACCACCACCATCACCACCACCACCAACACTACTATCTCCACCACCATCTCCAACACTATCTCCACCTCCATGTGTCTTTAATTTTAATTAATTAAATCTTCAAAATAATTTTGGTTTCGTTTAACTCGTTAACTTTGGAATTTTCATTAAATCTGAAATATGTGTATTTGTCACACATGCATAGACAAACGCTGTGTGCGTGTGTGTGTGCGCGTGCGCGTGTGCGTGTGTGTGTGTCACAGGTTCAATCGCAGGTAACCACAGTAAGTAAGGTACTCATTACAGCGTAGAGTATATACAATATTTGATATAGAAATGGCTTCTACAGGACTAGAACTGTTTCATTTGAAGGAAATCATCAGGAAAGTCAACTGGCATGGTGGTATGGTGGTATTTATACGTTTTCTGGTGGTAGGGGGGGGGATGATTGGGTTAGGTGGAGGTCATTGGCCAAGGGATTTCAAGAACTGGGATTCTTTAAGAAAAGAAAATATATATATGTATATCTATTCAATGATATTAAATAAATGGAAACTATATTTATAAAACCATATTTATTCTATTATATATATTTCAAGGGTACCAAAGCTTTGGTACGCTTTCATCAGATAAAATACAAAGTTTGTTTTATAAATTTTGACATAACCAAGAAAAATACCTTAACGGTTTTCCTTGGATATATGTGTATATATGTATATATGTATGCGTATATATATATGTATGTGTATATATATATATATGTATATATATATATATATGGAATGTAGAAAAGTGACACACAAGTTGATATATATAGAAACAAATAATAAAAAGGAAAAAAATACAGTAGTAAATGCTGGAGAGATTTTTTCAGTATAATATCAAAACATTTATTTATAAAGTGGGGATTTCCGTATTTAATCGTGGTACCGGTTTCAGCATTATATGCTTTTTTCAACTGCGGAAGGGCAAAGTGCAGTTAAATTGCATACTTATATGAATAATAATAAAATGGAGAAGAAAAATTATAATAATAATACTATTTATAGTTATGTATATAGTATAAACAACTATAAACAGGAAGGTCAGTAATTTCTTATTACCTTATTACCAGTAAGAGAAATAGCTCAATGTAAGAACATCAGTTGTTTTACAGAGCAGGAAAATAAATAAATTATACAATTATCAAAGTTGTGTTCAAATCATTTAATAGCTGACAATCGTTTCTTCCAAACTCTCGTTTGGAGTCATCGGAGCATTATCAATGTTTGTACATATAATTAACCTCCTATTCAACTGAGCAATGATATAGATAAATATAAATTGATGTTGTTAGGAAAGGCATCCAACCAGTGTATCAATGCCAAAACGCTTATCAGCACAGCAACAAATAGGAACAACAAAATATGAAGACGTCGCATCTCAGAGTTGCAACACTTAATGTTGGCACTCTCAGGGGTAGATCTGCTGAAATAGCGGAGATGTTGGAGAGAAGGCATGTGGATGTGTGCTGCGAGCAAGAGGTGAGATGGAGAGGTGCCTCTGCGAGACTAGTCGTAGGCAAACATCTTATCTATAAGCTTTTCTGGGTAAGTAAGGATGATAGGTTAGGGGGAGTAGGCATTTTCCTGTGTGAAAGATGGATCAATAAGACAATAGAGGTAGTTCGAGTTAGTAATCGAATAATTAAGCTTAGATTAGATGTAGGCAGGAGGCTACTGACAATCATCTCTGCCTATGCTCCCCAAACAGGCCTAGGCAAAGATGAGAAAGACTGCTTTTACGAGCAACTTTTACAAACAACCGCAATGACAGAGGACGGAGACATTGTTATGCTAGCAAGGGACTTCAATGGTCATGTTGGACAGCTCCAGCATGATTACACTGGGGTACATGGTGGGCACGGTTATGGCTCAAGAAATGAAGGAGTGAGACTTCTTGAATTTTGTGATGCAACACAAACTTCCAGAAACCTGCCAATCACCTAATAACCTACAAATCTGGCGAGCACATAAGCCAGATTGACTTCTTACTAGTTAGGCAGCGGGACAGGCAGATAGTGTCTAATACCAAGGCATACCCTGGGGAAGAATGTACCCCACAGCATAGGTTAGTCGTTAGTGATATCTCAGTAAGCAAGAGATGGAATGAGACATACAGGAAGGTGTGGAGAAGAAAGGTCTGGAAGCTAAAAGACCTTTCACTAAAATACAAATTTAGGAAAGCCCTTCAAGATGTATATGACGAAAAAGAAGAGGATTTAGAGACGTATGACATAGATAATAACTGGAATTTCTTACGTGACAACTTGCTGCAGGTTACTGATGAAACTTGTGGCTGGAGTAGAGCTCCAACCAGACAGAGAGTGACCTGGTGGTGGAACAGCACAGTAGATAAGGCCATTAGAGACAAAAGACTAGCATGGAAGGCTTGGAAAAAGGGTGGGAGTAGGGAAGAATATACAGCCGCTAAGAGAGAAGCTAGACGTCAGGTGTACTTAGCACGCAGGGAGGTTGAGAGTAGGAGGTTTGCAAATGTTCTGCGACAGGAAGATCAGAGGCGTGCGGTGTTCCACATTGCAAGGCAGTGTGTCAATGCAAATCAGGATGTTGTTGGAGATAAATGTGTCCGGGATGATGCTGGTGTACTTAGTGTCATGAATGATCAGAAAAAGGAGGCCTGGAAATGTCATTATGAGAGACTGATGAATGTGGAGAACGAATGGGAGAGAGAGAGAAATTACCCTTAGTAGATTCGACAGAGGGACCAGCTATTGAGATTGACGAATATAGGGTCCAAGAGGCGATTAAAAAAATGAAAAATGGTAAGGCTGCTGGACCATTGGGAATAGTTGCTGAGATGCTGAAGGCATCAGGGGACATAGGCACTAAACTGGTTGCACGCATCATCAATCAGGCTATATATGGTGGTGTCATACCCAAAGACTGGTACAGCAGTATTCTCATAAATTTCTACAAAGGGAAAGGGGATGCTCTGGAGAGGAGCAATTATAGGGGTATAAAACTGATGGATCAGGTTATGAAAGTGGCAAAAAGGATATTAGCACAACTAATTAGAGAAAGGGTCAAACTAGATGAGATGCAGTTTGGTTTTGTGCCTGGGAAGAGTACAACAGATGCCCTCTTCTTGGTGAGACAATTTCAAGAGAGGTTCTTAGAGAAAAATAAGCCAATATACTTAGCCTTTGTTGACCTAGAGAAGGCCTTTGATAGGGTACCCCGATCTGTCATCTGGTGGTCCCTAAGGAAACTAGGTGTTGAGGAATGGCTTGTGAGCACAGTGCAAACTTTGTACAGAGGTACTCTCAGTAAAGTCAGGGTAGGAATGGAGTTTAGTGAGGAATTCCAGATACAAGTAGGAGTACATCAAGGTTCGGTCCTCAGCCCGCTCTTGTTCATTATAGTCCTCCAAGCCATATCAGAGGAGTTTAAGACTGGCTGTCCATGGGAACTTCTCTATGCTGACAATCTGGTTCTTATAGCAGAATCAGTAGAGGAGCTAGAGAATAAGTTCTGGCTATGGAAACAGCAGTTGGAAGCAAGAGGACAGAGTGAACCTAGCTAAGACAAAAGTGTTGATGAGTAGAAAAGAGGACAAAACTCTGATTCCGTCAGGGAAATGGCCATGTTCGATATGCAGAAAAGGAACTGGCATAAATTCTATAAAATGCACACAATACAGATCCTGGGTACACAAGAGATGTAGTGGGATAGCAGGCAAACTAACAGGTAGGGAGAAATATGTATGCAGTAGATGTACAGGGAAATTAGACAGTAGAAGTCGCATTGATAGACACATTTTTCAAATGCAGGAGGGTGCTATAGAAGTGGTGGATAGCTTCCGGTACCTAGGAGATCAGATTAGCATGGGAGGAGGGTGTCATGCTCCGTTGGATGTGCAGTGTAAATGTGCGTGAACGACTCAGCATGAATGTGTTGAGACAGAAACTGTGTCTGAGAGGGATAGAATGTAGTGTACGGAAGAGGAGACTGAGGTGGTATGGACATGTGATGCGCATGGCGGATGACCGATGGGTGAAGAAGTGCTAGGAAATGCCAGTTGAAAGAAGACGTGGTAGAGGTAGACCACGAAAAACATGGGCGGAGGTGGTGAGAACAGACTTCAGATCATTGAAGCTCACGGCGGAGATGACGAGGGACCGTGACGAGTGGAGAGATGCTGTGCTGAATAAGACCCGTCCCACCCTTGCGTGCAGGGAAGAGCGGACGTAAAATGATGATGATGATGATGATGATGTGAGCAACAGTTTCGTATTTACAGGGTGTGACATATATTTTACGAGAATTGTACAATAATTGTACAAACATTCAAGTTCAAAGAAAAATTATTAGTTTTTACATAGATATTTAGAGAGGAAAGTTGATGTTTCTGTCCAAGGCTATCCTTTGTTTTCTGCTTTTTACTATTTGTTTACATATTTATAGTTAATTAATGAAGCAAACAAAAGAGAGGAGGCAATTTTTACACACTTATATTTGGTTAACAATTAGAGGAAGTCGAAGAGGTTCCAACATTTCGGACAGAAGTCCTTCTTCAGGAAAGTTTGATAAAGGACAGAACAGATAGAAGTATGAGTAGTGTGAGAAGGTTAGGGAAGGAAGTGAAAAGAAAAAAAGTGGTGATGGAGGAGGTGGGTGAAAGGTCCAGCCTGAGGTGTCAGGGTGGAGGGTGTGGGAGCATGGGTGTGGATCGAAGGGAAGAAATATGTATACACACACACATATATAATTGTTTCTACTTTTTGCACAAGGCCAGCAATGACCCAGGACATTACTGGTACTTTATTTTATCGACCCCGTAAGGCCAAAAGACAAAGTTAACCTCGGTAGGATTTGAACTCAGAAAGTAAAGGGCCAAAACACTATGCTGCAAAGCATTACGTCCGATGTTCTACCAATAATGCTAATCCACCACCCAATAATAAAAATGATTTCTTTATTAACCACAAAGGGTTTACAAAAACTACACTAAGGACAGCACAGGGTGGTACATACAAAATGGTACAGAATGAGACAGGGTGATACAGAGGGATACAGGACGGTACAGGGTGGTACAGGGTGGTACAAATATGGGTTTGTGTGTGTAAAAAAAAAAGAAAACAAAAAATGTAACAAAAAATGGAAACAAAGGAAAAATGCCCAGTAGGGAGCGGGGGGAGACCACCGAGGGTTATTCCACCTCCAATCTGGGAGAGGATAATAATAATGTTTCTACTTTTGGCACAAGGCCAGCAATTACCCCAGTGTATTACTGGTGCTTTATTTTATCAACCCCGTAAGGATGAAAGGCAAAGTTAACTCCAGCAGGATTTGAACTCAGACCGTAAAGGGCCATAACTCTATGCTGCAAAGTATAGTGTCCAACTCTCTACCGATACTGCCAATCCACTGCCCTAGATAGAATAATGTTTCTACGTTTGGCACAAGGCCAGCAATTATCCTAGTGTATTACTGGTACTTTATTTTATCGGTCCTGTAAGGATGAAAGGCAAAGTTAACCAGGCGGGATTTGAACTCAGAACGCAAAGGGTCATAACTCCTATGCTGCAAAGCATGGTGTCAGACGCTCTACTGATACTGCCGCAAGACCCAAGGATCACTTGCAAATTGAATAAACCTCAGCAAATAACTGGAATTTATTATATTATGTCTAACAGTAGAAAAGGTAAAATGTATCCCAGCAGAACTGAACAGGGCAGTTAGCCAACAGAAACATCAATATCACCAGGCTAAATAAAATATACATATACTACTGTAGTTATAAAGGAAAGTGGCTATTCCCTCAGATCTACTCAAATAGAAATATCAAAACACCAGTAAACATGGAAAATAAAATATAGAGAAAAACATAGACAATAAGAAAACACTTCTCTCCATAAACAAAATCAATAACAAAAGAATAGAATTGAGAAAAAGAAAAAAAAGACAAATACTACAGAAATATAACATCAAAAAAATGTATCGAAAATAAAAGCATGCCTGAAACAAGAGATCCTCAGTAAATTGCAAAGAATCTGTCGATATGAAATGCGACAATGATTCTTTGAATGAAACAAACAGTTCAACTGTAAACCAAAACGATTTTATCAAGAACTTGTTTAAAAATATAACCAAAATCAATGCGGTGCCAACAGCAAGAAAAGTAGAACAATTTTGTTGAGGAGTATTGCAGAGCAAAGGAATCCCTATGGACAAGATTTGTTCAAAACAACAAATAACATCTGACCAATCTAAAGAGGTGATGAAAAGAATACAAGAATTATCACAGATTCCATAAGAAAAGAAAATAACTGGAAGGCATGAGAATATGAAACTAAATTTGTGGTTGTTTGATGTGTTTGTAAGATGCTAGCAGCAATTACCCCAGTGCATTACTGGTACTTTATTTTATCGACCCCGTAAGGAAGAAAGGCAAAGTTAACCTCAGCGAGATTTGAACTCAGTAAAGATCAATTGCATGTAGAGAACTACCACAAACACTATCCCTGTGGTAATAGGAGCATTAGGATTAAAACCAAAATCATCACCTGCACCTTAGCGTCCTTCCCTGCAAGATCAGCAAATATGAGCTACAGAAGAGCAGGCTACTAGGAACAGCAGACATTCTCAGACGAGTTCTCTCTCTACAATGAAAACCGCTATTGCCAGGTTCAAGTTCTGAACCCAGCAATAGAGAAACAGAACTGAGCTACACAGAATAACAACAACAACAACAATAATAATAATAAATAAATAAAATTATGGTAATGCAAATTTCATTGTTAAACAATTTGTTTTATCAAAGAAAGTTTGCTGTCATAAAATGGGTGTTGATGGATCAACAAAAGCTAATTCTTTACAGTCTCTCTGGTATAATTACTCTAGATAAAATAAACTCACCAGATTTTGTTAGCATGCAATTTGATGTCATCTTCCTTCCATTAAGATCTTTATCAACAATTTGCTTTATCAGATTTTTCAGGAAGATAGCTGTAAATCTTGTAGTTAACAATGTTGGTGGTGGTGGTGGTAGTGGTAGTGGTAGTGGTGGTAGTATTTGTCATCATTGTGACAGTGGTGATTGTGGCTGTTGTTTTTGATGTTAAGCTAGAGGTGGTGGGTGTTGCTTTTTTATGTTAAGCTGATATGTGTTACACTGATGGTAATTAATGTATAGTTAGGGGGTATCAACTAAGGTAAGGATGAGATATAATATGTTATGTAGTGTGACGGTAGTGGAGACATCGACTCTCTTAATGTATGTGTGTATATATGCATGGGCATGTGTTTGTGTGTGTGTTTATATGCATGCATGGGCATGTGTGTGTTTATATGTACAAAGAAAAAATTCAAGAGAAAACAAAGAGATAGAGATAGTGGAGGATAGAGAAAAGCAGTTAATGGTAAAAATAACCAATTATTCAGACACTTAAGTTAGAGAAATGCAAACGTTATAAAGTAAATATCTCTCCATCAATATTTTAATCTAAGTAGAGTAATGGTTTGAGTTTTGTGTTTGATGTCTCACCTTTTTGAAATCATCTTTTATTGGAGCTGATTTTGTATTTCATACTTCTAGCCTCTTTTTAATAACAATCTATAATCTACTGAGGTTTACTAACTAAATAAACTCCTGCCCAACTCTGCTACGAATAATGTTGAACCTGCCAATTCTTATACAAGTTTATAATTATATTATATTTTTTATGAAACAAACCACATTGTAAAGTGGTTATGTAGGTGTCACAGCAAAAAGCACTCAGCCCACACTGTAAACTGGTTATGTAGGTGTCATGACAAAAAGTACCCAGTCCACACTGTAAACTGGTTATGTAGGTGTCACAACAAAAAGCACCCAGTCCACACTGTAAAGGGGTCATGTAGTTGTCATGACAAAAAGCACCTAGTCCACACTGTAAAGTGGTCATGTAGGTGTCACCACAAAAAGCACTCAGCATACACTGAAAATGTGGTTGGCATTAGGATGGGCATCCAGTCGTAGAAACTTAGTCAGAAACAGCACCTCTGTACATAGCTTGCAGTCCTCACAAGCCATTCCTGTACACCTAGTTTCCTTAGAGACCACCAGATGACAGATTAGGGTACTCTATCAAAGGCCTTGTTTCCTATGACTATGACACAAACATAAAACAAGTATATACATATTTAAGTGTGTGTGTATGTGTATATCTTTAGTGTAATGTGTTGTTCTCTCTTAGTGAATTTTTTGTGTTCTTTTTACATGTAGTATGTATGTATCTATGTGTATATATGAGTGTGTGTATGTATGTGTGTATGTATGTCTATGTGTGTATATATGTAAGTATGTGTGTATGTTTGTCGCATGGTCGACCCCATCAAGTTTACTTGGTGAGGAGGGTGATTTTGGACACCCTGCAGGACAAAAAACAAAACCTGACAAAAGGCGGAAGAACTTATAAGAGTCAACTGCCATCCAAAAGTGTGTAAATATGTATATACACATGTACCGCGTGGTTAAACCACTGGGAGTGAAGGACCCCTAGCCTTTGTCAGGGCATTCTTCTAGGAGAAGGCAACTCAGGAAACTGGGATAACTCTGATATAAAACCTGCAGCTCAGTAGTTACCGATGATGTTGATCTTTTCTTCTTTTCGGGTTATAGCTACTGTCTCTCAGAGAGTGGGATTGGCTCAGTGCACAGTCTTTCCTCACTTTAAAAAATATCTTCACACACGATAGAATTAATTAATAATTATTAATAATGGTATATCGTGAATGGCCAAACTCGATAACGAGGGGGCAGCCATCATCATCATCATGTGTATATGTATGTATGTATGTATGTGTGAGTGTATTTATGAGTATGTATGTGTGTTTTTGTGTATGCATGCATGTACGCCTTGTATTTCATCCCGCAGGGTCTCCATATACCAAGCTTGGTGGGGTTGCTAGTTTAGTCGCCGCCGACCCGACCATGAGACAAGTCGTACTGGGTTTCATGTTACCTGTAGCACTTGAGAGTGACCAGGTGAAGTGTGAAGGAACTCAGCAGAGTCAACGGCCATCCAAATAGTACTTTTTTTCACCTGGAAGTGAAAGGGCCCCAGTTTCACCTGGAAGTGAAAGGGCCCCAGTTTCACCTGGAAGTGAAAGGGCCCCAGTTTCACCTGGAAGTGAAAGGGCCCCAGTTTCACTTGGAAGTGAAAGGCCCCCAGTTTCACCTGGAAGTGAAAGGCCCCCAGTTTCACCTGGAAGTGAAAGGCTCCCAGTTTCACCTGGAAGTGAAAGGCTCCCAGTTTCACCTGGAAGTGAAAGGCTCCCAGTTTCACCTGGAAGTGAAAGGGCCCCAGTTTCACCTGGAAGTGAAAGGGCCCCAGTTTCACCTGGAAGTGAAAGGGCCCCAGTTTCACTTGGAAGTGAAAGGCCCCCAGTTTCACCTGGAAGTGAAAGGCCCCCAGTTTCACCTGGAAGTGAAAGGCCCCCAGCTGTTGTCACAACACCTTTCTAGAAGAGGGAAACTCTGAAAAAAACCTGCAGCTTCGGAACCATCGAATGAAGTTGACCAGTTCTGCTTTTTGGGTAATTTTTTGATGCTCAGAGAGTGGGATTGGTTGAGTGCAAGGCCTTTCCCCACTTAAAAGACTTTCAAAGTACAGGCATTGCTTGTTCAGGATCTGTTATAGGTTCATAGCCTAAAAGTGCATCATTTTCTATAATACTGACCATCAGTATGTATGTATAAATGTATGTATGTATATATATATATATATATATATATATATAAAATATAGTTATAAGGTTTGTGATTTAAAACTCTAATCCAGAGATTTGATTCTGAATTAGTTTTTTTCTATTTAATTACTAAACCTGTAGATATTGTTCTCTATACAGTAACGGTAAAATCACTTGTAATAATTCTTTACACACATCTCACTGTGTAACACACTTCTCTTTGTGTAATATATACTTGCATTTGAGCTCAGAAGGAAATTCTCTATTCTTCTTTGAGCTAATACTATTATTATTATTACAGTGAACTGCTGAATACTCTTAATTCCGATCTTTGTATATATATATATATATGTATGTGTGCATGTATGTATGTATTTATCTATATATATATGTGTGTGTATGTATACATTTTAGATCATTGACTGGGCTAAAAAGTCACATTCGATTGCAAAACTGTTAATTGTTAATATATGTGTGTGTGTGTGTATGTGTGTGTATGTATACATGTATATATGTGTGTGTATGTGTGTTTCTTTTTCCGTGCAACAGCCATACTCGATAATGAGGGGGCAGCCATTATACTGCAATACTTATCACCGACAAGAATAATAAGAGAGGTTAATACATTACAATCAATGTCAAATTAATGCTACTTCAGATTTCACTGCGTGAGTTGAGCGGCCACAGTCAAACTTGAAGTAACATTAATTTACATCTATTGTACTAATATATATTTATATATTGAACCTTATATTTATATACTAGCAGAAGTACCCGGCGTTGCTCGGGTATTAAATAGCAGTTATGTAAAGGCTTTACCTCACATATCTCACATAACATTTACATTACTCTATATATACTATTGTATGTTCATGGTAAAGGCTTTACCTCACATAATATCTCACATAACATTTACATTACTCTATATATACTATTGTATTTTCACAGTAAAGGCTTTTACCTCACATAATATCTCACATAACATTTACATTACTCTATATATACTATTGTATTTTCACAGTAAAGGCTTTACCTCACATAATATCTCATAACATTTACATTACTCTATATATACTATTGTATTTTCACAGTAAAGGCTTTACCTCACATAATATCTCACATAACATTTACATTACTCTATATATACTATTGTATTTTCACAGTAAAGGCTTTTACCTCACATAATATCTCACATAACATTTACATTACTCTATATATACTATTGTATTTTCACAGTAAAGGCTTTACCTCACATAATATCTCATAACATTTACATTACTCTATATATACTATTGTATTTTCACAGTAAAGGCTTTACCTCACATAATATCTCACATAACATTTACATTACTCTATATATACTATTGTATTTTCACAGTAAAGGCTTTTACCTCACATAATATCTCACATAACATTTACATTACTCTATATATACTATTGTATTTTCACAGTAAAGGCTTTACCTCACATAATATCTCACATAACATTTACATTACTCTATATATAGGATATGAAGACGGGTAAGGCGGCTGGGCCTTCGGAAATAGTTGCTGAGATGCTGAAGGCATCTGGCACGGTGGGACACACCATGGTCACCCGCATAGTTAACCAAGTCGTACAGAATGGGGTTGTTCCGAAGGACTGGCATAGCAGCATCATCGTTAACTGTTATAAGGATAAAGGGGACGCTCTAGATAGGAGTAACTATAGAGGCATTAAATTAATCGACCAGGTCATGAAGGTCACGGAAAAAGTAATAGCACAACTAATCAGAGAGAGAATTGACCTAGATGAAATGCAGTTCGGGTTTGTGTCAGGCAAAAGTACCACAGACGCTCTTTTCATTGTACGACAACTACAGGAGAAGTACCTAGCTAAAGGTAAACCCCTCTACTTAGCTTTTGTCGACTTGGAGAAAGCCTTCGACAGAGTCCCCCGCTCCATTATCTGGTGGGCTCTTAGAAAACTAGGCGTTGACGAATGGCTTGTGAGAGCTATACAAGCCATGTATAAAGAAACAGTCAGCAAGGTTAGAATTAACAACGAATATAGTGAAGAGTTTAGCGTAAAAGTTGGCATCCATCAGGGCTCTGTTCTCAGCTCCCTACTATTTATTATTGCCCTTCAGGCTATAACAGAGGAGTTCAAGACCGGCTGCCCATGGGAACTCCTATACGCAGACAACCTGACACTCATAGCGGAATCAATGGCCGAGCTAGAGAAGAAATTCCAAACATGGAAGCACGGCCTAGAATCAAAAGGACTTAAAATTAACCTGGCTAAGACTAAAGTTCTAGTTTGTAGGAAAGAAAATAAGGCGGCGGTCCCTTCTGGGAAATGGTCGTGCTCGGTGTGTAGGAAAGGCGTAGGTAGAAACTCCATTTTATGTCCTAAATGCAAAGTATGGGTGCATAAAAGATGTAGTGGGATCACAGGTAAGCTAACTAAGAACATAGATTTTACATGTGGCCGGTGCTCTGGTCCAATAAGTAGCAGCAAGTGCCCACAAAATACTAGCTCTTTCAATTGCGCAGAGGGTTCTATAGAAATAGTGGACAGCTTCCGTTACCTGGGTGATAAAATCAGCAGTGGGGGAGGGTGCTCTGAAAGTACAGTAGCTAGAGTCAGAACTGGTTGGAAAAAGTTCAGAGTGCTTATACCACTATTAGCTGCTAAAGGGTTCTCCCTAAAAATGAAAGGCAGGTTGTACGATGCCTGCATACGAACAGCAATGTTGCATGGCAGTGAGACCTGGGCATTGTCTGCAGAGGATATACGCAGACTAGAGAGGAACGAAGCTTGCATGCTCCGCTGGATGTGTAACAGTAATATACGTGAACGGCAAAGCATAAACGAACTAAGGAAAAAATTAGAAATAAGAGGGATCAGATGTTTACTCGAGAGAAGGCTACGTTGGTATGGACACGTGATGCGCATGAAAGTCGATAGCTGTATAACAAAGTGCAGGGCAATAAAGATAGACGGTAGCCACGGAATAGGCAGACCTAGAAAAACCTGGGACGAGCTGATAAACTCCGACCTCACACACTTACAACTCTCCAAGACAATGTCACTGGACCGAGACCTTTGGCGGTACTCAGTAACAGAGAAGACCCGCCTTACCTAAATACATAGTAAAACCTACTACAGCCAGGAGGCATCTCTAACAAAATACACCCCCCCCCCGTCCCAAGACCACCATCCCCACCCCATCCACACCACCCCGTTCTATGTAAAGTTATGTTGGTGCCACACCATCCAGGCCGAAACAAATGAGATCGTGTAGGTGTCACGACAAAAAAACACACAGTCCACGCTGTAATGTGGCCGTGTAGGCAACACGGTAAAAACCTCCCAGACCCACACTGTAAATGTGGTTGGTGTTAGGAAGGGCATCCAACTGTAGAAAACCTGCCAGACAGTCCTATGCGAGCAAGACAATCACTCTTGCCTCAAGTGGGACTACCCCCGTCCAAACCCATGCAAGCGTGGAACACGGACGTTAAACGTTGATGATGATGATACTATTGTATTTTCCTGGTAAAGGCTTTACCTCACATAATATCAAATCTATGAGATTTTGATATTTATATTGAGAATAATACCTTAACATAGGTGAAAGGAGGCAGTTAGAGCTAGTTTGAACAGAAAGAGGTGAGAGAATCCTGGCTGGATACAGCTGGTTTATATGCTAAAGGGTTAAATTGTACAACCTGTGCCAACAAATGGGTTCTTTAAAGACATAAAACCATCATTACTGTTCAGATTATGTACCACAAGATTCAATCTGGTTGATATATCTGACAACCCATTGAAAAATATTTTGTTTTTTATAGTAAAATATGTGTAGAATTTCACATATCTTGAGTTCAAAACCTTTTCTGGTACCCCACTGTGCATAGTTTGGACAAAGCACACAATTCTACTACAACAGTTCAGTTAGCTGCCAATCTACAAGCGATAGTATTCGTATCCAAGAGAAGATTTATTTCTCCTTTTCTTAACACTATTGACTCTTAACAGAATTGACTCTTAAAAGATCCTTGTAAGATATTGTTATGATTTGTTTTTCTTGTACATTTTTTTCTCTTCTTAGTTTAATCTTGTCTTCAAATTCAGACTATTTCCTTCTAAACAGACTTGGATAATTGTTGCTTTATATTCCCACTTCTACGCAGCTAATTGCTACATGATAAATAACCTGCAGAAAATTGAAGAATTCTCAACAGGAAATTATAGGTAAATAAAAGGCAACAAAATGAAAATCGAGACAGTGTCAGCATACAACAAATTTCTGTTTTTAACACTTCAGTATATTTTGCATAAATCTTGTAGAATTCCTATGTATTCTAGCCAAACCAGTTGTTTCTCAAATGGAATCTTTCTTTATAGCAAAAGATTTCTGTTACTGTTGGCAAAAAGTATTTAGATTCTTGTTTTTTGGGGTTTTTTTCTATTTAAACCATAAACCACAAACAATTTCCTTATTTTTTACATATGAAAAGAAATATTTTTCAGATGTTCATTAATACTTTTCCGATATTTCATTAATATATAAATATATATGTTGGGGTTTTTTTGGCGGGGAGGGTTTCAATATTTAGAAAAAAAATGTATTGCTTCTTATTCTTTATTTTAATTTTCTTTTTAGACAATGTCATTGATATTCTAACATTATTATTAACATTATTATCATCTATATTATTTGTATTATTATTATTATCGAGAATGTGTTTCAACAAGCAGTCTTTTGTGTAGAGGGTTAAAAGGAAGTTAAGCAAAAATTGGAAAATATATAAGAAAACAAAAAATGAATTCGGTGGTATAAGCAAAGAATTTTAGCTTTCAGACATGGCATGATTTTAATAAAGGTTATTGAATATAAGCTCTCCATGTTTTCCAATATTTTCATAATCAAAGCTCTTTTGTGAAAGAACATGAAATCTTGAGGAAGAGATTTTAGAGTTGATGTTAGCAGTATATTTTCTCTGTAGGTACCCTAGAAAAAGTTTACATCATTAATGTGTAATGATACACAGATACATCTGATAATCTACCAATAAACATTTATAAACTTAACTTGCATTTATACTGAAATATACACACATATATACGTACATATACATACACACATATGCATATACACTCATATATATATATACATACACACACACATGCATATACACACATATACGTACATATACATACACACACACATGCATATACACTCATATGCATATACTCATATATATATACATATACATACACACACATGCATATACACTCATATATATATACATATACATACACACACACATATGCATATACACTCATATATACATATACATACACACACATATGCATATACACTCATATATATATATATACATATACACACACATGCATATACACTCATATATATATATATACATACACATGCATATACACTCATATATACATATACATACACACACACATATGCATATACACACATATATACGTACATATACATACACACACATATGCATATACACTCATATATACATCTACATACACACACACATATGCATATACACTCATATATACATATACACATATCCATATACACTCATATATACATATACACATATCCATATACACTCATATATACATATACATACACACACATATGCATATACACTCATATATATATATACATACACACACACATATGCATATACACTCATATATACATACATATACATACACACATGCATATACACTCATATATATATACATATACATACACACACATGCATATACACTCATATATATATACATATACATACACACACATGCATATACACTCATATATATATATACATACACACACATATGCATATACACTCATATATATATATATACATACACACACACATATATGCATATACACTCATATATACATATACACACACATATGCATATACACTCATATATATATATACATACACACACATATGTTAAAATACACTCGGTAGAGTATAAGACCATATATAAGCAAAATGCAAACCCTCAGCTTGTCTGGAAGGTCAGAAGCCCCATATAAGTAATGACACATATCTGAAGATCCATCCAACCCTTGCTTTTGGGGTCAATAGACGTTAAATGGTGAAGATGAGGATAATAATTGTTTCTACTTTAGGCACAAGGCCAGCAATTATCCCAGTACATTACTGGTACTTTATTTTATCGACCCCGTAAGGATGAAAGGCAAAGTCAACCTCGGCGGGATTTGAACTCAGATCGTAAAGGGACATAACTATGCTGGAAAGCATGGCGTACGACCCTCTACCGATACTGCCAATCCACCGCCATTGATGAGGATAATAATACTATGTTATATATATATATGTGTGTGTGTATATGGTATATTAAAATATGACTGTTTAAGTTTTATCTATTTTAATTAGAATGTTTCATATTCAAAGTCAAGCAGTTTTTTCTGTGACTTACAATTTCTTCATGTTTTGCTGTTGAATTTTTGAAAAGTTAACACTTCACATCTGTAGTCTTACACTAACACCATTATTTTCACTGATTCACTCACATACTTCATTATATTTCTCTCTCTCTCTCTCACATATATATATATATATATATATATATATATATATATATATATATATGAGAGAGAGAGAGAGAGAGAGAGAGAGGTCCATAGCTTAGTGGTTAGAGCATTGGCCTTGCAATCGAAAGGTTGTGAGTTCTCAGACCGGGTGATATGTTGTCTCCTTGAGCAAGACACTTTATTTCACATTGCTCCAGTTTACTCAGCTGTAGAAATGAGATGATAGGGACTGGGGTCCCTATCATTCCTCTGCAAAGTGGTCGTGGAGGTGCCACGGCAAAAAAGCACCCAGCACTCACTGTAAATGAGGTTGGTGTTAGGAAGGGCATCCAGCTGTAGAATTCAAGCCAGAATCAGTTCCCGTCCCACCCTTGCAAGCAGGGAAAATCGGACGTAAAATGAAATGATGATGATGATGATGAATGATGATATATATCGGTTTGTGTAAAGGAATTTTATTCCTTTGTTCCAAATTTGAATTGACCGCCAAAACTGGGGATTACCTCCCTTCGGGAAAACCATGTGTCTTCTGACAGTGCTTACTGCTAGCATTCACACCCAGGCGGACAAGAACGAAAAACTTGTTGACGAAGTAAATTCCTTGTTCTATCTTCCAAAAACCATTAATGTGCAGACCCCTGCAAGCGGATGTTGTCGATTTCAGATTTACAGAAACCTAGCGGAGATATATATTATATGTGATGTATATTATATGGTATATATCATGTGTTGTGTATGATGTTGACGCGATGGTCCAGGTTAGTCAAACATTTTATCCTGAGTTCAGTTTTTTTCGTCGCTATGGTCACTGCAGCCCGTTTATCGGTCGCTGTCTTCAATTTGCAAAGCTGTCTAAACGTAATGTTATAACTCTATAACCCTATTGAGTGCTTAGCTGCACACCGAGATTGCATTCGTTAGCTTGGCTGCAACCAGAGCTTCGATGATGCTGTACTAAATTTTGTATATATATATATATATATATATATATATATATGTGTGTGGTGTGTGGTGTGTGGTGTGTGGTGTGTGGTGTGTGGTGTGTGGTGTGGTGTGTGGTGTGTTGTGTGGTGTGTGGTGTGTTGTGTGGTGTGTGGTGTGTGGTGTGTTGTGTGGTGTGTGGTGTGTTGTGTGGTGTGTGGTGTGTTGTGTGGTGTGTGGTGTGGTGTGTGGTGTGTGGTGTGTGGTGTGGTGTGTGGTGTGTGGTGTGTGGTGTGTGGTGTGTGGTGTGTGGTGTGGTGTGTGGTGTGTTGTGTGTGGTGTGTTGTGTGGTGTGTGGTGTGGTGTGTGGTGTGTGGTGTGGTGTGTGGTGTGTGGTGTGTGTGTGTGTGTTGTGTGGTGTGTGGTGTGGTGTGTGGTGTGTGGTGTGTGGTGTGTGTGTGTGGTGTGTGGTGTGGTGTGTGGTGTGTGGTGTGTGGTGTGTGTGTGTGTCTAGGGAGTGTAATGCGGAGTTACCATAGGTTCTTCCAGGTGAGCACTCGTTTAGGTTCACTTCTGTATCAAGGTGTAGAGCTAAACAGAGCGTATTATAATAAAATAAAACAAGGACGAGTGGTTACTCCTTCATTACGTTTATTGGTTGGTGATGCAAGGTTTGATCTGTATCGATGTAGCCCAACTCTGTAATCAATGGCTCATCGGTCCTCTGTGGTAGTAATGGGTTATAGTTTATTTTATTATTATATATATATATATATATATAAGAGGAGATATTTATCATAAGAAAGGAGGAAAGAGAGAAAGAAAGTGTGATACAGTAAATTAAACACCAATAGCTGAAGCGAGGTGTGCTCAATGCTTAGGGTTGCAGTGTTAAATATTGAAGAAGTGTTAACAAAGTATATACATTGCATACACACACAAAAAAATATGTATGAAATGTTATTCGCTGTTGTATAGATTCATATATATATATAAATAAATATATAAAAAAGAAAAATTTCGCTCTACATGGCTGAATACAATGAATGTAATCTGAGTTTTTTGAATATTAATATTAACATTTGATTTGTTTGCAATTACGCAAACAAGCCTCAATTTTATAGCCATGTCAGTAAAATGAACCCTTCATTCTTGCTCTTGCGTTGGCATGTGAACAGAACTGCAGACACTCATGTTTCTAGGTATCACCCTTCATCACTACAGCTCCCTGTTCACCTGCCAAACTGTCAGAGCTAGTGAAAATATATGCTATTTTCAAAAATACACAGTTACTGATCGGCCTGATTTGCATATTAGCAGACTGGCTGATCAGTTAGATCTGCATATTAGCAGACTGGCCAGTCAGTTTCCTGTATACGAGCGATATGCAGATCTGACTGATCAGCCAGTCTGCTAATATGCAAATCAGGCCGATCAGTCACTGTGTATTTTTGAAAATAGCATATATTTTCACTAGCTCTGACAGTTTGGCAGGTGAACAGGGAGCTGTACTGATGAAGGGTAATACCCAGAAACATTAGTGTCTGCAGTTCTGTTCACATGCCAACACAAGAGTAAGAATGAAGGGTTCGTTCTACTTACATGGCTATAAAATTGAGGCTTGTTTGCGTAATTGCAAACAAATCAAATGTTGTTAATATTCGAAAAACTCAGATTACATTTATTTATTTATTTATATATATATATCATCATCATTTCATTTTATGTCTGCTTTTCCCTGCTTGCAAGGGTGGGACGGGAACTGATTCTGGCTTGATTTCTACGGCTGGATGCCCTTCCTAACACCAACCTCATTTACAGTGAGTGCTGGGTGCTTTTTTTTTTTTGCCGTGGCACCTCCACGACCACTTGACAGTGGAATGATAGGGACCCCAGTCCCTATCATCTCATTTCTACAGCTGAGTAAACTGGAGCAATGTGAAATAAAGTGTCTTGCTCAAGGAAACAACACATCACCCGGTCTGAGAATTGAACTCACAACCTTTCAATTGCAAGGCAAATGCTCTAACCACTAAGCCATATATATATATAAATAAAAAAAACAAGGACGAATGGTTACTCCATTACGTTGGAGACGAGCATTTCACTACTGATCAGCTCTGGAATCAAAAGCTTGTTGGACCTCTGTGGTAGTAATGACAGATTCATTTTGTCCACATACCTTCAGAGGTAATTAAGGAGTAACCATTCGTCCTTGTATTATTATTATTATTATTATTATTATATATATAGTGACGAAGCATAAGTCACATGCATTAACTCATAATCCTTTATTTACTGCTATATATATTTCGATGATAGCCATTGAATGGCTATGACCTCATCAGGCAGTTAGTTCTTAGATATGCCAGCTCTGTGTTTATAGTGTTGATGGTATCAGAGCCTTGTTTCCTTGAACTATATATATATATATATATATATATAGTTGCTCAATATATATATAGTTCAAGGAAACAACAAACAGAGGTACAAAATGTCTTAGTTTCATGCTTCATATGGAAAAGAGGAAAGAAAGTTTGACGTGTTGGACTTTAGCCCTTCTTCAGGGGTACAAAAATATTGACAGGATCACAGAAAATAAAAAGTAAAAAAAGTAAAAAAACAATGAAAATAATTGTTTCTACTTTTGGCACAAGGCCAGCAGTTATCCCAGTGCATTACTGGTACTTTATTTTATCGACCTCGAAAGGATGAAAGGCAAAGTTGACCTCGGCGGGATTTGAACTCAGACCATAAAGGGCCGTAACTCTGTGCTGCAAAGCATGGCGTCCGACCCTCTACCGATACTGCCAATCCACCATTCAAAAACAATGAAAATAATTGTTTCCACTTTTGGCACAAGGCCAGCAATTACCCAGTGTATTACTGGTACTTTATTTTATCGACCCCGTAAGGATGAAAGGCAAAGTTAACCTCGGCGCGATTTGAACTCAGAATGGAATCCAATCCACCATTAAAAACAATGAAAATAATTGTTTCTACTTTAGGCACAAGGCCAGCAAATACCCAGTGCATTACTGGTACTTTAAAAACAATGAAAATAATGAGAGTAAACAAGACAGATAGGTAGTCTTGGTAACAATTTAGGAACGCAAAGCTGTGTGTGTGTGTATTAGTGTCAATATCATATGTATGTGTATGTTTAAATGTGTTTTTTTAAAGGTTTATTGTGTAAAATATCAAAGTTTGTGTGTGTTACGCGTATATCTGTGGTAGTAGACTTGTATGTGTGAGTGAATGTAAATTGAATGTGTGTGTGTGTGGTATGTGGTAGTAGACTTGTATGTGTGAGTGAATGTAAGTTGAATGTGTGTGTGTGTGGTATGTGGTAGTGGACTTGTATGTGTGAGTGAATGTAAGTTGAATGTGTGTACTGTATATGTGCTTTGAAGTTATTTTGTGTGTGGAAAGTAACTGGCTGTGTGTGTGAGTGTGTGTTCTGATTCTTGCTGGTAGTAGCACTTTGATAAATTCCCTAATGCTGAGTCAAACGTAGATCAAGATATACCGTATTCTCCGGCGCTGAAGATGCTTCGTCCTCGACGATACACCAATTTTGACAAACAAAAATTTGAAAAAAAATAATAAACAACCTTCGGTCTCCAGGACGCATGGTAGATTTTTTATACTTATTTCAGGGGAAAAGTAGTGTCTTCGACACAGGGAAATATGGTAATATCTATTCTAGAAAGGTCAGAAGGACCCAAATTAGTATTCAACCCAAGTTTGATTGAAGTACCAGCAACTATCAAGCAACTGTCATACAATAAATCTGGTAAAGCTGGCACCCACCTCAAATTTTCAAATATCATGGTAAAAAAAGTGGTTCATAAGCTTCTTTGGCTTTTTCTGGAAATCTGGAAGGACGAACATGTCCTTTGAGATATCAGAGATGCATTTATAATCAATCTGTTCATGAACAAAAATTTTTTTTAAAAATCTATCTGTGACTTATGGCCTCTCCCTTATCTCTAGCTAACCATGACAACCACATCAAACAAAGGTAATAAAAATAACAATGATAGAAAGAATGGTAACAAGAATGACAATGGCAAAAATAAATTTAAAAAACGAACAGAAATTTACTTCTTTGAGTGATAATGAGTGAAACAGAAAAACTAAACTGTTGTTCTCAACAGAATTACATCTAGACTTGGTGATATCTACCCTGAAAATCAATATGATTTCTGCACTGGTCAGGGTGTAATTGCCAGATTTCAGAGAAGGTTCATGAAAAGAACCAGCAGCTGTTTATAGATTTTGTCAACCTGACCAAAGTTCACAGAAAAATCTTCAAAAGTTAGTCATACCTGAAAATAAGCTAAATGTCATGTCTACTGATAAGGTCATGAAAACATCAATTATGTCAAATAGTGAATGATCTGAACCCTTAGGAGCTATGAACAATATGCCACAGGGTTGTGTCATGGCTTCTGTTCTCTTTGAATCTCCTTGTTCCCACCACTGTTGATGGCAAGGATCTGAAGTATGTAAATTTCTTCACCTACCTTGAGCAGATAGTTCAACCACTCTGAGGCTCTGGATGATGAAATTATCAATTACATCTCCAAAGCGACTGAGGCTTTTGGTAAACTATATCATCGTCTATTGAGTGCCAGAGTTGTAATCCTGAAAACAAAAGTATTGACAACACTCTTATACAGCTCATAGTCATGGACATTTTACTACACCCTCATTCATAAGCTTAATGTATTTCACAAACACTGTCTTCGTTCTAGCTGTGGTTATGACAGCAAAGTTATTGGTGGCTAACCTTACAGAGGTGTCAGGTGATTCCCATGAGGGTGCCTGGTTATTTCAGCACCTTAGCCTCACCTTACAGAGGAAACCGCGGAGTGGGGAGACCCAAGATGACCTGGGATGAGGTGATAAAAGCCGACCTTACCCAATTACACCTCTCAAAGGCGATGACACATGATCGTGACCTCTGGCGTCACGCAGTAATACAGAGTACCCGACCTCCCATGGGTACAAGCTGAAGCATATAGACAATATGCCTCCACACCCTCCCACTGCAAGGTGGTCGTAGAGGTGCCACGGCAAAAAAGCACCCAGCCCACACTATAAAGTGGACGTGTAGGCGCCACGGAAAAGCACCCAGCACTCACTGTAAATGAGGTTGGTGTCAGGAAGGGCATCCAGCTGTAGAAATCAAGCCAAATCAGTTCCTGTATGAGCAAGGCATGGTCAGCCGACCAGACATTGCCCACAACAGGACAACCCGTCTAACCCATGCTAGCGTGGAAGAACGGACGTAAAACGGTGATGATGATGATGAATACGGTAATATACAAACTTACTCAAAAGTATATCAACATCATCCGGGGGCCGCAGCCGAAATCGACTCAACAATTGGGTCTGTTGTCCATTGCCAGAATCTCTGGAGATGACATCGGGATAGGAGAGCTTGCGCCCCCTGTTATTAGTGGCTGCTTGTGATTCCAAAACACTAAAAGGGACACAGCCTCGTAGGTGGCACGGTGGCCAGCAAATCTTACTCTCCTTTTACGTACAATCAGCAGTAAATAGCTCCTCTTTAACAGGTGTTAGTGTAGCGAAAGCGACATAAATAGCCTGCCTTAGACCAGCGCAGGCAGGAGTTTGGAGCGGTTCTTGATAGAGTAAACATGTGAACTATTGCTTCCTACAGAACTGTTGGGGTCTTACAGACTCTTACTATCTCTTACTCGCTCTCTTTCACTCAATCTCTCTCTTAACCAAGACAGTGAAGTTCATGATGTTTTCTTGGTAAAAGTAGAGTTAAAGTCATATTTACCAACAAACAAATAATGTACATAATTCCTGTGTATTTTTCATATAGCTCCAGCGTAAGCTATTTTCAATAAATTAATAATATAGCGGTTTGGTGCCATCGTGGTTCATTTATATGTATTTATTTTCTGCGTGATCAAGGAACTATCATATCATCATCTTATTGAACACTTACTTACTTACCTGCACACATGCAACCTCTGGTCACACTGTATCACACCAGAGTGACCACACACACAACAAATGAATCAACACCACAACACAATCAACGTCCAACTCGAGCCATCATATCATCGCTATATTAGAAACTCGAAGGTGCGATTACGTCATCGCAAGAAGCCAAGTCTAATAGTAAGCAATCAGTTTTACAACGTCTGTCGTATAAATACTAAATATGGATTCTGATTACCATTAAACAAATGTTTGTTGACTTCGAAGGAATGAAAGTCTGTCATGAATACAACAAAATATTCTGACTGAGGTTCATACGACTCTAGACTCTACCAATTCTACGACTACAAGAATATTAAACTTTAACTCCAATGTTTTAAATATTTAAATATATATATATATATTATATATATATATATATAGCAAAAAGTATGACCCCGACGGGAGAGCTCAAGCCGTTTCGACGGCTATTTCAGTCCTGAAATAGCCGTCCAAACGGCTTGAGCTCTGCCGTCGGTGTCATACTTTTTCCTATTACCCACTCTACTACCCTAAGTATTGAGTACTCTGGTGCGTTATGGTCCATCTGGTTCCTTACCACAATTCCTTCGTTATATATATATATATATATATATAGTAATAATAAATGTGAAGACTAAAATCGGATGAGGGCTCGATAAGGATTATATATATATAAACCCGTAGAGCAAATATTTATTATAACAACAGATTAAAGTTTAAGCAAAAATCGCTGCTTTCACCCTTGAAGGGTGTTCTTATAATAAATAAATATATATATTATATATATATATATATATATATACATACATACAGGGCCGGTGCCAGACTATCTGGTACCCTAGGCAAGGTTAGATTCTGAAAGCATAAAATGGTCGAAAGCATGAATGTCCATGAATACCAAAAACATTCTGACAGACCTTAAAATATTTTTTCTTCCCTTTTTTGTTTTTTTTGTCTCTCTCTTATGCGTTTATAGATGTTTATCAAACACATTATATTTAATCCTGCCGAGGTTAACTTTACCTTTCATCCTTATGGGATCGATAAAATAAGTACCAGTAATACACTTGAATAATTGCTAGCCTTGTGCCAAAAGTAGAAACAATTATATTTGTAATGTTCTTCTGAACGAGTTGCGAGCAATTTAAAATGTTATTTATAATAGACTTGCCAAACTCTAAAAGCCTAAACGGGGAGTACTATGAAAAAAAGTGCCCCAAAATAGGGAGAAATTATGCTAAATGGGGAGATTTTATATAACAAAAGGTATACCCATTTTCACAAGAGAAGACATCTCCCACACACTTTGGTGTGTGGGAGATCTCCCCATCGGACGGGGGAGAGGTGACAAGTCTGTATTTACGTATTTGTAATGTTATTTATGGATATATTTAAAACATGTTTGTAATGTTCGTTAAACATCTTTTGCTATTTTAGCGAATGTTCTGTTCTATTTTCATAGTAGAAATAAAATGTCTAGTACATAACATGAAAAAGAGTACTCAGTCACTGCTACTCCAAAGATACGAGCTAGGGCTGTGTGAGAATGTCGTGCAGAATTCCAGGTACAACATGGCTTTGTGGTCCCAGAGGACGGAATGAAAAAAGCACAACCACAGATAATGTTTCTTATATAGGCACAATTTTGGGGAAGGGGAAAATCGATTAAATTGGACCCAGTGCGTGACTGGTACTTTATTTTATCGATCCCGTAAGTTAACCTCGGCGGGATTTAAACTCAGATCATAAAAGGCCGTAACTCTATGCTGCAAAGCATAGCGTCCGACCCTCTACTGATACTGCCAATCCACCGCCTTTGTCTTCACAGATAATAGCAGGGGAGACACTGAAATAGCCATTCCAACTGGTGAGGCTTACTCCTATAGATGGCCAATTCCACCACAATAGCAGCAAATAATTGTTTCTACTTTTGGCACAAGGCCAGCAAATACCCAGAGCATGACTGGTACTTTATTTTATCGATCCCGTAAGGATGAAAGGCAAAGTTAACCTCGGCGGAATTTGAACTCAGAATAACAGCAAATAATGAGGACCAGGAACAGTGGAAGTCTCCACTGCTACTGGTTTAATGACAAACCTACCAGAAGTAGCCAATAGTTTAACAATATGTGATCTTCAAGTTGTCAGGCATCAAAGCCTGTTGTGTGTCTCACCAAACACACTAAGCTGATGCTGAAGAAAATGTACAGTTTGGTCCGAAGTCTTGTCACCCCTTGTCACATTGTTTTAACTTTCGTTATTTTTTGTTTTAATTGGCAGTATCGGTAGAGAGTCGGATACCTTGCTTTGAAGCATAGTTACGTCCCTTTATGATCTGAGTTCAAATCCCGCCGAGGTTAACTTCGCCTTTCATCCTTACGGGGGTCGATAAAATAAAGTACCAGTAATGTACTGGTTAATTGCTAGCTTTGTGCCAAAAGTAGAAACAATTAATTATAATATAATTTTCTATTTCAGAGCTCCTACAGTTTGGAAGAGAGGCTGCTTGCAAGTGTATTTACACATGATCGTGTGCATTCTGGCAAGAGCATGGAGAATGTGTGACTTCACTGCAAGATTCGGCAAACCAGCTCCTCCGAAGAGGACGATACTGCGATGGGAACATAAACTGTTTCTCATTACTTTTTGGTAGAGGGTGACGAGACTTTCGGATCACCCTGTACATTGAATAATTTGTAAAAGAGTGGGGGGGAAATGAAGGAAATAGATGTTGCAATAAAATAATTTGGTGAGGCTAAAGAATGAGTTTGGGAAGACGCTCAAAAGTTAAATAAGTTGTGAAATTAGATATGGCTAAGAGATGGAGGCGGTGACAGTGGGGGTTCGGCTCTTCTGTGTACGACCCTTGTGTGCAGCTTCAGTTGTGAGTGAAGTGTAATTTCCCGATCGACTGTTGCTTACTCTCTCTGAATTTGGACAATTTAGTTGTAACCAAGGGCCTTGTTTGAGGGAGGTAACAGGGGACAAGCCCACCCACTTTTTCAAACGTCTGTTTTATTTTTTGTTTATTTGATATAATAAATTCTTTTTAAGCTTATTTTTTTTTATATCTGAACTTCATTTGAATAAATAAAATTTAATTAGCGTAAGGTTTTACTTATGTAGTAAGGTCCGGGAAAGCGACCATTAGCAATAGTTACATGCTCCTTTGAGAATCAACAAATGTTGGTTTGTCCCCCTCATATTTTTAAGGCTTACGAGGCCCCTGGTTGTAATCATTAGTTTAGTTCTTTGCACTCTAAAATGGTCAGGAAATATCATAGTGTTTGTGTTAAGGGACAGCTTGTTAATAGATGTGGGAACTATGCGTAAAAGAAGATTTATAACATTTGATTTGCGGTGATATGAATAAGATACAAAAGAAATAATAAAAAAAAATTAGAATTACCGTATAGTTTAGGATAAAGAAAATGGCCTCACAAGGAAAAAATAAAAGACGTGAGTTTTAATAATTGTTTCTCCTTTTGGCACAAGGCCAATAAACAATAATAAACAAATTTATACCTTAGTAAAATTAGTTCGAGCTAAAAATCCGTTATCCAAAATTTCCAGAACCTGAAAACATCAAAAATCTGACATTTCTTCCGTCTACGTTGTTAGGTAATTTCCTCTTCGTTCAAGCAGTGGTTTGTTTGTCCACCCCTTTCTCTTGACTCTTTTATAGTCATGTGGTCCAAGGTGTATTTCCTGTTAGTGGGTGGGTGTGTGGGTGTGTTTTTGTTGTTGTTTTTTTTTGTTTTTTTGGGGTTCTTTTTTGGTTTTTTGTACTATTATTTAGACAATTGTGAATAAACTATACTTTATGTAATTAAAAAAAATATATATATATATTTATATATATATATATATATATATATATGCAAAAGTTCTATTTAACATTGTTGGGATACAACAAGTAAATATTTTTATAACTAATATAAAGCACTCGACAAGTAATTGGAGTAGATATACGATATTAATAAATGGAAACTATATTTATAAAACCATATTTATTTCATTATACATATTTCAGGGATACCAAATTAAATTATGGTATGCCTTCATCAGACAAAATACAATATATAACAGTTTTACAAATAAGCTTTGACGTACCCTATTAAAATGCAACCATTATTTTTGGAAGCCATCCGGATGGCTTCCAAAAATAATGGTTGCAAATAATGGTTGCGTCAAAGCTTATTTGTAAAACTGTTATATATTGTATTTTGTCTGATGAAGGCATACCATAATTTAATTTGGTATCCCTGAAATATGTATAATGAAATAAATATGGTTTTATAAATATAGTTTCCATTTATTAATATCGTATATATATATATATATATAGGAACAAGTAAGACCCCGACGGCTGAGCTCAAGCCGTTTCGACGGCTAATTCTGTACTGAATGGAAACTATTCAGTACAGAATTAGCCGTCGAAACGGCTTGAGCTCAGCCGTCGGGGTCTTACTTGTTCCTATTTCCCACTCTACTACCCTAAGTATTGAGTACTTTGGTGCGTTATGGTCCACCTGGTTCCTTACCACATTTCCTTCGTTATATATATATATATATATATATATATATATATATATATATAAAATAAAGTTAAATAAAAGTCAAATGATTAAAATTTAGCTTCGTTTATTACTGCTATATATATTTCAGTGACAGCCATCTTTGGCTGTGACCTCTTCAGGCAGTTTGAATTAGTATGGTGTAGACAAGAACATATGTTGTTTAGGTGTATAATATTGTCAATACTCAATATTCATAGTGCCTGAAGAGGTCACAGCCAAAGATGGCTGTCACTGAAATATATACAGCAGTAATAAACGAAGCTAAATTTTAATCATTTGACTTTTATTTAACTTTACTTTACACTACTCCGGAGTAACCAAACCAACCTGCGCACTTCGTTGAGTGCTCCAGCCTGCATACTCAGGTGTTGGTATACAACCAACGTAAACTCAATATATATATATATATATATATATATATATATATATATATATATATATATATATATATATAGGCATACGTCAAGGCGGGCGGTCTCAAAAGTGAAACTAATTTTTGACAGGTGTGGGTGTGTATATGTGTGTATATATATGTGTGTGTGTATGTATATATATATATATGTGTGTGTTTGTGTCATCATCATCGTTTAACGTCTATCTTCCACGCAAGCATGGGTTTAGACGTATATATATGTTTGTGTGTATATATGTGTTTGTGTGTATATATATGTGTGTTTTTGTATATATATGTGGCTACATACACACATATATATATATACAGATACATATATATACACGCAAACACACATATATATACACGCAAACACATATATACACACAAACATATATATACGTCTAAACCCATGCTTGCGTGGAAGATAGACGTTAAAGGATGATGACACAAACACATATATATATACAAACACACACACACATATATATATATATATATATATATATATATATACATACATACACACACACATATACACACCCACACATATATATATATATTAAGAAATCCATACAATTGCGTGTGTCTGCATTATACTTTCACTATTGAGACCTGTTGTAAAAAAAACAAACAAATTCACAATCGTAAAATTAGTTTCACTTTTGAGACCGCCCGTCTTGACGTATGCCATATATATATATATTACCTCCACCAATACTACTACTACTACTACCATTTATGCCATTTTCACCGTTCACCAAATCACCCTCTTCCCTTTCGAAGGAGTTAGATCCTTCATCTGGGACGCCACCTGCTGCGACACGTTCTCCGCTTCCAGCTTAGTCTCTTCGGCCACAAATCCCGGCATCGCGGTCGGCCTCGCAGAAGAACTTAAAATAAACAAACACCGGGATTTGTTCGGCCGCTTCCTCTTCGCCATGGTTGCCGTCGAGACCTCAGGCGTACTTGGACCCCCCCTCCGTACTACCAAGCTCCTCTGCAAGATCGGAGCATCGGTGGCCTACCTGAGGAGGTAGCCCCGCGAGGTTTGGTGGCCTTTGCAGCAGGTGTCGTTGGCCATCGTCCGTGAGAATACTTCTGCGGTCTTGTCAGCGGGGCGAAGCACTTCTGCCATCTTGCCCAATCACCCTCCCCTTCACCCCCTCTCTTCTGCGACACCAGACTCTTGCCACCTCTTCCCGTTGTTGTTTTTTTCTTTTGTGTCTTTTTTCCTCTGTATTTCCCTATTCTTTCTTTCCTTTTGTTTCCTTTTTTTTATTATTATTGCCGTCATTATAGTTGTCATTCTATTATGTCCCTTTACGGTCTGAGTTCAAATCCCGCCGAGGTTAACTTTGCCTTTCATCCTTACGGGGTCGATAAAATAAAGTATCAGTCACGTACTGGGGGTCGATTTAAACGACTTTTCCCTCTCCCCTCAAGTTACTTGCCTTATTTAAGCGACCGCTAACCGGAAGTGTTGACATTTGAACATTTTAAAGAAGTGAATCTTTAAATAAGTAATAAAATATATTTAATGAACGAAATTGAGTAGATAAATTATGTAATATTCATTCAATCCAACTTATTTTACTAATGGGATAAAAAAAAGTAATAAACCGTACGCAGTACCGCGCTCCTTACTTTATTATAGTTTAGACTAGCAGAATGACCCGGCGTTGCTCAGGATTCTAAACATAGATTGGAATGAATGTATATATAGTGTATTTTGCAATACACTGTATGCTTAATTAAAAGCATTTCAAAGACCTTATGCTATTATTTTAGAGTAGTGACAGACTCACTTACTTTAATTTCAGCAAACAGGGAGAGATAAAGCTGACAAGGCCTTGTTTCTGCATTTATTGATGCTTATCAAAGCCAACTACCCCCCCTGCCTGTTGAAATCATGGATGTTTGGTTCTTATAGAATTCTAGTAAATAAACAGGAACTGATTATACAGAGCGGTTGCTGGTCAAGCTGAAATTAAAAATTAGAATTGGTGCTCTGAAATAGCTATATATATATGAATGTATATATAGTGTATTTTGCAATACACTGTATGCTTAATTAAAAGCATTTCGAAGACCTTATGCTATTGTTAGAATTCTATAAGAACCAAACATCCATGATTTCAGCAGGCAGGGGGAGTAGTTGGCTTTGATAAGCATCAATAAATGCAGAAACAAGGCCTTGTCAGCTTTATCTCCCCCTGTTTGCTGAAATTAAAGTAAGTGAGTGTGTCACTACTCTAAAACAATAGCATAAGGTCTTCGAAATGCTTTTAATTAAGCATACAGTGTATTGCAAAATACACTATATATACATTCATATATATATATACCTATTTCAGAGCACCAATTCTAATAGATTGGAATGTTTACCCCTCCTTTCTGAAACAGTACAGAGGAGTACGGAATACCTCGGCCTGGGGATGGTGTCTACATTTTGTGCTTATAAAAAAAATTCGTCGTAGATTACCAGGGGTTTAACTTAATTGGGGGCCTGAGAGTAACATATTCAACCCACGAAAGCCAAGACGATAGGGTTAAGTAAAAGGGCATTCGACAAACCGAACATGTATTTTTTGTGCTATAGTACAATGAAAGCAATAGTTACAGAGCAGTAAGCATGTGGGACTGCAGTGGTGGAGAGCATGAAGGAATTTAGTTGGATACTTTTAAGGTTACAGGCCCTAACGCAACCAAAATGCTAAACAATGCGGTCCCCGGGCAAAAATTTCAAATCTTTTTCAGTCAAGAAAATTTATGAAACATAAGTAATGCATATGCAAAGTTTAAAAATAATCGGTTGGGTACTTCTCAAGTTACAGGCCCTAACGCAACCAAAATGCTTTTTAAAATCGGTTTTTCGCCTAATGTGGTCCCTGGGGCAAAAAATACTTTAAACGACATAAGTAATGCAAATTATGAAGAAATCGGCTGGATTATTGTTCCGTTATGCTACAAAAAACATTTAAAGCCTAAAATATGCGGTTTTTCGCCTAATGCGGTCCCTAGAGCATTGAAAATTTGAAATATTTTTTGCTCAAAACACTCACACAACTATAAGTATTACATGTGTAAAGTTTGAAAAATATCGGTTGGGTGGTTCTCTAGTTTTAGGGAGTCAGACAGACAGACATTCTCTGTTTTAGATATGTAGACTAGCAGAAAACCACCCGGTGGACGGTTTTCTGCTAGCAAATCTAGTGTATATACTGATATTGTTGAGATTTGGATGAGAAATGTTTTCGGCACCACATGTTCACCGCCTCTCGGTGTGTCTTTTATGCATGTATAAATATATATGTTATCTATACGGTGAAATCTTTGAAATAAATATATGTTAAAACGAAAAAGGAGAAAATAAATAACTGGCGGTTAGAAAAAAATATTCCTATGAAATTTTAATCATACCATTAGATGTGAATAAGGAAATATTTTTTTATTGTCAAAACAAATGTTCAAAAGTTAAACTTCAATTTTTTTAATTATTTCCAATTTTTTCATGAAATTGAACACTGGACATTGGCTGCTGGAAATGGAAATTAAATCGTATTTAATTGTATTTAAATTTCTAACCTTATTTTATTATTTATAGTTTTTCAATAAGAAATAAAAAAAAAAAAATAAAATAATAATTGAAGAAAAAAATTGAACAAATCAAACGTAGGTTATGCAACTGCGCAATCTGATTAATAAATTACCTCATCAGCAGCAACCTTCATCAAATGGTCCTTATTATCAGCAGCAACAACCACAAATTCAATGGCAACCTTCTTCAAACCACAAATTCAATGGCAACCGTCTTCGCATGGTGTCAAGTCAGAACCGCCTCGAACTGGTTACTTCTGGCTTGTGCAAGGTGTCTCTATAGCAACCAGCGATTCCCTCGGCCTCAGTGACCAAAGTCAGTGGAGGGGGGAAGGTAATGTTTCTATAGCACGTGTTTTAGCGTCTATTCACTCTCTCTCTCTCCCTCCCTCTCTCCCTCCCGCTATCCCCCTCTCGTAGTCTGTCTCTTTCTTTCACTCTCTCTCTACGCACGTGTTTCCACTGTCGGACAGACAAACAGAGAAATTGCTGGTTATATATATAAGTAGACTAGCAGAAAACCACCCGGTGGCCGGTTTTCTGCTAGCAAATCTAGTGTATATACTGATATTGTTGAGATTTGGATGAGAAATGTTTTCGGCACCACATGTTCACCGTCTATCGGTGTGTCTTTTATGCATGTATAAATATATATGTTATCTATACGGTGAAATCTTTGAAATAAATATATGTTAAAACGAAAAAGGAGAAAATAAATAACTGGCGGTAAGAAAAAAATATTCCTATGAAATTTTAATCATACCATTAGGTGTGAATAAAAAAATATTTTTTTATTGTCAAAACAAATGTTCAAAAGTTAAACTTCAATTTTTTGAATTATTCCCAATTTTTTCATGAAATTGGACACTGGACATTGGCTGCTGGAAATGGAAATTAAATCGTATTTAATTGTATTTAAATTTCTAACCTTATTTTATTATGTATATTTTTTCAATAAGAAATTTAAAAAAAACAACAAAAATTGAAGAAAAAAATTGAACAAATCAAACGTAGGTTATGGAACTGCGCAATCTGATTAATAAATTATCTCATCAGCAGCAGCCTTCTTCAAATGGTCCTTATTATCAGCAGCAACAACCACAAATTCAATGGCAACCTTCTTCAAACCACAAATTCAATGGTAACCTTCTTCGCATGGTGTCAAGTCAGAACCGCCTCGAACTGGTTACTTCTAGCTTGTGCAAGGTGTCTCTATAGCAACCAGCGATTCCCTCGGCCTCGGTGACCAAAGTCAGTGGAGAAGAGAAGGTAATGTTTCTGTAGCACGTGTTTTAGCGTCTATTCACTCTCTCTCTCCCTCCCGCTATCCCCCTCTCGTAGTCTGTCTCTTTCTTTCACTCTCACTCTCTCTCTACGCACGTGTTTCCACTGTCGGACAGACAGACAGAGAAATTGCTGGTTATATATATAAGTAGACTAGCAGAAAACCAGCCGGTGGCCGGTTTTCTGCTAGCAAATCTAGTGTATATACTGATATTGTTGAGATTTGGATGAGAAATGTTTTCGGCACCACATGTTCACGGTCTCTCGGTGTGTCTTTTATGCATGTATAAATATATATGTTATCTATACGGTGAAATCTTTGAAATAAATATATGTTAAAACGAAAAAGGAGAAAATAAATAACTGGCGGCTAGAAAAAAAATATTCCTATGAAATGTTAATCATACCATTAGATGTGAATAAGGAAATATTTTTTTATTGTCAAAACAAATGTTGAAAAGTTAAACTTCAATTTTTTGAATTATTTCCAATTTTTTCATGAAATTGAACACTGGACATTGGCTGCTGGAAATGGAAATTAAATCGTATTTAATTGTATTTAAATTTCTAACCTTATTTTATTATTTATAGTTTTTCAATAAGAAATAAAAAACAACAACAACAAAAATTGAAGAAAAAAATTGAACAAATCAAACGTAGGTTATGCAACTGCGCAATCTGATTAATAAATTACCTCATCAGCAGCAACCTTCTTCAAATGGTCCTTATTATCAGCAGCAACAACCACAAATTCAATGGCAACCTTCTTCAAACCACAAATTCAATGGCAACCTTCTTCGCATGGTGTCAAGTCAGAACCGCCTCGAGCTGGTTACTTCTGGCTTGTGCAAGGTGTCTCTATAGCAACCAGCGATTGCCTCGGCCTCAGTGACCAAAGTCAGTGGAGAGGGGAACGTAATGTTTCTATAGCACGTGTTTTAGCGTCTATTCACTCTCTCTCTCCCTCTCGTAGTCTGTCTCTTTCTTTCACTCTCACTCTCTCTCTACGCACGTGTTTCCACTGTCGGACAGACAGACAGAGAAATTGCTGGTTATATATATAAGTAGATAATGCGATGTTTGCGTTACAAATAAGATGCTAACTTTTCTAGTTTTCTGGTAATCAGAATCCATGTTTTGTTTTTATACAGATACTTGTATATACTGGTAAAATTCCGTTATAACGAATTTTTCAGTATAAGGAATTTCTGGGGATCCCTGGGGTAATAAACAAACGCTGGATTTATTTCAGTCAATCTTATTATAAAGAATTTTTCGTTAGAACGAATTTTTTGTTATACCCTGTGAATTTCGTTATAACCACATTGTAAGATTGACTGCTTACTATTAGACTTGCCTTCTTACAATGATGTAATCACACCTTCAAGTTTCTAACACCTGTTAAAGAGGAGCTATTTACACCTGTTAAAGAGGAGCTATTTACTGCTGAGTGTATATACTTTCGAGTAAGTTTCTATGTTACCGTATTAGATATTTTATTTACAATTGTATACATTTACAGTTGGATAAATATGTTTTAAATATATATATATAAATAACATTACAAATGAGTAATGGAATGGCTCTTCCGGAGCATCTCCATTACCATCATCCAGGGAAACACCTTCTCCATTCTGTCCGCCGGGGCTGTGGGGCAGCCAGCATGTGGGACCCCATTTGCTCACTACACAGAGAGATGGGGAAGGCGAGAGAGATGGAGGCGATGACGGTGGGAGTTCAGTTCTTCCGTGTTCGGACACATTGCACCTGTCAAGAGTGTATTTTCATATTTGTGACTACGGATACTGTATGTAAAGCATTGCTGTGCGTTTTTCTCTTTGCTGTCATCCCATTCTTATCGTTAGTTTGACTGTTCTGTTATGGTGAAAACTGAGTCACTACTATTCAAATTGCTTGTGATTCGGTCAGAAGAACATTGAAAATATAATGTCGAAACCGTGTATAAAAATCTAATTGTTTCTACTTTTGGCACAAGGCCAGCAATTACCCAGTACATTACTGGTACTTTATTTTATCGACCCCGTAAAAATAAAAAGCAAAGTTAACCACGGCGGGATTTGAACTCAGAATGGAAAGGGCCACAACTCTATGCGTCAAAGCATGGCGTCCGACCCTCTACCAATGCTGCCAATCCACCGCCCTGGGTTGTATAAAAATATAATAATATCATTGTTTCTACTTTAGGCACAAGGCCAGCAATTACCCAGTGCATTACTGGTACTTTATTTTATCGACCCCGTAAGGATGAAAAGCAAAGTCAACCTCGGCGGGATTTGAACTCAGATCGTAAAGGGACATAACTATGCTGGAAAGCATGGCGTCCGACCCTCTACCAATCATTGAACAGTAATGGTAAAGGAAAGAAAAAAGAGGCGGTGGGGCAATTCACCACCAAGTGCGAAAATCAGCCGCACCTCAGACCTTAGGGGTTTACTACAAACTTTGAGGCAAGCCAACATGCTTGCAGCATTACCACAAGTGATGGCAAGACTAAGGTACTGAAATAACCAGGCAGCCTCACGGGCATCACCTACATATACCATTTTTGTTGTGTGTGATGCACATTTTACAAGAGTAGATGAATAGGAGGTTGAGGTGAGATAAACAGTGGACGCAGCGGGGTAGCTGGCAGAGTGAGGGAGAGTAAAAGTGAGAGGGAGAAAGGGGAAGAGTTAACAGCAACAAAGTAGCTTGGGAGAAAGAGAGAATAGGTCACAGCAAAAACTTAATAAACATTTTGTGAAGAAACAGGGGCTGCGTGGTTGCTGGATAAGGTGGATTTATAAATAAGAGGAAAGCACGAATGGGGGATAATTTCCCTTCATCAGTTGTTTGCTGGAGATCACGGACATTTCTATGCATTAAAGACAATATGTCTAGTTCCAGCGCATCAATAACTAAAGGAAGTTATAGGGCGAAAAATGAGAGAGAAAAAATATAACAGAAGGGAAAAAAGAAAGAAAAATGGGCGCTAAATGATGATAATAACAAATATATATATATATATAATTGTTTCTACGTTAGGCACAAAGCCAGCAATACCCAGTGCATTACTGGTACTTTATTTTATCGACCCCGTAAGGATGAAAGGCAAAGTTAACCTTGGCGGGATTTGCACAGCATCTCTCCATTTGTCACGGTCCTTCATCATCTCCTCCGTGAGCTTCAACGATCTGAGGTCAGCTCTCACCAACTTCACTCATGTTTTTTGTGGTCTTCCTCTACTGTGTCTTCCTTCTACTGGGATTTCTTGGCACTTCTTTACCCAGCGGTCATCCTCCATGACCATCACATGTCCATACTATCTCAGTATCATTACAAT
>OZ024755.1:35470293-35472793 GCA_964016885.1 Eledone cirrhosa
ACTGTTGCTTGTGGTGGAGCTAAAGGTGAGCAAAGCACTTCCCCACTGGAGCAGATCTATAACTGTTGCTTGTGGTGGAGCTAAAGGTGAGCAAAGCACTGCCCCACTGGAGCAGATCTATAACTGTTGCTTGTGGTGGAGCTAAAGGTGAGCAAAGCACTGCCCCACTGGAGCAGATCTATAACTGTTGCTTGTGGTGGAGCTAAAGGTGAGCAAAGCACTGCCCCACTGGAGCAGATCTATAACTGTTGCTTGTGGTGGAGCTAAAGGTGAGCGAAGCACTGCCCCACTGGAGCAGATCTATAACTGTTGCTTGTGGTGGAGCTAAAGGTGAGCAAAGCACTGCCCCACTGGAGCAGATCTATAACTGTTGCTTGTGGTGGAGCTAAAGGTGAGCAAAGCACTGCCCCACTGGAGCAGATCTATAACTGTTGCTTGTGGTGGAGCTAAAGGTGAGCGAAGCACCGCCCCACTGGAGCAGATCTATAACTGTTGCTTGTGGTGGAGATAAAGGTGAGCGAAGCACTGCCCCACTGGAGCAGATCTATAACTGTTGCTTGTGGTGGAGCTAAAGGTGAGTGAAGCACTGCCCCACTGGAGCAGATCTATAACTGTTGCTTGTGGTGGAGCTAAACGTGAGCAAAGCACTGCCCCACTGGAGCAGATCTATAACTCTTGCTTGTGGTGGAGATAAAGGTGAGCGAAGCACCGCCCCACTGGAGCAGATCTATAACTGTTGCTTGTGGTGGAGATAAAGGTGAGCGAAGCACTGCCCCACTGGAGCAGATCTATAACTGTTGCTTGTGGTGGAGCTAAAGGTGAGCGAAGCACCGCCCCACTGGAGCAGATCTATAACTGTTACTTGTGGTGGAGATAAAGGTGAGCGAAGCACTGCCCCACTGGAGCAGATACAAACTATGCAGTGTTGAAATGCCTAAACAAAGATCTGGTGTTGGACGTGCAAAAGTCACTTTTGCAAAATGGGGATATTTAAAGGATGGGGATCTTGTGTGTGACTGTGTCATCGAACCACAGACTACACAGCACCTCCTGATATGTCCCCTGCTGGAACACCCCAGCACAGTATTGGACTTGGCAGAGTTTAATGAGAAAGGACAGCAATGTGTTCAGCTGGGTGGAACCACATCTAGCCAAGCTTTGTAGCATTCTTGTAGACACGACAAGAAGAAGTATTGATATCTATAAAAAAATTCACCCTTTTCAAAATATATCAGGTGCCATGCAAAAAGCACCCAGTCCACACTGTAAAGTAGTCATGTAGATGTCATAACAAAAAGCATCCAGTCCACACTGTAAAGTGGTCATGTAGGTGTCACAATTAAAAGCACCCAGTCCACACTGTAAAGTAGTTGTGTAGGTGTCCCAATTAAAAGCACCCAGTCCACACTGTAAAGTGGTCATGTAGGTGTCACAATTAAAAGTTCCCAGTCCACACTGTAAAGTAGTCATGTAGGTGTCATGACAAAAAGCACCCAGTCCACACTGTAAAGTAGTCATGTAGGTGTCACAACAAAAAGTACCCAGTCCACACTGTAAAGTGGTAGTGGCGGTGTCACAACTGAAAGCACGCAGTCTACACTGTAAATGTGGTTGGCATTAGGAAAGGCATCCAACTGTAGAAATATAGCCAGAATCAGTTCTATATAGAACTGATTCTGGCTATATTTCTACAGTTGGATGCCTTTCCTAATGCCAACCACCTAATGACACCTACATGACCCAACTTTCCATCTATCTATATATTACTTGGACATACAGCATGTTATGAAATATACAATATGTACATTGATATATACATCGATATTTCAGAACATCAACACAAATACAGGGTGGGGCATAAAAACTGTTACAAAATAAAATGCAAATAGTTCTTGAAAAAAACATTTATTTCAAGATTTGACTTCAACAAATAGTAAGTAATATACTATTAAACAACTGCCCAAAAATTTATTCGAAATGCTTTCCTCTAGCTCTCACTACTGCTCGAAGACTTGTAGGAAAGTCTTCGATGGCTGCTCGAACAGTTTCCATGGGTATTTTCTCCCATACTTTATTCAGTTTTGATTTTAGAGTTTCAATATTTTGGCTAGGAGTAGAACAGGCTTCACTCTCAAGAATTGACCATAAGGAAAAATCGAGAGGGTTGAGATCTGGTGATGCCGGAGGCCACTGTTCCTTACTGATCCATGCAGGACAATGGTCTCTACACCACTGTTGTGTTACGCAAGCAGTGTGGCTCGTCGCTCCATCTTGTTGGAGAGTCCAAATGTCATAGGCATAAACAGATATGCACCATGGCATCAGTGCTCCTTCCAAAATATCCTTTATGCAAAGTTCTTTGTTAATTTTAACTCCTTGAGGAACAAAAATCAGAGGAGACTTCCCTCTTTCAGAAATGGCTGCCCAAGCCATCACTGATGCTGGTTTCCCTGTTCTGAACACTTTTCCTACACTTGAAGGCATTGATTTGAGACTTTTT
>OZ024755.1:35477793-35482793 GCA_964016885.1 Eledone cirrhosa
ATTAATCAACGAACCATATTAATCTTTGGTTATATATATATATATATCGCCGTATTTTGACTAAAGAAATTAAAGAAATTATTTAGTCTGATAGTGGGGTTAAGAACCCTCGGAGAAATGGAAAAAGATGAGTATTGACGTACATGGGCTAAATAATTTCTTTAATTTCTTTAGTCAAAATACGGCGATAACTTACATTTATAATAATTTCAAACCCGCCCGCTGTTTCGAAAATATTCTTACTTGACATTACAGTCACTAAGTTTATAGCCTCTAATTTGAATGGAAAAAGACGGGTGATGTGTTGGTGTAAATGGTAGCACAGTGGTCTGGATAACCAACCTCACTTTCATATTTCTTAAATTTTGTTTTCAAATCCATATTTAATAAAAACACCATGTTTTTTTATTCATTCTGATGACTGAAAACAGATACAACATCTGCTTTCAAGAAACCACTGGTAAATTAAATAATTATCTTATGTTGTTTATTACATAACTAATAAGTTCTGTAGCCTACATAGAGCACTCTTTTTTCCTGTACCTTTCTGACAGAATTACTTCATTCACACACATATATATATATATATATCCACCACCACCACTCGTCGACTACTGTCGAGATGATGGATCTCACTCTCATGCCCCAGAATCCCCTGTCCCCCATCGCTGCCCCCAAGTCCTGTCTGCTGATTCCCGTATCCCTAGAGATAACGTCAGGGAATGACAGCTTCCTACTCCTAGTCAGGCTGGAGTCAGGGTTCCAGAGCAAGAGAGCGGATATGATTTCATTGCTGGCACGGTGACAGTGGCCAGCAAATTGAGCTCTCCGGGATTTTAGAAGAGCAGAAGCTCGAGGGAGTTTGCCATAGATTTTAGACAAGGTGGGATGTCGTTTCCAGGATAGGTTTTGCACTCTCATTATATATAGAATGTTCAGAAGTGACACATGAGTTGATATATATTAGTAAAATAAGAAAACCAGTAGAAAATGCTAATGGGATTTTCTCATAGAATAACAGCAAAACATTTATTTACAAAAAAAGAATTTATTGTACCGGTTTCAGTCAAAAGTTGTGAGGCTTCTTCATCCTACAGGAAATGAGATTAGAAGAGTATAATAAAATTTATAAGGTGTATATTAATAAGAAGATCGTACATGAGAATATGATTTACATACATATAAATGAGATCCCATATTCGTTTCTCTCTCTCTCCTTGGTAGTTTGAAATAGAAGTCGGTTTGTTGCCCATTACCATCTAACTGGTGTTGCCTATAACTGCAGTAGTGGTAGTAGCAGAGGGAGGAGAACTTTATTTAGAAGTCAGCTCGTTCTCTGTTATCCCTCTCTCTCTATATATATATCATCATCATCATCATCATCGTTTAACGTCCACCTTCCACGCTAGCATGGGTTAGACGGGACTTGTCCCACTTGAGGCAAGGCTGGTCGGGTGACCGTGTCTCGCTCGTATAGGACTATCTGGCAGGTTTTCTACGGTTGGATGCCCTTCCTAAACACCAACCACATTTACAGTGTGGACTGGGAACTTTTTACCGTGTTACCTACACGGATATATATACATATATATATATATGTGTGTGCATATATATATATATATATCTGTGTATATATATATATATCTGTGTATATATATATATATGTGTATATATATAGAATGATTAGGTATCGAGAGAGAGAAAAAAAATGGAAAGATGGTCGATACATATATTTAGTTGCCAATAGTTTATGCATGTGTGCTCAATACTTGTGCCTACAGGGTTAAATATTAAAGGTGGCAATATTTAGTGGGCGAGAAAAAATAAGCATTTTTAATAGAAATACTATTAAAATTTCTTTCTCTACGACTCCTAACCTTGCACATAACATCACAGCTTCAAATTTAGCTAAACTACCTAGCCGTAGGAACACGTGCAGCCCTGTAGTTAGTACTAACTGTAATTGTAAGAATCGGGTTGATTGCCCCCTATCCGGGAAATGCCTCTCTAGTAACATTGTCTACAAATGTAAGGTTGAAACACCCACGTCCCGTAGGGCCTACATAGGGTTAACCGCCAATAGATTCAAGCAGTGTCTTTACATGCATACCTATTCTTTTCGTTACCCTCTAAGAAGGAATATGACGTCACTTTCAGCTTATATCTGGAGTCTAAAAGACAACCACACCCAATATAAGTTACACTGGGAGATCCTAGCTAGAGCTAGATCGTATAATGGAAATAAAAGACCATGTGACCTCTGCGCCGCTGAGGCCCTGGAAATACTCTACGCCACAGACCACATCTTAAACAAAAAATCTGAGGCAATTTCGGCTTGTAAACATAAATTGCACAAAACTTTCCTATATTACAGCCCCACGTTATACCCTAACGGATAGTACGATCTATACGTGGATATTTTACGTCTTGATGTGGGAGCTAAGTATATATTTTGTTTATACCATTACTTATTTGCATAGGTAAGTATATATTACCTGTATGTTTTGTGAAGGTACGTATACTTTCTCGTACGTATATTTGATTGTATATGTTATGGCGTATAATTTTTTATATATTCTGGTACATATGGTTTGGTTATGTGTATACGGGAGTTTTGCGTCTGTGTGAGTATGCTGGTTCGTACGTATGTAGGGTGTGTGTATATGTGTACTTCATGTTTTGGTTGACTTACGTCTCCGAACATTTGTGTATTTACATGTAGGTATGTGTGTGCGCTTGTTATATACGTATTTATTTATTTATATACACAGTCCACGCTGTAAATGTGGCCGTGTAGGCAACACGGTAAAAACCTCCCAGCCCCACACTGTAAATGTGGTTGGTGTTAGGAAGGGCATCCAGCTGTAGAAAACCCGCCAGACAGTCCACGCTGTAATGTGGCCGTGTAGGCAACACGGTAAAAACCTCCCAGCCCCACACTGTAAATGTGGTTGGTGTTAGGAAGGGCATCCAACTGTAGAAAACCCGCCAGACAGTCCTATGCGAGCAAGACAACCACTCTTGCCTCAAGTGGGAAAACCCCCGTCCAAACCCATGCAAGCGTGGAACACGGACGCTAAACCTGATGATGATGACGTTTATTTAATTATTTATTTATTTGTATACACGCACACACACACACATATTTATATGTGCATGGTTTTGTATACCTATGGCAAGTGTTTTCGCGTATGCTTGTGTATGTACGTATTTGCATGCGTGCATGTATTTATTTAATTTCTATTACCTCTGTATTGTATTTTATTTACTTTATTCTTAACTCTGAAGCGGAGATTCATTCGGTTTCCTAGTTAGAATTTTAGTCTACGACTTCAGCTATACCATTTACGTGGTTTTGTCTTTGCGTGCAATTGTTCTCCACGCTCCACATATGACGTATTAGCTTCGTTTTTTCCGATGTATTAGCTTCGTTTTTTCCGTTCATTGCCAGAGAACGTCTCTATGAACCACCTAAGAGAACATTAGTCTACGACTTCTTTTATACCATAAACGTGGTTCTGTCTTTGCGTGTAATTGTTTTTCACCGCTCCTATTAATGACGTATTATATTCGTTTTTTCCCATTCTTTGCCAGGGAACGTTTCCACGAACCAAAGTATCGTCTTCCTATCTTCCTCCGGTTGCAACGTTTTTTGAAATATTAACTTCTGCGTTTACAGATTGACTTTGTTAGTTTCAGAAGGTGAAAGCAGCGATTCTTTGCTTAAACTTTAATCTGTTATTTTAATAAATATTTGCTCTACGGTTCTTATATATTTGATATATATTTATCCTTATCAAGCCCTCTTTGGATTTTAGTCTTCAAATTTATTATTATTACTATATATATATGTGTGTGTGTGTGTGTGTGTATATATGTGTGTGTGTGTGTATATGTGTGTGTGTGTGTGTATATATATATATATATATATACAGAGTGAGAGAGAGGCATAAATATATATATAGAGAGAGAGACATATATATATATATATATAGAGAGAGAGAGAGAGACACATATATATATATATATATATATATATATATATGTGTATATATATATATATATGTGTGTATATATATATATATATACAGAGTGAGAAAGAGGCCTATATATATAGAGAGAGAGAGACATATATATATATATATAGAGAGAGAGAGACATATATATATATAGAGAGAGAGAGACATATATATATACATATATATATATATATATGTATATATATATATATGTATATATATATATATATACATATACATATATATATCAGATATAAATGGTTATTGCGTTGATAGGATTGATTTGAAACTGATGACAGAGTGTCACGTGGTATTCTAGTCTTATAATTAGATATGTACCAAAGGAAAGGTAATCAACTGATGACACATTCTTAGTGATACTTGGTTTTCAATTCTAAGATTAAATTCTCTTTTCAGCTGCAGTTTTATCTGAGAACTGATTGATTAAAGATGTGTTGTCTCTTCATTAACACTTTTCATACCAACCCATCCTGCTGATTCTATGATGAGAAACCTCGTTTTAACCCTTTAGCATTTAAACTACAAGCATCCAGCCACAATTCTCTCACCTCTTTCTATTCAAACCGATCATAACTGGCTACTCATACTGATGTTAAGGTATTGTTCTCAAAATAAATATCAAAATCTCGTAGAATTAATAGTGAGATAATTATGTAAGGTAAAGCCTTTACTGTGAAGATACTATAGTAAATATAGAGTAATGTAAGTGCTAAAGAGTTAAAGCATGGTTTCATGGAGGTTCGACTGTGGTTTTTGGCAGGTGAAGATCCTTCAGTCTAATAAAGATTGGAAAAGATCTAAGTTCTGGGCTGATGATATGACAAATAGAAGAAGTGACACAGAGAAGACAGCCTGCAGATATCCAAGTCATGTGACATGTATTAGATGCTGTCTTGCATGGGGCAGTTTCTAGGCATTCATGTCACAGATATAGGAAGGGCATTTAGTCCTAACCTAAAA
>OZ024755.1:35487793-35550293 GCA_964016885.1 Eledone cirrhosa
ATATATATATATATAATGTATGTATGTATATATATGTATATATATATATATATACAATGTATGTATGTATATATGTCTATATATATATATATATATATATATATAGAGAGAGAGAGATAGATATAGATATAATCTATGTATGTATATATATATATATATAGATATAATCTATGTTAGTATATATATATAATGTATGTATGTATATATGTCTATATATATATATATATATATATATATATAGAGAGAGAGAGAGATATAGATATAATCTATGTATGTATATATATATAGATATAATCTATGTTAGTATATATATATAATGTATGTATGTATATATGTCTATATATATATATATATACAATGTATGTATGTATATATTTTTACCCATATTCATCTTGTCTTTACAATATTACAAAAGTGGTGATTGTTAGGTATATTCTTTGAGTTTAGTTTAAGTCTCTTTACATTGCGTTCAAATCCTGCCAGAGTTAACTCTGACTTTCATCATTTCCTGCTACTTATCTGAATTGAGAGATCACAGCTCCGATACTATGGGCATGTGGTTAGAATCACTAGAGAGTCACTTCAGAAAGAGCCACTACTACTCCGAATTGAGAGATCACAGCTCTGATACTATGGACAGATGGTTAGAATGTCTCAGGAAAGAATCACTGGAGAGTCACTCTAGGTGGAGCTGGTACTTCTCCAAATTGAGAGATCACAGCTCTGATACTATGGGCATGTGGTTAGAATGTCTCAGGAAAGAATCACTGGAGAGTCACTCTAGGTGGAGCTGGTACTTCTCCAAATTGAGAGATCACAGCTCTGATACTATGGGCATGTGGTTAGAATGTCTCAGGAAAGAATCACTGGAGAGTCACTCCAGGTAGAGCTGCTACTTCTCCGAATTGAGAGATCACAGCTCTGATACTATGGCCATGTGTTTAGAATGTCTCAGGAAAGAATCACTGGAGAGTCACTCCAGGTAGAGCTGCTACTTCTCCGAATTGAGAGATCACAGCTCTGATACTATGAACATGTGGTTAGAATGTCTCAGGAAAGAATCACAGGAGAGTCACTCCAGGTACAGCTGCTACTTCTCTGAATTGAGAGATCACAGCTCTGATACTATGAACATGTGGTTAGAATGTCTCAGGAAAGAATCACAGGAGAGTCACTCCAGGTACAGCTGCTACTTCTCTGAATTGAGAGATCACAGCTCTGATACTATGAACATGTGGTTAGAATGTCTCAGGAAAGAATCACAGGAGAGTCACTCCAGGTACAGCTGCTACTTCTCTGAATTGAGAGATCACAGCTCTGATACTATGGACATGTGGTTAGGATGTCTCAGGAAAGAATTGCTGGACAGAATTTACAGGCAAAACCAACTGGCAGGAGACCCAAGGGTAGACCCTGAGCAAGATGGTTGGATAACATCCATGAGCTTAACTGGTCACTTTTGGGGATCCAGCTGGATCAGTTGGAGTTGGTTGCTTCTGACAGGACTCACTGCAAGGAGTGTTTGAGGGCTCTGCCTCCCATGACCCTCTCATGAATAGGTGTGGGGGGAGAGGGAAGAAGGAGGAGAAGAAGAAGACTCTACCATCCTGCTAATCTATCACTGTTAATATTAAAATAGTTTAGGTCATAAGATATACATGGGTGTTGATCAGAGTATAGAGTCATTTTAGTCAGCTATATGTTGTGAGACAATATAATATAGTATTAAGTGTGTCTTATCCTAACATGTCAGCATTCCAGTGTCACAGACTAGATAACTTATCCTAACATGTCAGCATTCCAGTGTCACAGACTAGATAACTCATCCTAACATGTCAGCATTCCAGTGTCACAGACTAGATAACTTATCCTAACATATCAGCATTCCAGTGTCACAGACTAGATAACTCATCCTAACATGTCAGCATTCCAGTGTCACAGACTAGATAACTTATCCTAACATGTCAGCATTCCAGTGTCACAGACTAGATAACTCATCCTAACATGTCAGCATTCCTGTGTCACAGACTAGATAACTCATCCTAACGTGTCAGCATTCCAGTGTCACAGACTAGATAACTCATCCTAACATGTCAGCATTCCAGTGTCACAGACTAGATAACTCATCCTAACATGTCAGCATTCCAGTGTCACAGACTAGATAACTCATCCTAACATGTCAGCATTCCAGTGTCACAGACTAGATAACCCATCCTAACATGTCAGCATTCCAGTGTCACAGACTAGATAACTCATCCTAACATGTCAGCATTCCAGTGTCACAGACTAGATAACTCATCCTAACGTGTCAGCATTCCTGTGTCACAGACTAGATAACTCATCCTAACGTGTCAGCATTCCAGTGTCACAGACTAGATAACTCATCCTAACATGTCAGCATTCCAGTGTCACAGACTAGATAACTCATCCTAACATGTCAGCATTCCAGTGTCACAGACTAGATAACCCATCCTAACATGTCAGCATTCCAGTGTCACAGACTAGATAACTCATCCTAACATGTCAGCATTCCAGTGTCACAGACTAGATAACTCATCCTAACGTGTCAGCATTCCTGTGTCACAGACTAGATAACTCATCCTAACGTGTCAGCATTCCAGTGTCACAGACTAGATAACTCATCCTAACATGTCAGCATTCCAGTGTCACAGACTAGATAACTCATCCTAACATGTCAGCATTCCAGTGTCACAGACTAGATAACTCATCCTAACATGTCAGCATTCCAGTGTCACAGACTAGATAACTCATCCTAACGTGTCAGCATTCCTGTGTCACAGACTAGATAACTCATCCTAACGTGTCAGCATTCCAGTGTCACAGACTAGATAACTCATCCTAACATGTCAGCATTCCAGTGTCACAGACTAGATAACTCATCCTAACATGTCAGCATTCCAGTATCACAGACTAGATAACTCATCCTAACATATCAGCATTCCTGTGTCACAGACTAGATAACTCATCCTAACGTGTCAGCATTCCAGTGTCACAGACTAGATAACTCATCCTAACATGTCAGCATTCCAGTGTCACAGACTAGATAACTCATCCTAACATGTCAGCATTCCAGCGTCACAGACTAGATAACTCATCCTAACATGTCAGCATTCCAGTGTCACAGACTAGATAACTCATCCTAACATATCAGCATTCCTGTGTCACAGACTAGATAACTCATCCTAACATGTCAGCATTCCAGTATCACAGACTAGATAACTCATCCTAACATATCAGCATTCCTGTGTCACAGACTAGATAACTCATCCTAACATGTCAGCATTCCAGTATCACAGACTAGATAACTCATCCTAACATATCAGCATTCCTGTGTCACAGACTAGATAACTCATCCTAACATGTCAGCATTCCAGTATCACAGACTAGATAACTCATCCTAACATGTCAGCATTCCAGCGTCACAGACTAGATAACTCATCCTAACATGTCAGCATTCCAGTATCACAGACTAGATAACTCATCCTAACATATCAGCATTCCTGTGTCACAGACTAGATAACTCATCCTAACATGTCAGCATTCCAGTATCACAGACTAGATAACTCATCCTAACATATCAGCATTCCTGTGTCACAGACTAGATAACTCATCCTAACATGTCAGCATTCCAGTGTCACAGACTAGATAACTCATCCTAACATGTCAGCATTCCTGTGTCACAGACTAGATAACTCATCCTAACATGTCAGCATTCCAGTATCACAGACTAGATAACTCATCCTAACATATCAGCATTCCTGTGTCACAGACTAGATAACTCATCCTAACATGTCAGCATTCCAGTATCACAGACTAGATAACTCATCCTAACATATCAGCATTCCTGTGTCACAGACTAGATAACTCATCCTAACGTGTCAGCATTCCAGTGTCACAGACTAGATAACTCATTCTAACATGTCAGCATTCCTGTGTCACAGACTAGATAACTCATCCTAACGTGTCAGCATTCCAGTGTCACAGACTAGATAACTCATCCTAACGTGTCAGCATTCCAGTGTCACAGACTAGATAACTCATCCTAACATATCAGCATTCCTGTGTCACAGACTAGATAACTCATCCTAACATGTCAGCATTCCAGTATCACAGACTAGATAACTCATCCTAACATATCAGCATTCCTGTGTCACAGACTAGATAACTCATCCTAACGTGTCAGCATTCCAGTGTCACAGACTAGATAACTCATCCTAACATGTCAGCATTCCAGTGTCACAGACTAGATAACTCATCCTAACATGTCAGCATTCCAGTATCACAGACTAGATAACTCATCCTAACATATCAGCATTCCTGTGTCACAGACTAGATAACTCATCCTAACGTGTCAGCATTCCAGTGTCACAGACTAGATAACCCATCCTAACATGTCAGCATTCCAGTGTCACAGACTAGATAACTCATCCTAACATGTCAGCATTCCAGTGTCACAGACTAGATAACTCATCCTAACATGTCAGCATTCCAGTGTCACAGACTAGATAACTCATCCTAACATGTCAGCATTCCAGCGTCACAGACTAGATAACTCATCCTAACATGTCAGCATTCCAGTATCACAGACTAGATAACTCATCCTAACATATCAGCATTCCTGTGTCACAGACTAGATAACTCATCCTAACGTGTCAGCATTCCAGTGTCACAGACTAGATAACTCATCCTAACATGTCAGCATTCCAGCGTCACAGACTAGATAACTCATCCTAACATGTCAGCATTCCAGTGTCACAGACTAGATAACTCATCCTAACGTGTCAGCATTCCTGTGTCACAGACTAGATAACTCATCCTAACGTGTCAGCATTCCAGTGTCACAGACTAGATAACTCATCCTAACATGTCAGCATTCCAGTGTCACAGACTAGATAACTCATCCTAACATGTCAGCATTCCAGTGTCACAGACTAGATAACTCATCCTAACATGTCAGCATTCCAGTGTCACAGACTAGATAACTTATCCTAACATATCAGCATTCCAGTGTCACAGACTAGATAACTCATCCTAACATATCAGCATTCCTGTGTCACAGACTAGATAACTCATCCTAACGTGTCAGCATTCCAGTGTCACAGACTAGATAACTTATCCTAACATATCAGCATTCCTGTGTCACAGACTAGATAACTCATCCTAACATGTCAGCATTCCAGTGTCACAGACTAGATAACTCATCCTAACATGTCAGCATTCCTGTGTCACAGACTAGATAACTCATCCTAACATGTCAGCATTCCAGTGCTACAGACTAGATAACTCATCCTAACATGTCAGCATTCCAGTGCTACAGACTAGATAACTCATCCTAACATGTCAGCATTCCAGTGTCACAGACTAGATAACTCATCCTAACATGTCAGCATTCCAGTGCTACAGACTAGATAACTCATCCTAACATGTCAGCATTCCAGTGCTACAGACTAGATAACTCATCCTAACATGTCAGCATTCCAGTGTCACAGACTAGATAACTCATCCTAACATGTCAGCATTCCAGTGCTACAGACTAGATAACTCATCCTAACATGTCAGCATTCCAGTGTCACAGACTAGATAACCCATCCTAACATATCAGCATTCCAGTGTCACAGACTAGATAACTCATCCTAACATGTCAGCATTCCAGTGCTACAGACTAGATAACTCATCCTAACATGTCAGCATTCCAGTGCTACAGACTAGATAACTCATCCTAACATGTCAGCATTCCAGTGCTACAGACTAGAATTACTCATCCTAACATGTCAGCATTCCAGTGCTACAGACTAGATAACTCATCCTAACATGTCAGCATTCCAGTGTCACAGACTAGATAACTCATCCTAACATGTCAGCATTCCAGTGCTACAGACTAGATAACTCATCCTAACATGTCAGCATTCCAGTGCTACAGACTAGATAACCCATCCTAACATATCAGCATTCCAGTGTCACAGACTAGATAACTCATCCTAACATGTCAGCATTCCAGTGCTACAGACTAGATAACTCATCCTAACATGTCAGCATTCCAGTGCTACAGACTAGATAACTCATCCTAACATGTCAGCATTCCAGTGCTACAGACTAGATAACTCATCCTAACATGTCAGCATTCCAGTGCTACAGACTAGATAACTCATCCTAACATGTCAGCATTCCAGTGTCACAGACTAGATAACTCATCCTAACATGTCAGCATTCCAGTGTCACAGACTAGATAACTCATCCTAACATGTCAGCATTCCAGTGCTACAGACTAGATAACTCATCCTAACATGTCAGCATTCCAGTGCTACAGACTAGATAACTCATCCTAACATGTCAGCATTCCAGTGCTACAGACTAGATAACTCATCCTAACATGTCAGCATTCCAGTGTCACAGACTAGATAACTCATCCTAACATGTCAGCATTCCAGTGCTACAGACTAGATAACTCATCCTAACATGTCAGCATTCCAGTGCTACAGACTAGATAACTCATCCTAACATGTCAGCATTCCAGTGTCACAGACTAGATAACTCATCCTAACATGTCAGCATTCCAGTGTCACAGACTAGATAACTCATCCTAACATGTCAGCATTCCAGTGTCACAGACTAGATAACTCATCCTAACATGTCAGCATTCCAGTGCTACAGACTAGATAACTCATCCTAACATATCAGCATTCCTGTGTCACAGACTAGATAACCCATCCTAACATATCAGCATTCCAGTGTCACAGACTAGATAACTCATCCTAACATGTCAGCATTCCTGTGTCACAGACTAGATAACCCATCCTAACATGTCAGCATTCCTGTGTCACAGACTAGATAACCCATCCTAACATGTCAGCATTCCAGTGCTACAGACTAGATAACTCATCCTAACATGTCAGCATTCCAGTGCTACAGACTAGATAACTCATCCTAACATGTCAGCATTCCTGTGTCACAGACTAGATAACTCATCCTAACATGTCAGCATTCCAGTGTCACAGACTAGATAACTCATCCTAACATGTCAGCATTCCAGCGTCACAGACTAGATAACTCATCCTAACATGTCAGCATTCCTGTGTCACAGACTAGATAACTCATCCTAACATGTCAGCATTCCAGTGTCACAGACTAGATAACTCATCCTAACATGTCAGCATTCCAGTGTCACAGACTAGATAACTCATCCTAACATGTCAGCATTCCAGCGTCACAGACTAGATAACCCATCCTAACATGTCAGCATTCCTGTGTCACAGACTAGATAACCCATCCTAACATGTCAGCATTCCAGTGCTACAGACTAGATAACTCATCCTAACATGTCAGCATTCCAGTGCTACAGACTAGATAACTCATCCTAACATGTCAGCATTCCAGTGCTACAGACTAGATAACTCATCCTAACATGTCAGCATTCCAGTGCTACAGACTAGATAACTGATCCTAACATGTCAGCATTCCAGTGTCACAGACTAGATAACTCATCCTAACGTGTCAGCATTCCAGTATCACAGACTAGATAACTCATCCTAACATGTCAGCATTCCAGTGCTACAGACTAGATAACTCATCCTAACATGTCAGCATTCCAGTGCTACAGACTAGATAACTCATCCTAACATGTCAGCATTCCAGTATCACAGACTAGATAACTGATCCTAACATGTCAGCATTCCAGTATCACAGACTAGATAACTCATCCTAACATGTCAGCATTCCAGTGCTACAGACTAGATAACCCATCCTAACATGTCAGCATTCCAGTGTCACAGACTAGATAACTCATCCTAACATGTCAGCATTCCTGTGTCACAGACTAGATAACTCATCCTAACATGTCAGCATTCCTGTGTCACAGACTAGATAACTCATCCTAACATGTCAGCATTCCAGTGTCACAGACTAGATAACTCATCCTAACATGTCAGCATTCCAGTGTCACAGACTAGATAACTCATCCTAACATGTCAGCATTCCAGTGTCACAGACTAGATAACTCATCCTAACATGTCAGCATTCCAGTGTCACAGACAAGATAACTCATCCTAACGTGTCAGCATTCCAGTGTCACAGACAAGATAACTCATCCTAACGTGTCAGCATTCCAGTGTCACAGACTAGATAACCCATCCTAACATGTCAGCATTCCAGTGTCACAGACTAGATAACTCATCCTAACATGTCAGCATTCCAGTGTCACAGACTAGATAACTCGTCCTGTTTGAGGACTCTGCCACTATGACCCTCTCAGGAATAAGTGGACAAAGAAGAAGAAGAAGAAGAAGAAGAAGAAAAGAAGAAGACAACCAGAAGATACCAGTTATATACTGGTGGTTGATGTAATTTATCGTGCATTCTACTAACACTGTTGACTTTGTATAGATGTTAAAAATCAATATTATGTTCTTGTTGAAATATGCAATTCTTCTAATACACCACCACCACCAACAAAAACAACAACATCTGCATATTTTTTATAGCTACTTGGTTAACCAATAAACAAGCCTAATATTAATACACAAGAAGCGCCATCCTATATACTTGTATAGTTCTCCATATCTAATTCAGCAGTGAGATGTGGTTTTTCTCCAGTTACACAATAGAAGACATGTAGCTGACTTTTTTCATTAAATATTTATTATTACAATCTCTTTAAGCATATTACATTGTCTCTGTTTGTATGTTTTTCTCTCAAGAGTTATTCAGAGCAATACTTGATGTCTTCATATTTACAAACTATCAACACAACAATATTACTGTGCCTATAACTGATTTAATAGTTCTGAGAAATTCCTGCATTGGTGATGACAGATAATAGGTATGGCACCATCGCTATTTTCTTTCTTTGTTGAAGCAAGGTAAAATAAATAAATAAATAAAGAAAGAAGTTAAAAAACAACAAAAAAAGAAAACAGCAACAAAAAAACAAACAATTGAGAATTAGATTGTATTAATTTATTTTTATTCAAGTTTAATAAATTATCATAATTTAAGCAATGTGCAATAATAAATAGCTTCAATTTTAGTCTTCAGTGGATTTCACTTTAATAGCAGATAAGAATATTCTAGAAAGAAAATGCTGTAAATGAAATATTAAGGCACAGTAGATCTCTTAACATAATGTGACAGATAATCAAACAGAGGAAAACTTTTACATCTTTCAGTTGTTATATAAATATTCAATGGAAATTTATTTCAAAACTTCCAAGGTCAAAGAATGTTCAATGAAAATTTATTTCCAAACCTCTGAGGTCAAAGAAATTCATAATAAAGAGCTCAATACTTCCAGCATATTAGCTAAAGCTGGCATATATAAACACGTTAAATACATTTAATATAGTATTACAGATAGTAATGAGTGACTTGTACAATAGAATTTCATTCATTATCTCTTTAGATATGAAAGAATTACAGTTGTACAATGTCACAGGTTGAGAAGAAGGCAGTGTTACTACAAAGACAATGGGAAGTAAATAGGTCAACTTTGATTATTTTATTGAAAGAAACAGCATAAGAAAGGGTTCAAGTGGTGAAACAATTCTACTTGTTAGTTTTCTGACAAGTAGCCACAGACAGCTGAATTATTACGGTAATAATTTGAAGAGCAAAAGGTGGCAGCAGCTTCAGAATAAAACAGCAGTGTTGCATATTGATTTACTATATTAACTTTCTATAGCCTAGTCTTTTTAACTGTCAAAATTGCTTAGTCCCCAAGTGAAGTCTTATCAAGTTAACCTATGATGAAAGGTATTTTAGCTGTAAGCATCCCTTCTTTTCTGACACAGTTCACCTCAAACTATATTATCTAATATGCCCTTCCTATTGTTTAAAGATGGCACAGTGAGATTTAATAGAGATTTGGCTATTATTTGTAGTAGGTCAAGCTTCAACATAAGAGTTCCCTCAATGGCTCATTGCTGAAAAGCCATGGAAACATTTGATTGTCTGCAGTAAGCAAAAGAAGACATGTGTAATGGACATATGTTGTATTAGCTTGCAGTACTGAGTTCCAATCATTCGGTGGACAAAGTCAACAATTAATGGTTTCTGATTTAGGTACACGGCCAACAATTTGGAAGAGAGTAAAGTCGATTAAATCAACCCCAGTGCATTACTGGTACTGCATTTTATCGACCCCCGTAAGGATGAAAGGCAAAGTTAACCTCAGTAGGATAATAATTGTTTCTACTTTTGGCACAAGGCCAGCAATTACCCAGTGTATTACTGGTACTTTATGTTATCAACCCCGTAAGGATGAAAGGCAAAGTTAACCTTGGCGGGATTTGAACTCAGATCATAAAGGGACGTAACTCTATGCATAAAAGCATGGCGTCCGACCCTCTACCGATACTGCCAATCCACCGGTTTCTGATTTAGGCACAAGGCCAACAATTTGGGGCGAGGGAAGGGGGAAGTCGATGAAATCAACCCCAGTTCATTACTGGTACTGAATTTTATTGACCTCATAAGGATGAAAGGCAATGCTAACCTTGGCAGGACTTGAACTCATATCATAAAGGAGTGTAACTCCATGCCATAAAGTATATTGTCCAACGCTCTACAGATACTACCAACCCACAGTGCTAAGTCTACAATTATTGATATGCCAAGTAGCAAGTTTTCTCACACTGTGACTGTACAATAGATTATATATATTAGTACTACAGGACTCAATCTACATTGAGTTTGTAATAGAATATATCAGAAAAATACAAACAAATGCCCTTACAACATTTCACCGGGCAGAAAAAGAGGGATTGGTCATATAGAACTACACAATGTATTACAATAGATTAAAGTTACTACTACTGCTGCTGCTGCTATTACTACTACTACTACTACTACTACTACTACTACTACTACTACTACTACTACTACTACACCACTTATAATAGATTTGATATATAGTACAATTGATCTAAAAATAAAACAAAACATGCGGCTTAGTACATCAATAACTAATTGAAGTAGCTGCCAGCAATACACTATTTATGCAAATTGAGTTTTCCTGTTTAGTGGATTGCCTAATTGGAATGATAATATACAATGTCTTTGTGGTGAAATAACAAATATGTGCTTAGTTCCTGCATAGAACTGAAACTGGTTGAACTAATCCTTCTTTTTCTTTCCTCCCATGGAGAGGTTGGATGAAGAAAGTGAAAATAAATTGAAAAGCCATGTGGTTCAATTGAAAGTGAAGGAGTTGCTGGTCAGGTTTGGTTCAGTGTATGGCAATGAGCTAAGCTCTGGGATTCTGTAGAACCTGCTTAGTACCTTATTTAGTTAAAGATCCAATTGATAAAGAACTAGATATATCAAAGATATAAGGATTAATGATAAAAGAGTTAATTATTCTCATTGGGTTTTACACACCATTGTTTCACCACCCAAATATAATGCTGGTACTGTACAGTCATGTGGGGACTACTCACAAACAATAAATATGTCCGCACCTTATATATATGGAGGCATATGGCTTAGTGGTTAGAGCATTGGCCTCGCAATCGAAGGGTTGTGAGTTCAATTCTCAGACTGGGTGATGTGTTGTTTCCTTGAGCAAGACACTTTATTTCACATTGCTCCAGTTTACTCAGCTGTAGAAATGAGATGATAGGGACTGGGGTCCTTATCATTCCACTGCAAAGTTGTCGTGGAGGTACCACAGCAAAAAAAAAGCACCCAGCACTCACTGTAAATGAGGTTGGTGTTAGGAAGGGCATCCAGCTGTAGAAATCAAGCCAGAATCAGTTCCCGTCCCACCCTTGCAAGCAGGGAAAAGCGGACGTAAAATTAAAAATGAACTTTATATATATATATGAATAGAATTAGGATTTAGCTTCAGACATAGCTGTATAGGATACGTAGAAATTTTGTATTTCTAAAGAAACATGGTATGTTTACAGGTAAACATTTAGGAAGCTGTAGCTATGCAACAAACACCGAGGGGGGGGGGGGGGACCTAACACCTTCTGGTGGTGTCCAGCAGAAGCAAGGTGGAAAATCGTCGATGCCTCAATCCCTCTCACACTTGAAAACAGTCGAGAATATATAGCTTTCTCGTCTGTGTAAATGAGGTGATTAATATCATTTGCATATGAAGTTGCATAAGTTGGCTCAACTTATAATAGAATAGAATTAGTTTTTTGCTTCAGGCAATATATATATATTCAATTGAAGAAAGTTGGTTGATTAAAAATCTGCTGACTTATTCTTTAACAGACATGAAGCTCTTCACGGTTTTTGTTCATCTGGAGTTTTATTATAATAAATAAGAGAGACGGTTTTATTCATTATGTAATATTACATCTTGTTTGTATGTTTGTCTGAAGAGAATGTGTAAGGGGGTTATCATATAACTACCTTACACCTTTGAAATGTGTATAACGAATGCAATAAAGCGGCGTCTGAATCCGTTCATCAGATAGAAATCTTTATTTGGATATCCAAATAAAGATTTCTATCTGATGAACATACAAAAGATAGCACTACTAGCTACTGTATATATATTATATAGAGTACCTCAGGACTTACAAATATATACAGTATACAAAAGATAGCACTACTAGGTAATGTATATATATATATTATATAGAGTACCACAGGACTTACAAATATGTACAGCATACAAAAGATAGCACTACTAGCTACTGTATATATATTATATAGAGTACCCCAGGACTTACAAATATATACAACATACTAAAGATAGCACTACTAGGTACTGTATATATATTATATAGAGTACCACAGGACTTACAAATATATACAACATACAAAATATAGCACTACTAGCTACTGTATATATATTATATAGAGTACCACAGGACTTACAAATATATACAGTATACAAAAGATAGCACTACTAGCTACTGTATATATATTATATAGAGTACCCCAGGACTTACAAATATATACAACATACAAAAGATAGCACTACTAGCTACTGTATATATATTATATAGAGTACCACAGGACTTACAAATATATACAGCATACAAAAGATAGCACTACTAGGTACTGTATATATATTATATAGAGTACCACAGGACTTACAAATATATACAGCATACAAAAGATAGCACTACTTGCTACTGTATATATATTATATAGAGTACCACAGGACTTACAAATATATACAACATACAAAAGATAGCACTACTAGGTACTGTATATATATTATATAGAGTACCCCAGGACTTACAAATATATACAACATACAAAATATAGCACTACTAGCTACTGTATATATATTATATAGAGTACCACAGGACTTACAAATATATACAGTATACAAAAGATAGCACTACTAGCTACTGTATATATATTATATAGAGTACCCCAGGACTTACAAATATATACAACATACAAAATATAGCACTACTAGCTACTGTATATATATTATATAGACTACCCCAGGACTTACAAATATATACAGCATACAAAAGATAGCACTACTAGCTACTGTATATATATTATATAGAGTACCCCAGGACTTACAAATATATACAACATACAGAAGATAGCACTACTAGGTACTGTATATATATTATATAGAGTACCCCAGGACTTACAAATATATATATTATATAGAGTACCACAGGACTTACAAATATATACAGCATACAAAATATAACACTACTAGGTACTGTATATATATTATATAGAGTACCCCAGGACTTACAAATATATACAACATACAAAATATAACACTACTAGGTACTGTATATATATTATATAGAGTACCACAGGACTTACAAATATATACAACATAAAAAAGATAGCACTACTAGGTACTGTATATATATTATATAGAGTACCCCAGGACTTACAAATATATACAACATACAAAAGATAGCACTACTAGGCACTGTATATACATTATATAGAGTACCCCAGGACTTACAAATATATACAGCATACAAAAGATAGCACTACTAGGCACTGCATATATATTACAAAAAGTACTATCAACACAATAGAAACAACATCAGCAATAACTATACTGCACATAGCCAAGGAACACAGAGCTGTGCTCGGTGGAGCAGAAATGGTGCACGATAAAAAAAAAAAATAATAATAATTGTTTCTACTATAGGCAGAAGGCCAGCAATTTGAAGGGGAGGGGAACGTTGATTAACTCGACCCCAGTGCGTGACTGGTACTTTATTTTATCGACCCCGTAAGGATGAAAGGCAAAGTTAACTTCGGCATGATTTGAACTCAGAACGTAAAGGGACGTAACTCTACGCCACGAAGCATTTGGTCCGACGCTCTACTGATTACTGCCTATCAATCGCCTGAATAATAATAATAATAATTGTTTCTATTTTAGACACAAGGCCAGCAATTACCCCAGTGTATTACTGGTACTTTATTTTATCGACTCCCGTAAGGATGAAAGGCAAAGTTAACTTCGGCGAGATTTGAACTCAGAACGCAATGGGCCATAACTCTATGCTGCAAAGCATGGTGTCTGATGCTCTACCGATACTGCCACTCCATCACCCTAATAATAATAATAATAATAATAATTGTTTCTACTTTTGGCACAAGGCCAGAAATTACCCAGTGTATTACTGGTACTTTATTTTATCGATCCCGTAAGGATGAAAGGCAATAGGCACAAGGCCAGCAATTTTGGGGGGGGGAGAAGTCGATTAAATTGACCCCAGTGCGTGACAGGTACTTTATTTTATCGACCCTGTAAGGATAATAATAATAATGGTTTCGTATATAGGCACAAGGCCAGCAATTTTGGGGGAGGGGAAGTCGATTAAAAATCAACCCCAGTATGTGACTGGTACTTTATTTTATCGAACCCGTAAGGATAATAATAATTGTTTCTACTTTTGGCACAAGGCCAACAATTACCCCAGTGCATTACTGGTACTTTATTTTATTGACCCCGTAAGGATGAAAGGCAAAGTTAACCTCGGCGGGAAAGCCATGTTAGTACAGTACAAAACAGCAAGTAGGGTCACTGTAACCGAAACTTTACAACAACATAAAGAAATTGGTCAGTTGAACTATGATGATACATTGCTTCATAAGTCCTGACCACTTCACATTGTCTTTAATTTGACATCACTTGCAGACAAGAAGTGACATATGAAGGAATAATCTGATTCTAGCTGATCGGTTAGTTATATCTGGAAGGGCATCAAAAATACTTGTGATCTTGCAGACATATATGAGAACACAAGTAGACTCTCATTGTCATTGCCATATAAGGAGGTGGTGTGGTTGGCGGGGGAAGGAATGTATATCATGCTATGTTATAAATAGTCTTTATAGTTCCATTGGATTATCATCCTTGAATTACGTATATGTCAAGAGTGAAGCAGATTCCCATGTTATGTGTTCTTAAGCCAAGTAGGATCTTGCTTAATGCTTGTCAACTTGTAGTGAATTTATAATTTGTGATCCCTGAAACATGTAGATCTTATAATCTTGGCAAAGAAATCAGAAATCAAAAAAAAAAAAGACAGAACTAACCAAAAGAAAAAAACAAATGACATTGCTTTGGAGTAAAACAATACCCTGTACGGTTTCTGTTTGACAAAGTTAGACAACTCCTTGTCATTCTTCATCATCATCATCACCACCATTTAATGTTGTCTAACCCATGCTAACATGGGTTAGAGGAATTATCCCATTATGAGGCCAGCCAGGTCAGATCACCATGTCTTGCTCACACAGAACTGACTTTGGCTCAGTTTCTACGGCTGGATGTCTTTCCTAACACCTTGTCATCAGAATCAGAAATGTTGTCAACCAATGTTTGGTATGTTAGCTACAACCGACAATATTCTGTAATATACTATTTTCTAAATTAATCGAGGAAAATATTTTGACCTAATAGTGATGGCAGCAATTAACACATTACCATTTAAATTACTCTATATATACTATTATATTTTTGTGGTAAAGGTTTTACCTCACATAAAAAGGGTCGATCGACTTTCGTCAAATCGGACCGAGGAAACAATGTTTTCATCGGTCTTTTCAGTTGCTAGTACTATCTATCGCTTGCAACTCCAGGTAGAAGGAGCAACGTGAAATAAAGTGCCTTGCTCAAGGACATAACGTATCGTCCGGTCCAGGAATCGAACTCACAACCTCAAGATTGTGAATCTAATTCTCTAACCACTCAGCCACACGCCTTCACATAATATCTCATAATTTCGAATCTGAGATTTTGATATTATTTATTTTACGAACACTACCTTAACATCAGTATGAGCAGCTGGCTACAGCCGGTTTGAACAGAAAGAGGTGAGAGAACTCTGACTGGATATTGCCAGTTTAAATGCTAAAAGGCTAAAGAAACCATCAGGTCATAGAAAGTTTATTGACCGAGTGTACGGCTCTTTCTTGTTGTTGTTAGATATAGAGGTATAAAACATTGTTATTATGTGAAAGTGCATGGCATAGTGGTAAGTGTGTTGGACTTACGATCACAATGTTGTGGGTTCAATTCCTGGACTGGGCTGTGTTGTGTTTTTGAGCAAAATACTTCATTTCACATTGCTTCAGGATACTCAGTTGAAAATGAGTACCAGCAGTAGCTAGGGATTTAACTCTGTGATGGCCTGGCATCCTGTCCAGGTTAGAGTCTTGAACTCTCAGTCGCTTAATGCCATGGAAACCGGAATAAGCATTGACCTGATGAGTTTCTGAGTTCAAATAGAACATTATTACTTTAAACAAAATGGCGTAGGACAGAACAAAGGAAAGGAATCCCCAGTCACTGATGAGGTCACAGAGTGTGTGACGAAAGGACTATGACTATATATAAACAACTATCTGGTTGTGGAACCAACCAACCAACCAGAAATTTATAGATTTATAAATTTGAAAATTTATAAATATATAATAAATTGAAGTGAAAGCAACTGGTGCGTGTGTTTCTTATTGGCAACATGACCCTCCCAAAGTATAACAACATTATTACTTTAGTTATTGAAATAATTGTTTAGGCACGAAGCCAGCTATTTAAAGGGGAGGGGGGTCAATTAAATCGACCCGAATGCATTACTGGTGCTTTATTTTATCGACCCTGTAAAGATTAAAGGCAAAGTTAACCTCGGCGAGATTTGAACTCAGACCGTAAAGGGGCATAACTCTATGCTGCAAAGCATGGCGTCTGACCTTCTACTGATTCTGCCAATCCACCGCCCTACTGAAATAATACCACATGATTGCTTTTACTTGCTTAACATAATTAACACCAAAACACCAGAGAATGGCTCTGGTTCTACGATACAAGATTGTTTATTTTAACATGTTTATATTTATAGAATAAGGATAAAGATCCTATAACTCCTTGTGGAGAAGTAGGGGCCCATTAAACTGCATGGCTAGGGGACTTTTAAACCTGGCAGAGCCCAACCCTCTCCAGGTCTGAACACAGCCGATTTTTTCTATGGAGGAAGTATCAAGCCCAGTTCTAGACTGGTACATTTTTTTATCAACCTCGAAAGGATGAACTCTGAGATGGGATTTGAACTCTGAGTGCGCAAAGTGGTGGGACGAATACTGTAAAGCATTCTTTCCGACATCTTAACGACTCTGCCAATTTGCCGCCTTTTCTATTTATATATATATTCTAATAAATATAAAGCTTTTGTGGGGGGGAGGCGGGTGATTTAACTTTTTTGATACCAAAACTGCCAGCAACCACTGCTTCTATGATATTTTAATCTGTCTATATCTTATCTTAAAAAACCTTCCATCAATTTTATGTAAGAACATTTGTTAAGTTATGTTCCAAACATTAGATAAATACTGAGATAGTTATATTACTAAATCTCTCCAAATGCTTGATTATTTAGTAAATCATTTTGGCAAAGCTGGCCGTAAAATTGCTTGGTATGCAAATTAGGCTAATCAGCCGATGTATACATTTGAGAATACTATGTATTCTCAGCAGTTCCAGTGAGTAGCAGTGATGAGAATACACAATCTCGAAAAGGAACAACAACTCCGAAACAATTGTCAATTGTTTTCTCTCTGCTACCACTGGAACAAAAGGACGACGTCGGTCATCTAACACATGGTGTTTATGAGGCTCTTTACTTGCAAACAAGCCGAATATTAATAGTTTCTACTTTAGGCACAAGGCCAGCAATTAACCAGTGCATTACTGGTACTTTATTTTATCGACCCCGTAAGGATGAAAGGCAAAGTCAACCTCGGCGGGATTTGCACTCAGATCGTAAAGGGACGTAACTATGCTGGAAAGCATGGCGTCCGACCCTCTACCGATACTGCCAATCCACCGAATATTAATAATATTATATTATTATATTATTAGAATTGGCAGTATCGGTAGAGGGTCGGACGCCATGCTTTGACGCATAGAGTTACGGTCCTTGCCATTCTGAGTTCAAATCCCGTTGAGCTTAACTTTGCCTTTCATCCTAACGTGGGTCGATAAAACATAGTACCAGTAATACACTGGGATAATTGCTGGCCTTGTGTCTATTGTAGAAACAATTATATTATTATTCATTCATGCAGGGGCGGTGGATTGGCAGTATCGGTAGAGAGTCGGACGCCATGCTTTCCAGCATAGAGTTACGTCCCTTTACGGTCTGAGTTCAAATCCCGCTGAGGTTCACTTTGCCTTTCATCCTTATGGAGTCGATAAAATAAAGTACCAGTAATTGCTGGCCTTGTGCCTAAAGTAGAAACAATTATTATTTATTCACGAATACATAGGCAGTGTTTTCATTAGAAATATGGTAATGAACGGTTTAAAGATTCAATATATGGATGTCTTCCTCTTCCAGTGTGTCCATGTAGGGGCTCCCAAAGGAGCACTGAGTGCAATGTCAACTCTGGATGTCGGTGAGCATGTCCAGCTAACCTCAGTCTCCTCTGTGTCACTTTTGAGCTGACTTTTGGGATGCTCCCATACAGCTCTGAGTTTTTCATCCTCAGTGTATACTGATTAATGTTCAGAGCCATCCTCAGCATTCTCGTGTAGCACCCATCCACCATCTGAGTGAGTTTCTTGGTCAGTGTCCAAGTCTCAGACTTATACAGCAGCACAGACTCCACTACAGTTAACGTATGTTGATGCCCTAAGGACAGACACTGGTCTATTGGAGACGCAGGACATGGCAGCGATAATGAGGGACAGAGACCGCTGGAGAGAACTCGTCCATGGATCTCGGGAATTTTACCCGCCTTAGAAAAAAAAAAATATGGATGTCTCTGAAATGTTTTGCCCAAATCATTGCTTCCAATACCACAGCTACTACCATAGCCAACACCACAGCTACTACCATAGCCAACACCACAGCTACTACCATAGCCAACACCACAGCTACTACCACCTATACACGCTATCTTTTAAATGCACCAATCAGTGTTCTAATGTTGCAGGAGTGTTGTTTACTTTCCATTAGAGAGTAGTAAATATAAATACAACTTGAGAGAGAGTGGGTGAAACCTTTGAAAAGCAGTAAAAGTTTCTTAAGGAACTGCCTGATTTAAAATAAAATGTTCAGATGAACTAAGAAAACTGTCAGCAGTCAGAGAATTCTAAATCTTTCAAAGCAGCGAAGCAGGTAGAACACAGTTGACATTGAACATGAAATTACTGTAGAAGTCAGAGAATATTGTAACCAAAGTTTCAAGAAGATAATCTGGTTAGAGTGGTTTAAGATTTATAGAAGAAATCAGAGAGATAAAATAAAATAGAATAAAATACATGACAATATAATTAGGAAGGAGTTAAATTGGAATGTCTCTGTTTGTATTTTTGTATTTTTCTGGTTAGATATAGAAAGACAATTCTATAGTTAATCAAATACTAAGATTTGACTGACAGCTTCCTTTTCATGCAAGTGGCCATTGAGACCTAAGGTCTTCTAGGTTTCCAAAATGCCGTTTTCCTCTGCAAAACTGGGAAGAGTGTATCCTGCCCGAGAAAGGACCCTTCTGAGGTGGAGGAACTAACACAGCGGATGTCACTGGATGCTCTTCACAGCAATAATGTCACCATTTAATCAGTGGAGTGTAGCTGAAATATACTACCTCGACAAGAATGTAGAGTTAGCCACCCCTCACTCCTAATATAATCTAATCTGGCCGAGTTTACCCTCGCAAATAAGAAGAACCAGGGCCGCCCCTAGGAGCATTGGATTTGGTGTACTTCATATTTGTTTGGGTTCTGAATACAATCAGGGGTCGCTGCTTCTCCTGAAGGTCAATAGTTCTCTTCTAGCTTGAGCGGGAGCGCCTTTCCATTGTCAATTTGCATTGATCATCTGCAAAGCCACATTGTTCTCTGAACCACTACACCAGTCTTTTGATGTGTGAACCACTGCCACCCATTGATTTGGCAGGATTTTTTTTTTTTAGATGGCCGTTGACTCTTATGAGTTCTTCTGCCCTTTGTCAGGTTTTGTCTTTTGTCCTGCAGGGTGTCCAAAATCACCCACCTTACCAAGTAAACTTGGTGGGGTTGCTGGTTTAGTCGCCGATGATCCAACCATGCGACAGGTTTCACTGGATTACATGCTACCAACCAGTAGCACTCAAGTGTGACCTCCTTTTTTTTTCTTATTGCAAACATTATATAATTCAATTGAGTTTTGTTCAATAAAGTACCATTGTTTTGCATTCAACTGTTGTCATCATCATCACTATCATCATCATCACTATCATCACTATCATAATCGTCATCATCATCAGCATTTTACGTCTATTTTTCCACACTAGCATGGGTTAGATGAGTTGGTAATGTGAGCAATGCCAGGTCAGGTGACCATGTCTTGCTCATACTGGAACTGAATCTGGCTTGATTTCTACAGCTGGATGCCCTTCCTAATGCCAACCTCATTTACAATAGAAACTAGAAATGATGGTCAATGTTATGTAGGTACAAATTCTCACACTTTTTAATGAATATGTTTTTCTAGTGAAGAAAGATTAGTAGGGTTTGAGCTTCCAATAATTTGGAATACAACACCACCCGCTAACCATGAGCTATATTTCAAACATACAAGATTGAATGCCAAATTTAAATCTATAGCTAGGAAATCTACTTGTGAGATGCATTTAAAGTGAGTTTTTTGACAAGCCATATGACCAGAGGTAAACATTAATGTTGTCTGTAGAGTTATTTTCCCTTCTAATGATGACCATACAGCTTTTATAAAGTGAATTAGGTAAAAGCAAGTATTCAGCTGCTAGACAGAGAAAACAACTTAAAAACTCAATAAAGATTTCATCAACATACATGGTTGGGAAAATTAGATTGTGAAATCATGGTCTTTCTAAAGTAAATTCACCAAGGTGTGCTTATTAATAGAGAAAGAAACAGAAAATATCTACAAATTTAGGAGTAAATGAAAAGAACAAGATGCCTGAATGCGATATATGCAGAATATGGCTCCCATACAAGAATTGAACATTTAAATCAGTCATGGGCAACCTGTGGCCCGCAAAGCTTTCTGAATATCTCGCCCAAGTCACGTAAATGAAATCTTTCATGATTTTTTTTACCCAAACTTTTCAGTCTTAATTTATCTTTTTAGCATTTTTACAATCGAGGAAAACAACGTGTACGAATTCTGAAAAAAACAAATCAAAACAACCTGAGTTACTGCCCTTTTTATTAATGTGGGGCACGAATGTGAATTAGCGCTGGCAGTCCGCCTGATGATGAGCCATATCTCATGCGGCCCCCTTCTCAAAAAAGGTTGCCCATGCCTGATTTAAATCCTAACCAATATATATATAACGTATCAACAAAAAAATATGTACTGTCCAGATGACAGGTCAATAATAGACCACAGGTGAATGACATTTCACCTGCATATTTTGGGTGTATTTTAGATTTTATACCTCTTTATTTCTTTCTAGCACTCTACATTAACTAGCCTCTTAATTTGCCTACTATTTGAATTCATTCATCCTTTCTTCTCTCTGCTTTTTTCTGTCTTTATTCAACCTATTACTCATAGAATCACCATTACCCTCACCATCATCAACATCATCAACAACAATAAACATTCATTTCCCTACTAGCAAGGGGTTCTTTCTAATTTCATTTTACACTTCTCTCTGATAAATACTATATTTTTGTGGTGAGAAGTTGTATTATTACATCAAACAAAGATGGATTGGCAGTATCAGTAGAGCATCAGACTCCATGCTTTGCAGCATAGAGTTACTGCCCTTTACGGTCTGAGTTAAAATTTCGATGAGGTTAACTTTGCCTTTCATTCTTACGGGGTCGATAAAATAAAGTACCAGTAATGCACTGGAATAATTGCTGGCCTTGTGCCCAAAGTAGAAACAATTATTACGGGGACTATAAAATAAAGTACCAGTAATGCACTGGGGTAATTGCTGGCCTTGTGCCCAAAGTAGAAACAATTATTACATCAAACACATATTTTTTTTTTAAAGAATAAATCCTGTTCTTGTAGTATCATGAAATAATCTGTCCATAATGTGTTTCCAAATCTAATAATACAGAGTCAGGAACAATGATTAAGTGGGGTCAAAGTTGCCTGGTGTTTGTATGTTTATTGAGTTATATACCAAGTAGGTTCAGCATGGTAGTGCAATGCACTGAAACAACAGCCATCATAAGCAACACTTTCAATTTGGCAGCTTTACGGAAACTAATGCTTGGACCCCCCCCCCCCCCCCCAATGCACCCAGTCCACACTGTAAAGTGGTCATGTAGGTGCGTCACAACAAAATGTATCCAGTCCACACTGTATAGTGGTTGTGTAGGTATCACGACAAAATGCACCCAGTCCACACTGTAAAGTGGTCATGTAGGTGTGTCACAACAAAATGCACCCAGTCCACACTGTAAAGTGGTCATGTAGGTGTCACAACAAAATGCACCCAGTCCACACTGTAAAGTGGTCATGTAGGTGTGTCACAACAAAATACACCCAGTCCACACTGTAAAGTGGTCATGTAGGTGTCACAACAAAATGCATCCAGTCCACACTGTAAAGTGGTTGTGTAGGTATCACAACAAAAAGCACCCAGTACTCACTGTAAAGTGGTTGTGTAGGTGTCATGACAAAAAGCAGCCAGTCTACACTGTGAAGTGGTTGTGTCGGTGTCATAACAAAAAGCACCCAGTCTACACTGTATAGTAGATGTGTAGGTGTCATAGCAAAAGGCACCCAGTCCACACTGTATAGTGGTTGTGTAGGTGTCATGACAAAAGGCACCCAGTTCTCACTGTAAAGTGGTCGTGGAGGTGTCACAACAAAAAACACCCAACCTACATGTAAATGTGGTCAACATTAGGAAGGGCATCCAGCCATAGAAACCAACCCAGAAACAGTCCTGTATGAGCAAGACACGGTTATCTGACCTGACTTGTTGCAAATGGGACAACTTGTTTAACCCATGCTAACATGGAAAATGGACATTTAAAGATGATGGGAGTACAATTTTGGTGCAAGGGATTTACATAGAATATTTCAGAAAAACTGAGAAACAGATGTCACATAAAACAACATCAGAACATGGCTAAAAGATATTGAGGGTGACTCTGGAAGATACTGAGGGTGACTCTGGAAGATACTGAGGGTGACTCTGGAAGATATTGAGAGTGACTCTGGAAACTGAGTGTTAACAGAAGATACTGAGGGTGACTCTGGAAGATACTGTGGGTGACTCTGGAAGATACTGAGGGTGATTCTGAAAGATGGTGAGGGTGACTCTGGAAGATACTGAGGGTGACTCTGGAAGATACTGAGGGTGACTCTGGAAGATACTGAGGGTGACTCTGGAAGATACTGAGGGTGACTCTGAAAGATACTGTGGGTGACTCTGGAAGATACTGAGGGTGACTCTGGAAGATACTGAGGGTGACTCTGAAAGATACTGAGGGTGACTCTGAAAGATACTGAGGGTGACTCTGAAAGATACTGAGGGTGACTCTGAAAGATACTGAGGGTGACTCTGAAAGATACTGAGGGTGACTCTGGAAAATGAGTGTTAACAGAAGATACTGAGGGTGACTCTGAAAGATACTGAGGGTGACTGAAAGATACTGAGGGTGATTCTGGAAGCTACTGAGGGTGACTCTGGAAAATGAGTGTTAACAGAAGATACTGAGGGTGACTCTGGAAGATATTGAGGGTGGCTCTGGAAGATACTGAGGGTGACTCTGGAAGATACTGAGGGTGACTCTGGAAGATACTGAGGGTGACTCAGGCAGATACTGAGGGTGACTCTGGCAGATACTGAGGGTGACTCAGGCAGATACTGAGGGTGACTCTGGAAGATACTGAGGGTGAGTCTGGAAGATACTGAGGGTGACTCTGGAAACTGAGTGTTAACAGAAGATTCTGAGGGTGACTCTAGAAGATACTGAGGGTGACTCTAGAAGATACTGAGGGTGACTCTAGAAGATACTGAGGGTGACTCTGGAAGATACTGAGGGTGACTCTGGAAACTGAGTGTTAACAGAAGATTCTGAGGGTGACTCTGGAAACTGAGTGTTAACAGAAGATTCTGAAGGAGGGTGACTCTGGACAGTGAGTGTTAACAGAAGAAGAAATGTTGCATGAAATTCTTGTTGGTGACAGCAGAGATGGTGAAGATGATGAAGACAGTGGAGAATTAATTACTAACCCTTTAGCATTTAAACCAGTCATATCCAGCCAGAATACTTTCACCTCTTTCTGTTCAAACTGGCTGTAACCAGCTGTTCATCCCAATGTTAAGGTATTGTTATCAAAATAAATAATATCAAAATCTCACAGATTCGATATTATGTGAGATAAAGCCTTTATCATGAAAATACAATAGTAAATATAGAGTAATGTAAATGGTAAAGGGTTAAGAAACCCACATTCTCTGTTAAATGAGAATCTCCCGATAAAGTCATTTCATACATTGACTTCATCATCATCCTTATCATTTTACGTCCGCTTATCAGCAGAAACTGATATGCAACCATATTATCAATATCTTAGAGCCTTAAGGAAACTCATTAACTGGAATAAACATCTGCATAGCAAACTATTTAAATTTAACTAATCCCTCAAGTCAAAGCAGTGTATATGTGCAGTAGCTGTTAAGCCTGATGAAATTGATAATCCACCTGCTGTTGACTCAACCTCTTCAAGCTTCTACTAGTGGGGACATGGATCAATTAAGTTTCAGAGTTCTACTAACACAAAATAAATATTTATTACTGTACTATCTTGGATGAATGATAGTTATTAACACTTTAGCATTTAAACCGGCCAGAATTATCTCACCTCTTTCTGTTCAAACTGGTTATAACCAGCCACTTATACTGGTGTTAAGGTATTGTTCTCAAAATAAATAATATCAAAATCTCATAGATTCGATATTATGTGAGATAATTATATAAGATAAAGCCTTTACCATGAAAATATAATAGTAAATATAGAGTAATGTAAATGTTATGTGAGATAATTATATAAGATAAAGCCTTTACCATGAAAATATAATAGTAAATATAGAGTAATGTAAATGTTATGTGAGATAATTATATAAGATAAAGCCTTTACCATGAAAATATAATAGTAAATATAGAGTAATGTAAATGTTATGTGAGATAATTATATAAGATAAAGCCTTTACCATGAAAATATAATAGTAAATATAGAGTAATGTAAATGTTATGTGAGATAATTATATAAGATAAAGCCTTTACCATGAAAATATAATAGTAAATATAGAGTAATGTAAATGTTATGTGAGATAATTATATAAGATAAAGCCTTTACCATGAAAATATAATAGTAAATATAGAGTAATGTAAATGTTATGTGAGATAATTATATAAGATAAAGCCTTTACCATGAAAATATAATAGTAAATATAGAGTAATGTAAATGTTATGTGAGATAATTATATAAGATAAAGCCTTTACCATGAAAATATAATAGTAAATATAGAGTAATGTAAATGTTATGTGAGATAATTATATAAGATAAAGCCTTTACCATGAAAATATAATAGTAAATATAGAGTAATGTAAATGTTATGTGAGATAATTATATAAGATAAAGCCTTTACCATGAAAATATAATAGTAAATATAGAGTAATGTAAATGTTATGTGAGATAATTATATAAGATAAAGCCTTTACCATGAAAATATAATAGTAAATATAGAGTAATGTAAATGTTATGTGAGATAATTATATAAGATAAAGCCTTTACCATGAAAATATAATAGTAAATATAGAGTAATGTAAATGTTATGTGAGATAATTATATAAGATAAAGCCTTTACCATGAAAATATAATAGTAAATATAGAGTAATGTAAATGTTATGTGAGATAATTATATAAGATAAAGCCTTTACCATGAAAATATAATAGTAAATATAGAGTAATGTAAATGTTATGTGAGATAATTATATAAGATAAAGCCTTTACCATGAAAATATAATAGTAAATATAGAGTAATGTAAATGCTAAAGGGTTAATGGGATTTGGCATAATTAAAATGAATGTCACTGAAATACATGTCCAAGATCTGAACCTGGATTAACAGATGTATTTTTAAACAAAAGAAATCAAATTGTACATTGTGATGGACTAATCTACACTCATTGGTCACTATAAATGACTGACCCTGTCACCCACAACAAAGTTGTCGACAATAGGTTTCTCTTACATTAATTGATAACAATAGCACTACAAACAGTTTAAGTCTAAAGTCTGTCTTAACCCTTTAGCATTTAAACTGGCTGTATCCAGCCAGAATTCTCTCACCTCTTTCTGTGCAAACCATTCTATATTGCTACTCATACTGATGTTAAGGTATTGTTCTTAAAATAAATCATTGTTTCTACTTTTGGCACAAGGTCAGCAATTATCCCAGTGTATTACTGGTACTTTATTTTATCGACCCCGTAAGGATGGAAAGCAAAGTTAACCTTGACAGGATTTGAACTCAGACCATAAAGGGCCGTAACTCAATGCTGCAAAGCATGGCGTCCGGCCCTCCACCGATACTGCCAAGCCACCACCCTTCGCTGCCCATCCCTTATAAATAAATAATATCAAAATAAAATTAGAATTTTATTTCTCACCCTAGCACAGCTGATACATAAATGTAAGTATGCACACATACACACACACACATATATATATATACATACATACACACACATATATACATATACATATGTATGTATGGGTTATATCGAACATCAATAATAATGTCCGATTCGTTTGTAAACAAACAAATCTGATTAGAAGCTGTGCCGTGCCAGTGACTGATCATCACTTGTTTGTTCAACACTGGCTTTGAGAAACAATCAACATGTTTCTGGGTCATTACCCTTCCTCAGGACTGTATACCTCTGCCAGTCTGTTGAACGGTTGAAAATATATAGTATCAAAATCTCAAAGATTTGATATTATGTGAAGATAATAATATGAGATAAAGCATTTTCCGTGAGAATACAATAGTAAATATAGAGTAAAGTAAATGGTAAAGGCCAGAAGGGGTGTTAGGCCGGTGCAAGAAGTGACTGAGAGTACAAGACTCCCCCAGGACAGGATGCCAGTCCATTGCAGGGTTAAACCCCCAGCTATTGCTGGTATTCATTTTCAGCTCGGTATACTGGAGCAACGTGAAATGAAGTGCTTTGCTCAAGAACACAACACACAACCCAGCCCAGGAATCAAACCCCCAGCATTATAATCGTAAGTCCAACACCCTTACCACTAGGCCACATGCCTCCACTGAGATATTGGAACAACATGAAATGAAATGTTTTGTTCAAGAACACAACAGATAACCCAGCCCAGGAATCAAACCCACAACATTATAATCGTAAGTCCAATACCATTACCACTTGGCCACCCGCCTGTACTATGAACAGAATATGGGGAAATGTTGTCCAACACTCTACCAATACTGTCCTAATTAGAATTATCAATGGTATAAATAGGTTCACATTATCCTTGCAAAGAGTACAACCCCTTCCCCCACCCCGAAACAACAACAACAACAACCCCAATTCACCTGTTTACAAAGAGGAAAAACAGCACTATCGATGATAGAAATGAAAAAGCAACTTAATTTATTAACACAAATAATGATGATGATGAATGTAAATTTAAACTGCAGAAGTAGTTAATTTTATTTAAACAGAATAAAGATTTTTTAACTATGTCAGACAAGGGATGGGATAAGTAAAAAAATTCTAAGGACACAAAAGAGACAAATTTATCCCTTTTGATACGAAAGCACCTGAAACTACCTTTCATTCCATTTTATTTTAGTTATTTTAGAGTAATCATATCTAAATTTAAACCTTGTCTCATAATATTGAATAAGTAAATTTTGTTACCAGTTTAACCCTTTAGCATTTACATTATTCTATACTTACTATTGTATTTTCACAGTAAAGGCTTTATTTTACATAATTATCCATGTAATATCGAATCTATGAGATTTTGATGTCACTTATTTTGAGAACAATACCTTAATGTAGATATCAGCAGCCAGTTACGGCTGGTTTGAACAGAAAGAGGTGAGAGAGTTCTGGCTGGATATGGCTGGTTTAAATGCTAAAAGGTTATACCGGTCATAACCGGCCAGAATTCTCTCACCTCTTTCTGTTCAAACCAGTCATAACCGGCCAGAATTCTCTCACCTCTTTCTATTCAAACCTACACTAAGGTATTGTTCTCAAAACCTCATAGATTCGATATTACGTGAGATAACTATGTGAGGTAAAGTCATTACCGCGAAAATACAATAGTATATATAGAGTAATGTAAATGCTAAAAGGTTAAGGCAAAGAGTTAGAGAAGTTGTTGCACAGAGGAACATATATAAATATAAAACTATAACCAGGGTTAATTAATTAGTTCAAAAATTAAATGAAATTAAAAAGTGCTTACTCAATTTCTTTTCCTTTTACTTTTACCCAAGTGAAACATCTTTTAAAAAACCTCATTTTCTTATATATATATATCTATCTTTATATAATAATAATAATAATAATAATAATAATAATAATAATAATAATAATAATAAAAAGGACGATTTGTTATGTCTTCATTACCTTAATTGAGTAGTGAAGCATGTTTCACTATTGATCAGCTCAAGGTTCGATCTGTATCAATGTGGCCTGACTCTATAATCAAAAACTCGTTGGACCTCTCTTGGCAGAGGTCCAATGAGCTTTTGATTCCAGAGTCAGGCCAGATCGATACAGATCGAACCTTCAGCTGATCAATAGTGAAACATGCTTCACTACTCAATAAATGTAATGAAGACATAACAAATCGTCCTTTTTATTATATATATATATATATATGACACATGCAATAGTCTGTGTTAATATAAAACAAAAGTGCACAACCATGAAGAGTTAGTTTATTACAGATAAAAGTATCGTGGCTCCAAATTTATAAGAATTATAAAAATCAAAGCTATCACAGCTGGAAAACTTTATATTACGCAAAAATAAAAAAAAAATGAGAAAATTAAAAAAAATAATTTTCAACATCCTTCTTTCTATTCTACATAAATCTATTTAGGGAAAACTTCGAAAAAAAAAAAAAAAAAAAAAACCAGCAAAAAAAGGAAAAGAATATTCTGATGCTCTGGGGTAGCATGATTTGTTAGGGTTTTCTTTACAATTGTTTGAAATAAAGGTTTACCAAATTATTCCACAATTGGTTACTTCTGATGATCTCAGATGAAGAAGTTTTACAGATCCACCGATGATACAACCAAATTCTGCAAATTGTTTCTCACTAAAAGAAAGCAGAAAAATAAAAGTAAAAAAAGACAACAACAACAACAATAATAATAATAATAATAATAATAATAATAATGACTTCTTTACTGGCCACAAGGGCTGACATCAAGAAAAACATTACAGACGGCACAGGACGGTACAATGTGGGTTTTGTGCGTGTAAAGATTTTTATTATTTATGTAAGAAATGAAAAAGAAAAAAAAGACAGAAACATATATATATAAACAATAAAAATGAAAAATTCCCCAATAGGGGGGGAAACCTCCGAGGGTTACTCGTGGCGAAAACCACACAAGAGACCACGGCCATCCTGACCACCAAGGCAAGCGCCCTCTCTCAATTTTTTCCCATTCCTCAAACTACAAGCTTATATTCAGAGCGGTCCCGTTCACTCGGACCATTCTCTCTACATTCACCCACCTTTCAACAAACTTGCTAGAAGACAGCACTTGCCTCTCCACCCTGATTTTCCTCTTTAAGTGAAACTTAAAAAAGTTAATCAGGGATTTGCCGAAGAGGAAAGTGTCTGTCTTTAACCCTTTCAACCTTGTCCACCACACAATCTCTTTCGCCATGGCCACCAGGCAGATGAAAACTGCCTGCCCTTCCTCCTCGAAGGAAGATGGCGAGAGCATCTGCACAATGGACTCAGTCGATAACCGGATCGGTCCTACACCCGACAGCAACTGTTCGACATAGCTCCACAAGTCAGCAATGCTCGGGCACTGAATGAGTGCGTGCACGACGGTTTTGTCACTCTGCGCGCATCTCGGACAGGCTCGGCTGACGGCACTTCCGTGCCTGTAGAGCTTATCTCGAACTGGCAACGCTCCCCGGTAGCACTGCCAGGGATTTCTGGAAGTTATCCATAATATCATCATCATCATTTCAGTTTACGTCTGCTTTTTCCCTGCTTGTAAGGGTGGGGCGGGAACTGATGCTGGCTTGATTTCTACAGCTGGATGCCCTTCCTAACACCAACCTCATTTACAGTGAGTGCTGGGTGCTTTTTTGCTGTGGCACCTCCACGACCACTTTGCAGTGGAATGATAGGGACCCCAGTCCTATCAGCTGAGTAAACTGGAGCAATGTGAAATAAAGTGTCTTGCTCAAGGAAACAACACATCACCCGGTCTGAGAATTGAACTCACAACCTTTTGATTGCAAGGCCAGTGCTTTAACCACTAAGCCATGTGCCTTCACAATATAATAATAATAATGGTTTCTTATATAGGCACAAGGCCAGTAATTTTGGGGGAGGGGCAAGTCGATTAAATTGACCCCAGTGCGTGACTGGTACTTTATTTTATCGACCCCGTAAGAATGAAAGGCAAAGTTAACCTCGGCGGGATTTGAACTTAGAATGGAAAGGGCCGTAAATCTTTGCATCAAAGCATGGCGTCCGACCCTCTACCGATAATAATAACAATGATAATACTGATGATAGCAACTAATCCTAAATCCTGTATTTTCTGGCACCCTAGTCACTAAGACCAGTAGTATCCAAGCAAGTAAAAGTCTCTTCGACCATTACCTTAACATCAACAGTGTGACAAAAGCTCAATTTCCTGTCTATTAGACTGGCAATTCTACAGAATGGAAAGGGCTGTAAATCTTTGCGTCAAAGCATGGCGTCCGACCCTCTACCGATAATAATAACAATGATAATACTGATGATAGCAACTAATCCTAAATCCTGTATTTTCTGGCACCCTAGTCACTAAGACCAGTAGTATCCAAGCAAGTAAAAGTCTCTTCGACCATTACCTTAACATCAACAGTGTGACAAAAGCTCAATTTCCTGTCTATTAGACTGGCAATTCTACAGAATGGAAAGGGCTGTAAATCTTTGCGTCAAAGCATGGCGTCCGACCCTCTACCGATAATAATAACAATGATAATACTGATGATAGCAACTAATCCTAAATCCTGTATTTTCTGGCACCCTAGTCACTAAGACCAGTAGTATCCAAGCAAGTAAAAGTCTCTTCGACCATTACCTTAACATCAACAGTGTGACAAAAGCTCAATTTCCTGTCTATTAGACTGGCAATTCTACAGAATGGAAAGGGCTGTAAATCTTTGCGTCAAAGCATGGCGTCCGACCCTCTACCGATAATAATAACAATGATAATACTGATGATAGCAACTAATCCTAAATCCTGTATTTTCTGGCACCCTAGTCACTAAGACCAGTAGTATCCAAGCAAGTAAAAGTCTCTTCGACCATTACCTTAACATCAACAGTGTGACAAAAGCTCAATTTCCTGTCTATTAGACTGGCAATTCTACAGAATGGAAAGGGCTGTAAATCTTTGCGTCAAAGCATGGCGTCCGACCCTCTACCGATAATAATAACAATGATAATACTGATGATAGCAACTAATCCTAAATCCTGTATTTTCTGGCACCCTAGTCACTAAGACCAGTAGTATCCAAGCAAGTAAAAGTCTCTTCGACCATTACCTTAACATCAACAGTGTGACAAAAGTTCAATTTCCTGTCTATTAGACTGGCAATTCTACAGAATGGAAAGGGCTGTAAATCTTTGCGTCAAAGCATGGCGTCCGACCCTCTACCGATAATAATAACAATGATAATACTGATGATAGCAACTAATCCTAAATCCTGTATTTTCTGGCACCCTAGTCACTAAGACCAGTAGTATCCAAGCAAGTAAAAGTCTCTTCGACCATTACCTTAACATCAACAGTGTAACAAAAGCTCAATTTCCTGTCTATTAGACTGGCAATTCTACAGTGAGTCTACAACGGAAACTAATTCACTGATATTTCATCAATCTTCTTCAAAATATTTTTTTCAATGAAATTTATTATAAGAAGAATTAAACAAACAACAACTACATGTTTAATATACAGGGTTGGTAGGTGCGGGTACCTCTTTCTAATATATATTAGCTGCGTTTTTTTTAAATTTTATTTAAAAAAAATCTGTTTTGCCACCACCACCACCACCACCACCACCACCACCACCATTACTCTACTTCTTCTTTTGTTTATTTTTATTATATTTATTTATTCAATACAGAATAAATCAGATTTGAAATGGTAATAGTCATTTTTCATTCTATTGAAATATAAACAGGTCGCTTTGTTTATTTGCTATTGTTGTTGTTGGTGGTGGTGGTGGTATTTGTGATGGTGGTGGTTTGTTGTTGTTGTTGATGGTGGTGGTGGTGGTGGTGGGGGTTGTGGTTTGTTGTTGTTGTTGTTGGTGGTGGTGGTGGTTGTGGTTTGTTGTTGTTGTTGTTGATGGTGGTGGTGGTGGTTTGTTGTTGTTGTTGATGGTGGTGGTGGTGGTTTGTTGTTGTTGTTGATGGTGGTGGTGATGGTGGTGGTGGTGGTTGTGGTTTGTTGTTGTTGTTGTTGATGGTGGTGGTGGTGGGGGTATTTGTGATGGTGGTGGTTCGTTGTTGTTATTGGTGGTAGTAGTGGTTTGTTGTTGTTGCTGATGGTGGTGGTGTTAGTGGTGGTGGTTGTGGTTTGTTGTTGTTGATGGTGGTGGTGGTGATTTGTTGTTGTTGATGGTGGTGGTTTGTTGGTGGTGGTGGTTGTGGTTTGTTGTTGTTGTTGGTGGTGGTGGTTTGTTGTTGTTGTTGTTGTCCAAGTGTCATGAGTGTGTGGCAGGGTATAAAATAAATTGTAACATAACAAATTATAGTAAAGAGTATCATTTGAAATTAGAATTTACATAATTTCTACTGAAACAACAACAGCAACCCATTAATGTGTTGTAGTAATCTACTAACGATGGAGATTGACGAGTGAGTCACACCATTTCAATTTGTTCAGTGTTGAAGTTGGTGGTGGTGTTGTTATTGTTGGTGGTGGTGGTGTTGGAGTTGATGGCGCTGTTGATGTGTTGGTGGTGGTGATGGTGGTGTTTTTGTTGGTGGTGGTGGTGTTGGAGTTGATGGCGCTGTTGATGTGTTGGTGGTGGTGATGGTGGTGTTATACATCAACAGCACCATCAACTCCAACACCACCACCACCAATACATCAACAGCACCATCAACTCCAACACCACCACCACCAACAATAACACCACCACCAACAACAACACCACCACCACCAACATATCAACACCGCCATCAACTCCAACACCACCACCACCAATACATCAAGGTGGCGGCGGTGGTGTTGACGTGGTGGTGGTGGTGTGTTGATGTGGTGGTGGTGGTGTTGAGGTGGTGGTGTTGACGTGGTGGTGGTGGTGTTGACGTGGTGGTGGTGGTGGTGTTGTTGTTGTTGGTGGTGGAGTTGATGGCGGTGTTGATGTGTTGGTGGTGATGATGGTGGTGTTGTTGTTGGTGGTAGTGGTGTTATTGTTGTTGGTGGTGGTGGTGTTGGAGTTGATGGTGGTGTTGATGTGTTGGTGGTGGTGATGATGTGGTGGTGGTGGTGTTGATGGTGGTGGTGGTGTTGGTGGTGTTGATGGTGGTGGTGGTGGTGTTGGTGGTGATGATAGTGGTGGTGGTGGTGTTGGTGGCCGTGTTGATGTGTTGGTGGTGTGAAGGTGGTGTGGAGGTGGTGGTGGTGGAGTTGATGGTGGTGTTGATGTGTTGGTGGTGGTGGTGTTGGAGTTGGTGGTGGTGTTGATGGTGGTGGTGGTGTTGGAGTTGATGGTGGTTGTGGTGTTGGAGTTGATGGTGGTGTTGATGTGTTGGTGGTGGTGGAGTTGGTGGTGGTGGAGGTGTTGGTGGTGGTGTTGTTGATGTGTTGGTGGTGTGGTGGTAGTGGTGTTGATGTGTTGGTGGAGGTGGTGTTGAGGTGGTGTTGATATGGTGGTGGAGGTGGTGGTGGTGGTGTTGTTGATATAGTGGTGGTGTTGATGTGGTGCTGGTGGTGTTAATGTGTTGGTGGTGGAGGAGGCGGTGGTGGCAGTGGTGGTGTTGATGTGTTGGTGGTGGTGTTGAGGTGGTGGTGTTGACGTGGTGGTGGTGGTGTTGAGGTGGTGGTGGTGGTGTTGAGGTGGTGGTGGTGGTGTTGAGGTGGTGGTGGTGGTGTTGAGGTGGCGGCGGTGGTGTTGACGTGGTGGTGGTGGTGTGTTGATGTGGTGGTGGTGGTGTTGAGGTGGTGGTGTTGACGTGGTGGTGGTGGTGTTGACGTGGTGGTGGTGGTGTTGAGGTGGTGGTGGTGGTGGTGTTGAGGTGGCGGCGGTGGTGTTGACGTGGTGGTGGTGGTGTTGAGGTGGTGGTGGTGGTGTTGACGTGGTGGTGGTGGTATTGAGGTGGTGGTGGTGTTGACGTGGTGGTGGTGGTGTTGAGGTGGTGGTGTTGACGTGGTGGTGGTGGTGGTGGTGTTGTTCATGCGTTGGTGCCATAGTAGGATTTCTTAATTAGGTATAAAAAAAAATGTTTTGTGAAAAGATGACAGGAAATAACAATTTGGGAAATAAAAATCCAATAAGAAACAGTTAAAACCATATAAAACCAGTTATCAATTCATGCCCTTGTGATCTTCAACATTAATGTCTCATATCTTTGGCCCCTATACATATTTCTAGTTGCTATTAATAAGGCTGTATCCGGCCAGAATTCTCTCACCTCTTTCTGTTCAAACCGGCCATAAATGGTCACTCATACTGATCTTAAGGTATTGTCCTCAAAATAAATAATATCAAAATCTCATAGGTTCGATATTATGTGAGGTAAAGCCTTTACTGTGAAAATACAATAGTATATATAGAGTAATGTAAATGTTATGTGAGATATTATGTGAGGTAAAGCCTATACTGTGAAAATACAATAGTATATATAGAGTAATGTAAATGTTATGTAAGATATTATGTGAGGTAAAGCCTTTACTGTTAAAATATAATAGTATATATAGAGTAATATAAATGTTATGTGAGATATTATGTGAGGTAAAGCCTTTACTGTGAAAATATAATAGTATATATAGAGTAATGTAAATGTTATGTGAGATATTATGTGAGGTAAAGACTTTACTGTGAAAATATAATAGTATATATAGAGTAATGTAAATGTTATGTGAGATATTATGTGAGGTAAAGCCTTTACTGTGAAAATATAATAGTATATATAGAGTAATATAAATGTTATGTGAGATATTATGTGAGGTAAAGCCTTTACTGTGAAAATACAATAGTATATATAGAGTAATGTAAATGTTATGCGAGATATTATGTGAGGTAAAGCCTATACTGTGAAAATACAATAGTATATATAGAGTAATATAAATGTTATGTGAGATATTATGTGAGGTAAAGCCTTTACTGTGAAAATACAATAGTATATATAGAGTAATGTAAATGTTATGTGAGATATTATGTGAGGTAAAGCCTTTACTGTGAAAATACAATAGTATATATAGAGTAATGTAAATGTTATGTGAGATATTATGTGAGGTAAAGCCTTTACTGTGAAAATACAATAGTATATATAGAGTAATGTAAATGTTATGTGAGATATTATGTGAGGTAAAGCCTTTACTGTGAAAATACAATAGTATATATAGAGTAATATAAATGCTATGTGAGATATTATGTGAGATAAAGCCTTTACTGTGAAAATACAATAGTATATATAGAGTAATGTGGCACCTACACGACCACTTTGCAGTGGAATGATAGGGACCCCAGTCTTATCATCTCATTTCTACAGCTGAGTAAACTGGAGCAATGTGAAATAAAGTGTCTTGCTCAAGGAAACAACACATCACCCGGTCTGAGAATTGAACTCACAACATTTCGATTGCAAGCCCAATGCTCTAACCCCTAAGCCATGTGCCTATACAATAGTATATATAGATTTGATACATAGATTTGATATTATGTGAGGTAAAGCCTTTACCATGAAAATACAATAGTATATATAGAGTAATGTAAATGTTATGTGAGATATTATGTGAGGTAAAGCCTTTACTGTGAAAATACAATAGTATATATAGAGTAATGTAAATGTTATGCGAGATATTATGTGAGGTAAAGCCTATACTGTGAAAATACAATAGTATATATAGAGTAATATAAATGTTATGTGAGATATTATGTGAGGTAAAGCCTTTACTGTGAAAATACAATAGTATATATAGAGTAATGTAAATGTTATGTGAGATATTATGTGAGGTAAAGCCTTTACAATGAAAATACAATAGTAAATATAGAGTAATGTAAATGGTAAAGGGTTAAATGAATGATGATGAGATAGTCATGAGTTGTGATGCTCATGCCTTTCCATAAAATTGTTAGTTGTGGAGCTTCAAGACAAGGATCTACTAGCCTTGCTCATTTGGAATAAACCTCTTTGAAACTGCCTGGAATTGTCTCTGGTTCTATGAAAATAAAACATTTGTTTATAAGTGTTCATATGTTGGTGGTGGTGGAGGTGGTTGTGGCGGTGGTAGTGTTGATGTGGTGGTGGTGGTGTTGATGTGTTGGTGGTGGCGGTGGTGTTGATGTGCTGGTAGTGGTGGTGTCGTGTTGATGTGTTGGTGGTGGCGGTGGTGTTGATGTGGTGGTAGTGGTGGTGTCGTGTTGATGTGTTGGTGGTGGCGGTGGTGTTGATGTGGTGGTGGTGGTGTCGTGTTGATGTGTTGGTGGTGGTGTTGATGTGGTAGTGGTGGTGGTGTCGTGTTGATGTGTTGGTGGTGGCGGTGGTGTTGATGTGGTGGTGGTGGTGGTGTCGTGTTGATGTGTTGGTGGTGGCGGTGGTGTTGATGTGGTGGTGGAGGTGGTGTCGTGTTGATGTGGTGGTGGTGGCGGTGGTGTTGATGTGTTGGTGGTGGTGTTGATGTGGTGGTGGTGGTGGTGTCGTGTTGGTGGTGGTGGTGGTGTTGATGTGGTGGTGGTGTCGTGTTGATGTTAAACCCTTTTGCATTTAAACCAGCCGTATCCAACCAGAATTCTCTCACCTCTTTCTGTCCAAACCAGCTGTAACTGGCCACTCATACTGATGTTATGGTATAATTCTCAAAATAAATAACATCAAATCTCATAGATTCGATATTATTTGAGATAATTATGTTAGATAAAGCCTTTACCATTAAAATACAATAGTATCATATATATCATCATTTTACATCCACTTTTCCCTGCTTGCGAGGGTGGGACAGGAACTGATTATGGCTTGATTTCTACAGCTGGAAGCCCTTCCTAACACCAACCTCATTTTACAGTGAGTGCTGGGTGCTTTTTTGCCGTGGCACCTCCACGACCACTTTACAGTGGAATGATAGGGACACCAGTCCCTATCATCTCATTTCTACAGCTGAGTAAACTGGAGCAATGTGAAATAAAGTGTCTTGCTCAAGGAAACAACACATCACCCGGTCTGAGAATTGAACTCACAACCTTTTGATTGCAAGGCCAATGGTCTAACCACTAAGCCAGTATATATAGAGTAATGTAAATGATACAGATTAAGTTAATTTCTAAAGACCAGCTGAGGATGTTGGCTATTGACATTCTGAAGTATTAAATACTAAATACTATATATCTTGTTTACAAAGGTAATTAAACAGTAATTCTACTAACATCATTACCACAGTGATGCAGGCCCTGATGGAATGGGAGTTAGCTTTGCCTTTCATCCTTACGGGGTCTATAAAATAAAGTACCGGTAATGCACTGGGAGGCCATATATTTGACTTTCCCCTTCTCCAAAATGTTTGGCCTTGTCTCTAAATCAGAAACCATGTGCAGTGTGTATATTGATATTATACGCAAGTATATACACATTTAGATATGATACATCAAATAAAATCGTAATTGACAATATGCACACAAATTGAAGAGAGACTGTGTTACACTGTCTTCTGTAATCAGTAAAGTCATCCATGATACATTTAAAAAAGATGATATTATATATAACTTCCATTACGGTGAAATGTAATGAAAACAAAAAAGGAGAAAATTAGTGACAGAAATATAAACATTATAAAATGAATGGCGGTGGATTGGCAGTATCGGTAGAGGGTCGGACGCCATGCTTTGACGCATAGAGTTACGGACCTTGCCATTCTGAGTTCAAATCCCGCCGAGGTTAACTTTGCCTTTCATCCTTACGGGGTCGATAAAATAAAGTACCAGTAATACACTGGGATAATTGCTGGCCATGTGCCAAATGTAGAAACAATTATTTATTCAAAGTAATCCAACTTATTTTACTAACGGGATAAAAAAATATATTCAGGACACAGTCCCACATTCCTCCCCGGTGAATTGGCAGTATCGGTAGAGGGTAGGATATGCTTTCCAGCATAGTTACGTCCCTTTACGATCTGAGTTCAATTCCCGCCGAGGTTTACTTTGCCTTTCATCCTTACGAGGTCGATAAAATAAAGTACCAGTAATGTACTGGGATAATTGCTGGCCTTGTGCCAAAAGTAGAAACAATTATTATGATCATAATCATTTCACATTTGTTTTTCCATGCTTGCATGGGTTGGACAGGTCCTACCCAGCACAGCCTCCCTCCACTTGTAAGATTCTTCTCTCATCTCCTCTCTGTGATTCAGTGTTTCGAGATCAGTTTTTTTGGCAATACTAATTTGTAAGGGTACAAATAAAACCTACTGTAGTTGTTGTTGTTTAGCTCCAGGTCAGACCGGATAGAGCTGGCTGATGATCAAAATATTCCACTTATGTCAGTCTATGACTTGATGGTCATGGTTGGATGTAGCCCTGCATATCATAGGGGGCAAATTGGCAGAGTCGTTAGAATGTTGGATAGAATGCTTTATAGTTCCAGCTCTTTACTCTGTGAGTTTAAATCCCGCTGAGGTCAACTTTGCCTTTCATCATTTCGAGGTTGATAACAAAGGTACCAGTCTAGTACTGGGGTGGATTCTTCCTCTATATCTCTCTCTCTCTCACTTTCTATCTTTCTCTGGAAGATATCTGCTGTACTCAGGCCTGAAGAGGGTTGGGCTCTGCCAGGCTTAAAACGTCCAAGAAACGTTGTATGTCAATACAGCGCCGCTACGACTCTATCAGGAGTTACGGGACCATACATACATATCATAGATCACATTATCCAATCTATCATTTGTTATTTAAGATGGTAAAGTACAATGGATCACAACACAATACTAAGATCAATACACAAAATTACAAACAATACTAATGGCACAAAAAGCATACACAAGTCATAAACACATGATTTATGATGTTTATGTTTAAAGTTTATGTTTATGTTTAAAGTTTCAAATTCCGCTAAGAAAACCAATACAATGCTGGCAAAGCAAGAACTACATAAAGTTCATCTGCCAACAACAAAAGAGGGAGTAAAAATATGCCAACAACATTCTACTTCCTGGTAATAAGACAGTGAAAGTCTTGAAATGTCAAATTATGTATTAACCCTTTAGCATTTAAACCGACGATATCCGGCCAAAATTCTCTCACCTCTTTCTGTCCAAACCAGTTGCAACTCGCCACTCATACTGAAGTTAAAGTATTGTTCTCAAAATAAATAACATCAAACTCTCATAGATTCAATATTATGTGAGATAATTATGTAAGAAATAAAGTCATTACCACAAAAATACAATAGTAAATATAGAGTAATGTAAATGCTAAAGAGTTAAGGAATTTTGTTTTTCCAAATGATCTGTAAAGGACTCACAATAAAATATGAGAAAAATCTAATAAAAAATACAAATTTAACTAGAAAATAAGTTTAAATATTTGGAAGGTGTGTGAAATTATAAGTGCCAAGGTAATAGGAATTAGAGAAAATAGGATAAAAAAACAGAGAAAAAAATGAGAATGGTAGAATTTTACCTTAGCAATTTTATTGATCCCAAATACTTTCAGATTTACCATCAATTATGCTTTTATGTGAATTAGATATTTAGAGTTAAAAGTGTGTATTAATACTGACCTATGTTTATTTTTGACATAACAAACAGAATGTTTATGTTAAGAATGAAAGGTCAAAGTTTCAGCTCAAAATATTTCATTCATAATCACGCATAAGACAACTCTGAGCCTTAGTTGGTGACAATCAGCTGGACACTAAGATCAATTTGCTTAACAGACATATATCTAACTATCTATCTAGAGTGGGTAAAATTCCCGAGATCCATGGACGAGTTCTCTCCAGCGGTCTCTGTCCCTCATCATTGCCACCATGTCTTGCGTCTCCAACAGACCAGTGTCTGTCCTTAGGGCATCAACATATGTCAACCTCGGTCTCCCTCTTCTAGTGGGTCCACATAGGGGCTCCCACAAGAGCACTGAGTGCAGTTTCAACGCAGAATGCCGGTGAGCATGTCCAGCTAACCTCAGTCTCCTCTGCGTCACTTTCAAGCTGACTTTTGTGAGGCTCCCATACAGCTCTGAGTTCTTCCTCCTCAGTGTATACTGATATATATATATATGCTACAGGTCGCCATGCTACTAGACTTCCTAGCAGCCAGGTCGAACCGTGCCTTGAAACAACTATGCCTGTAAGAAACTTGACACCACCTGTACCATCTAAGTCTATCTCGAATGCTGGGGAAAACACAATCGATAATAATAATAATCGAAGAAATAATAATAATAATCGAAGAAATTTGACACCACGTGTACCATCCGAGTCTACCTCGACTGTTGTGGAAAATACTATCGATAATGATAATCAAAAGTATAAACAATTGAAAATTTCCCTCAACAAAATTTTCCAGAGAGAAATTAATTCATGTATAAATATCTCTCTTGCTGAACGTTTTAAAACAACAATATTTAATAAGAAACCAAATAATGAAATATTACGTGTTATTGACGAAATAGGGGATGAATATTTATGATGGATAAAAACCCCAACATTTTGGCAAATCAACGCCTGTTTATATGCCTCAGCAACGACAGTGAAGCATTATCTTGGTGATAGCAGAGATATTAACAAGAACAAAACACCACCAAATATACCATCATATATAACTAAAATAGAAAAAAAGATTGCTGACCTACGAAAAACCATAGGATATGTGACAATGCTCCTTACATGCAAACAAACCTCACTTCTCACCAACAAAGAGTGAAAAATAAAATAGAGACGATGTTTGGTAACAGTAGAACCAGAACTCTTCAATAAAAGCTGATCATCCTCAAACAAGAATTGAGAGCTGTTAGCGAAAAATGCCAATACCTGAAGAAGGTAGATGAAAGAAAAGTGCTTAATAAAAGATTCAGACGAAACCAAACATCAGTCTATAGAGATATGAAGGGCAAAATAATAAGTGTCACTGAGGCCCCATCCCAGAAAGACATAGATTTCCTTTGGAGAAAAATATAGGGTGAAAAGAAGAATCTCAACCAAGATACAGTGTGGCTAAAAGAAATCCGAAAGAACTATTGCTCCTACACTACAACACAAACATACAAAATAAGTGAGAAAACACCAGGAAGAGACATGATTGTCGGCTACTGGTACAAAAAACTGATATTCTATCAGCGATATCTTACTGACCTCTACCAACAAGTTCTTAAGGGAGATACACTTATACCAGAATGGTTGACATTAACACAAACATTACTGGTCCCCAAGAACAAAGACACCCACCTGGCAAAAAACTACCGATCCATTGCATGCCAGAACCTGGTGTATAAGATGTATACAGCCTGCCTGAACCTATTCCTCCAAGATGACTGTGAAAATAATAACATCATCACAGAAGAACAAGCAGCTGGAAAGAAAAGGGTTTGGGGATGTGCTGAACAACTCCTAATCAACAAAACTGCACCAGCACTAGGGTAGTTGTTATGTCTCTGACACAAAAGAAAAGTGTTGGGCTTGCAATTGAAAGGTTATGAGTTCAATTCTCAGACCAGGTGATGCATTGTGTCCTTGAGCAAGACACTTTATTTCACATTGTTCAGCTGTAGAAATGAGTTGTGATGTCACAGGTGCCAACCTATATTGACCATTACCTTTCCCTTGGACAACATTGGTGGCGTGGAGAGAGGAGACTGGTATATATCGATCTTGGCCAGGCTTGTGCCTTGGAGGGAAACTTTCAAGGTGCAAAACCATGATTATTTGTGACCGATGGGGGCTTTAGCCTTAGAGTAATAGTATAGCAGTAGTAGTGGTGGTGGTAGTAGTAGCAAAATTAGTAGTAATAGTATCAGTATTATTATTCTTACATAAAATGTATTATGATAAATATAAAATTTTAGATAAATATAAACACTTTAAAATAAACAGTTTTGCATATAAGGGCCAAGGGTGTTTGGAACATAACTTAACAAAGGTTCTTACATAAAATTAAGATAGGAAGTTTTTAGATAAATATATGAACCTTTGTAAGAACCTTTGTTCAACACCACCTTAATAACAAGAACATTATATTGTAAAAATATATTATTTATATATAAAAAATATATTAAATAATATATATTATTACATATCATCATCATCATCATCATCACTGTTTTACGTCCGTTCTTGCATGGCTAGCATGGGTTAGACAGGTTGTCCTGTTGTGGGCAGTGTCTGGTCGGCTGACCATGACTTGCTCATACAGGAACTGATTCTGGCTTGATTTCTACAGCTGGATGCCCTTCCTAACACCAACCTCATTTACAGTGAGTGCTGGGTGCTTTTTTCTGTGGGGCCTACACGTCCACTTTGTGGGTGCTTTTTTGCCGTGGCACCTCCACGACCACCTTGTGGTGGGGGGTGTGGGGGCATATTGTCTATATGCTTCAGCCTGTACCCATGGGAGGTCGGGTACTCTGTATTACTGCATCACGGTCGTGTGTCATTGCCTCTGAGAGGTGTAATTGGGTAAGGTCGGCTATCATCATCATCATTTCATTTCATTTTACGTCCGCTTTTCCCTGCTTGCAAGGGTGGGACGGGAACTGATTCTGGCTTGATTTCTACAGCTGGATACCCTTCCTAACACCAACCTCATTTACAGTGAGTGCTGGGTGCTTTTTTTGCCATGGCACCTCCACGACCACTTTGCAGTGGAATGATAGGGACCCCAGTCCCTATCATCTCATTTCTACAGCTGAGTAAACTGGAGCAATGTGAAATAAAGTGTCTTGCTCAAGGAAACAACACATCACCCGGTCTGAGAATTGAACTCACAACCTTTCGATTGCAAGGCCAATGCTCTAACCACTAAGCCATGTGCCTCCATATATATATATATATATATATATATATATATATATATATATATATATATATATATATATATATATATATATATATATATATATATATATATATATATATATATATATATATATATATATATATATATATATATATATATATATATATATATATATATATATATATATATATATATATATATATAATGGTAGGAAGTTTCCAGATAAATATAAACACTTTAAAATAAACAGTTTTTCATCATAGAACCAGAGGTCGGCTATATATATATATATATAATAATATATAAACATATATTATTATATATATATATATTTTCACATTGATGATAACTACAGGGGAAGCTGTGTTATATAAACTACCGCCCCTCTATAAATAAAGACATTTATTTACTAAAACAATCAACAACACACTTAATATAGATAAACCAGTAAGTTAAAGAAATAAAAAATAAACACCATAAGGCTATGTTACAATAACATACCACTTCAATATCAGACAATGCCTCCACAGGCTGTTGTATCATCATCATCATCACCACAACATTACATACTATTATTTTGGGGAAGGGGAGGGGCTTTTGTTTTTATATATTTTCAACATTATAACAAATTGGTTTTAACCCTTTAGATAACAAGCCGCTTGAAACTGCCTCTGGACATAAGATGCAAAACTGTTTATTTTAAAGTGTTTATATTTATCTAAAAACTTCCTATCATAATTTTATGTAAGAACCGTTGTTAAGTTATGTTCCAAACAGCTCTGGTTCTATGATGAAAAACTGTTTATTTTAAAGTTTATATTTATCTGGAAACTTCCTATCATAATTTTATTTAAGAACCTTTGTTAAGTTATGTTCCAAACAGCTCTGGTTCTGTGATGAAAAACTTTATTTTAAAGTGTTTATATTTATCTAAAAACTTCCTATCATCATCATCATCATCATCATCACTCGTCGACTACTGTCGAGATGATGGATCTCACTCTCATGCCCCAGAATCCCCTGTCCCCCATCGCTGCCCCCAGGTGCTGTCTGCTGATTCCCGTATCCCTAGAGATAACGTCAGGGAATGACAGCTTCCTACTCCTAGTCAGGCTGGAGTCAGGGTTCCAGAGCAAGAGAGCGGATATGATTTCATTGCTGGCACGGTGACAGTGGCCAGCAAATTGAGCTCTCCAGGATTTTAGAAGGGCAGAGGCTCGAGGGAGTTTGCCATAGATTTTAGACAAGGTGGGATGTCGTTTCCAGGATAGGTTTTGCACTCTCATTAAGAGGCGGGTATATGTGCCTTCCTATCATAATTTTATGTAAGAACCTTTGTCCAACACCAACTTAACAACAAGAACATTAATTATGTTGTAAAAATCCTGCAAAATACTTGATTATTTTCATAATTATTTGAAAATTATAGGCAATGAATTTCATTAGCAATATGGTAAGAAAAAAAAACAAACAAACTAAAGAAAGTCATATATAAATCGAGGGAACTGTATATCTGAGATATCTCTAAAAAATGCTATTTATAAAATTGATTTGCTTATATTTATCTCCCACCAACCAGTCATAATTGTGTCCTTAATTCATATGTTTCAACATTTTCAATAAGTTTCCCCACCCCTGAAATCTCCAACCAATGTAGAGGAAAAAACATTAATAAGAAAAAGGGAGAAGAAAGGAAGACTAAACTATCTTATAGCAATATGACAAACAGACAAGAACTAACAACGTGTTACTCTTAACTGCAAGGGATAGGAAACAGTGTATAGTTTGTATGAAGAAATATGATTAATTTACAATGATTTGTGGGAACTGTTTAGGAAGAGGCTATTTTCCAATTCACTTGTCAAGAAACAGTCATTTATATAAAACCTGCCTGGTATATGCAGTAAGTTTACTAAAACCTTATGAAATTCTCTTTCATACACCAATTTCTCCTGTTGCCATTGCGATGTTTTGGCTAATATTTTCAGTCACTTACAAACTCTGCAACATATTGTCTCTAATCTGGTTTTCTCTACTGAAATTACCCACGAACCAAATGCTATCACAGTATGTAATTTTATTTCAATATATTACTGAAATATGTCTTTCTGCTGTCAATTTTCAGCTTGCTGTATGTCATTAGATTCAGTAGAGAAATCAAGAAAATACTGTTGCTACTGCCACATACTCAATCTTCTCTTAATGACTGTTAAAGCTCCTTAATGTATTGCATGCAGTACACTAATGGTAGCAGCAGCATGTTTAAGTTGTTATACATGGAAGTGAGGTGAATGTATCTAACTCTATATAGTTGTCTGTTTTACTGCTAGATGTATCTATAGAACTGACTAAATATTCCTTATAGCATTAGCACAAGGACAGAAATTTGAGGGAAGTGGAAAATCAATTATAACTATCTCAGTACATCACTGTAGCGACACGTGGCCAAGTGGTAAGGGTGTTGGACTTACTATCATAAAGTTGTGGGTTCAAATCCTAGGCTGGCTTGTGTGTTCTTGAGCAAAACACTTCATTCCATGTTGTTCCAGTATACTCAGTGGAGGCACATGGCCTACTGGCAAAGGTGTTGGACTTACTATCATAAAGTTGTGGGTTCAAATCCTAGGCTGGCTTGTGTGTTCTTGAGCAAATCACTTCATTTCATGTTGTTCCAGTATACTCAGTGGAGGCGCATGGCCTACTGGCAAAGGTGTTGGACTTACTATCATAAAGTTGTGGGTTCAAATCCTAGGCTGGCTTGTGTGTTCTTGAGCAAATCACTTCATTTCATGTTGTTCCAGTATACTCAGTGGAGGCACATGGCCTACTGGTAAAGGTGTTGGACTTATGATCATAAAGTTGTGGGTTCAAATCCTAGGCTGGCTTGTGTGTTCTTGAGCAAAACACTTCATTCCATGTTGTTCCAGAATACTCAGTGGAGGCACATGGCCTACTGGTAAAGGTGTTGGACTTATGATCATAAAGTTGTGGGTTCAAATCCTAGGCTGGCTTGTGTGTTCTTGAGCAAATCACTTCATTTCATGTTGCTCCAGTATACTCAGCTGAAAATGAGTACCAGTAATAGCTGGGGTTTTAACCCTGCAATGGACTGACGTCCTGCCCAGGGTAAACTCTTGTACTCTCAGTCGCTTCACGCCATGAAACCGGGGTAAGCACTAACCTTGCAAGCCTTTTGGCTTAAGAAAGACTTAGTACATTACAGCTGCTTTCTTTTATTGATGAAGGATGAAAGGTAAACCTGATGATGGCCGTTGTAACTAAATACCAAAGCATTTTGTCTGACACTCTACCGCTCAAGGAAGTCTGTGCAGTGCACTCTACATGTGAATGGAGTTCCACTGAAGCATATGGAGAAGTTCAAGTATTTTGGGGCTGTGTTCACAAGTGATGGAAGGCAGGAGGTTGAATTAAATGCAAAAGTTGCAAGAGCCGGTGCAGTAATGTGCCAGCTTCGGCATTTAGTAATCAGAAGAAGGGAGGTAGGTGTATCTCCAATTCAATATTCGTGCCAGCCCTTAACTATGGTCATGAATCTTGGTTAATGACCAAAAGAATACAATTGTGAATACAAGCAGCCGAAATGGGGTTTCTTCAAATGGTCTTTGGAGTAACATTACTCAATAGAGTGCATAGCTTGGAGATCAGAGAGTCACTCCATGTAGAGCTGCTACTTCTCTGAATTGACAGATCACAGCTCTGATACTATGAGCATGTGGTTAGAATGTCTCAGGAAAGAATCACTGGAGAGTCACTCTAGGTAGAGCTGGTACTTCTCCAAATTGAGAGATCACAGCTCTGATACAATGGACATGTGGTTAGAATGTCTCAGGAAAGAATCACTGGAGAGTCACTCTAGGTAGAGCTGGTACTTCTCCAAATTGAGAGATCACAGCTCCGATACAATGGACATGTGGTTAGAATGTCTCAGGAAAGAATCACTGGAGAGTCACTCTAGGTGAAGCTGCTACTTCTCCAAATTGAGAGATCACAGCTCTGATACTATGGACATGTGGTTAGGATGTCTCAGGAAAGAATCGCTGGACAGATTTTATGGGTAAAACCAATCAGAAGGAGATCCAGGGGTAGACCCAGAGCAAGATGGTTAGATAACATCTATGAACTTGGCTGGTCACACTTGGAGATCCAGCTGGATCAGTTGGAGTTGGTTGCTTCTGACAGGACCTGCTGGTAGGAGTGTTTGAGGACTCTGCACCCTGTGACCCTCTCAGGAATAGGTTGGGGAGGGGGGGGAGAAGACTCTACCATCCTGCTAATCTATCACTGTTAATATTAAAATAGTTTAGGTCATAAGATATACATGGGTGTTGATCAGAGTATAGAGTCATTTTAGTAGGTAAGATGTTGAATACAATTTCAGGTATGTTGTGAGACAATATAATATAGTATTAAGTGTGTCTTATCCTAACATGTCAGCATTCCAGTGTCACAGACTAGATAACCCGTCCTAACATGTCAGCATTCCAGTGTCACAGACTAGATAACCCGTCCTAACATGTCAGCATTCCAGTGTCACAGACTAGATAACTCATCCTAACATGTCAGCATTCCAGTGTCACAGACTAGATAACTCATCCTAACATGTCAGCATTCCAGTGTCACAGACTAGATAACCCATCCTAACATGTCAGCATTCCAGTGTCACAGACTAGATAACTCATCCTAACATGTCAGCATTCCAGTGTCACAGACTAGATAACCCATCCTAACATGTCAGCATTCCAGTGTCACAGACTAGATAACCCATCCTAACATGTCAGCATTCCAGTGTCACAGACTAGATAACTCATCCTAACATGTCAGCATTCCAGTGTCACAGACTAGATAACCCGTCCTAACATGTCAGCATTCCAGTGTCACAGACTAGATAACTCATCCTAACATGTCAGCATTCCAGTGTCACAGACTAGATAACTCATCCTAACATGTCAGCATTCCAGTGTCACAGACTAGATAACCCATCCTAACATGTCAGCATTCCAGTGTCACAGACTAGATAACTCATCCTAACATGTCAGCATTCCAGTGTCACAGACTAGATAACTCATCCTAACATGTCAGCATTCCAGTGTCACAGACTAGATAACCCATCCTAACATGTCAGCATTCCAGTGTCACAGACTAGATAACTCATCCTAACATGTCAGCATTCCAGTGTCACAGACTAGATAACTCATCCTAACATGTCAGCATTCCTGTGTCACAGACAAGATAATTCGTCCTAACATGTCTGAACTCTTTTCCCAACAGTTCATAACTTCAAAGCTAGATGGGATTACTAGTTTATTGATGTGATGTTTGTCACTCATTCAGATATGTGTTGTTAATAAATGTTTGTTTTAAAAAAAGTCATTTTACTGAAAAAAAAACCCAGCACAGCAACTGTAGCTGTTTAAAATATACGCAGCAGTCAACAGGTTAAACTGAGAACAAAGAATTAAATGAGTAAAAAAAGGTACTGTATTTCCCGGCGCCGAGGATGCATAAACAAACAAGTAATAGCAATATTTAGCACCTATTCAATGTACTAAAATTCATTTAACAATTAATGAATGGACCAGAATTTTATGTTGTTATCAGTTTAATTAAAGTTTAATTAGGATAATGTTTCAAAATTGACAGATGGATTCAGTATAGATTAGTGGTTTATAATTATAATACATGAAGCAGAGCTGTGATTTCATTTTACAAATGATACTGATTTAGGGAGAATGTTCCTTACTTCATATATAATCTAATGATTAACTGAACATTGAATATACCAGGAAGACGTGAAGCTAGTATCATTGTTGTTTATAATTGGAAGAAGTTATAGAAACTTCCGGTACCTACTTCCTTAGGGCAGAGACTCATGCACTAGCACAAAAAGAACAAGCCTATGAATAATACATGATGAATCAAAAATCAAAGATCTTATTGATAACTTCGCCTACTTTCTAATAGCACATATTAACAATTAGAACATTTAAAGCATAACCACTTGACAAGAGATGTGTATTGTATCTAGAAGACAATCAGTTCACTTTTATCGCAAAATCAAACTGCGTAAAGGATAGGCAAGCCATTCCTTGAATAAATACTTGCGTATTTCTGCCAGTGTTGTCGCCACACTGTCTGAGCAATTTCTTCAATATCTGTTGTAGATTTATGCAAGAGAAAACAAGTAAACGTTTGTATGCTTCATTACATCGTTTCCGTTGCACAGTGAAAGCCTTTCTCTTACACTAAGTCTCCAGCTGATAAAAGGTATCAGAGAAATGATATCAGTGAAGGAATGCAGAATATAGAAGGAATTAAAACAGTGCGATATAATGAAAACTAAAACAAAGAAAAGCAGCCATTTATAATATTGAGAAGTTTGTTTAAGTAGGAGGTAGAGAAAATAGAAAAATTACAACAAACCTGCAAATAATGAATCAAGCAATAGGATTATTAACTAACAAATATTTTAATTTCCCCTTGATTAAGATAGTAATATAAATTACTAACTGAATGTTGTTGTTATTGTTGGAGCTGTGTTGTTTTTGATGACAAGTATTCCAGTTGTTTGAACAATAGAACAGCCTACTCATAGAATTAACATGTAAGTGGCTGATCATTCCACAGAGATATGTGCCCTTAATGTAATTCTCAGGGAGATTCAAAGTGTCACAGTGTGTGACTAAGTTTATGATGGTAAGGTTGTCACTGCCATTTCTAACAGCACATTGTGTCCTTCAACAAGAGTAACTGAGTGCATTATAATTAATTGTAGAGAAGCTCTCTACATTCCAGAACCACATCATGAGACTTATGACTGGCAAGCGGCTCAGTGACCGTATCTGTATCAGTGAGCTGCTCAATATTACCAAACTTAGACCAATTACATCAATTGTCAAGTCAAGAGTACTCAAACTATACGGTCATATAAAAAGATCAACTTGTGGTGTGAGTAGGTTACGTCTGGAAGGAAGGTTGGCTGGTAAGAGAAGCAGAGGCTGGTAAGAGAAGCAGAGGCTGGCAGCCAAAATGATGGCTTGACAATATCAACTTATGGACTGGACTTGATTTTTGCTCTTTAAACTCTGCTGTTGGTTATCGAACTTTGTGGAGAAAAATATCTCATGTTGATGTACAGTCTGCAACTGGAGTTTATCATCAAAGTAGTATAGAGCTAGTAAGCCATGACAAACTAGGGAAAGTATCAAGTACTTCTTACAGTTGGTAATCAAAAAGAGAAAACGGGAAAAAGGGAAAACATTAAATAAAAACAAAAAAGAAAATAGGAAACAGGGGAAGCTGTAGAACAGAAGGTTCTGTTGTTGAATTCCATATCTTCCATGTACTCAAAGATTTTGGTTATATTTGGCAGACCAATAATATACTGGTATTTATACTTTCTACTTTAAGGACTACGCAGCACCTCCTGATATGCCCCCTGCTGGAACACCCCTGCACAGAGTTTAATGAGAAAGGACAGCAATGTGTTTAGCTGTGGTGGCCCCATATCTAGCCAAGCTTTGTAACTGACACTTTTGTTGACACATCAAGAAGAAGAACTGTACATTGGATAATATAGTCCTAGATACACTATGTCTGATAGCCACTAATACTGTACTGTACGTGCAAAAATCAATCTTGCAAAATGAGGATATTTAAAGGTTGTGTGTGACTGCGTCATCGAACCACAGACTACGCAGCACCTCCTGATATGTCCCCTGCTGGAACACTCCTACACAGCATTGGACTTGGCAGAGTTTAATGAGAAAGGACAGCAATGTGTTCAGCTGTGGTGAAACCACATCTGGCCAAACTCTGTAACTGACACTCTTGTGGACACAAGGACAACAATGTGTTCAGCTGTGGTAGAACCACCTCTAGCCAAACTTTGTAACTGACACTCTTGTGGACACAAGGACAGCAATGTGTTCAGCTGTGGTGGAACCACATCTGGCCAAGCTCTGTAACTGACACTCTTGTGGACACAAGGACAGCAATGTGTTCAGCTGTGGTAGAACCACATCTAGCCAAGCTCTGTAACTGACACTCTTGTGGACACAAGGACAGCAATGTGTTCAGCTGTGGTGGAACCACATCTAGCCAAGCTCTGTAACTGACACTCTTGTGGACACAAGGACAACAATGTGTTCAGCTGTGGTGGAACCACATCTAGCCAAGCTCTGTAACTGACACTCTTGTGGGCACGACAAGAAGACTTTAGGGAAAACATAGACAGTGGATATGTCAGAAGGATTGTGATTTCAGGTAGATGGGATACCAAGATAAACGATATAACACCCGTGATGGACTAATTTGCAGTATGGTGTCCAGCTTACAAATATTTGGAACAATAAATCTGAGTAGTACCAAATAATTTGGGTAGCTGTTTATGAGACATTGATCAGAGATGATGACCACCACAGCAACAACAACAACAACATAATAATGGTTTCTGATTTAGTCACAAGTCCAACAACTTTTTGGGAAGGGGAAAGTCGATTATATCAACTCCAGTGCATTACTGGTACTTTATTCTTTATTTTATCGACCCCCGTAAGGATGACAGGCAAAGCCAACCTTGACACAATCCGAACTCAGAACGCAACGGGCCGTAACTCTATGCCACTAAGAATGTTGTCCGACGCTCTACTGATTCTGCCAATATTACTGTTTCTACATTAGACACAAGGCCAACAATTTGAAGGGGGAGGGGTAAGTCGATTTTATCCACCCCATAAGGATGAAAGGCAAAGCTAAGCTCGACGGAATTTGAACTCAGAACGTAAAGGGTCGTAACTCTATGCCGCTAAGCATGTTGTCCGACGCTCTACCGATTCTGCCAATACAATAACAAGTCCCTATTTGGCTTCCTGCCATACACAACAACTTCACAACCCTACAACCAATATATTATATTAGATATTTACAAAATATCAGAAATAAAAGAAATTTTGTAAACTTCCAAACAAGCAACTAATCATGATCTTTCATGCTAGCATGGGTGAGACGGGTTTGTCCCATATACATATATATATATCCATATACACATATATATATATATACATATATATCCATATACATATATATATATATATCCATATACATATATATACATGTATATAGGAAAAAGTTTAACCCCGACGGCTATTTCTGGACTCCAGAAATAGCCGTCGAAACGGCTTGAGCTCTGCCGTCGGGGTTAAACTTTTTGCTATTACCCACTCTACTACCCTAAGTATTGAGTACTCTGGTGCGTTATGGTCCATCTGGTTCCTTACCACACCTCCTTCGTTATATATGTATATATATATATATATATATATATACATATACACACACATATATATATATATATATATATATATATATATATATATGCATATATATATATGCATATATATATATATACATACATATATATATATACATATGTGTATATATATATACATACATATATATATATGTGTGTATATATATATAAATATACACATATATATATATATATACATACATAAACACATACACATATATATATACACACACACACACATATTTATATTCATATATATATATACATACACACATATGTATATACAGACATTCATACACCAGTGTCACTGAAAAGAAATACAAAAGTACACTGATGGTGAAACGCTAACCATTTCCATCCATTTACCTAGTCATTATCCAAATTATATATGAGTAAAAAGAGAACTTAGCTATTTAAATGATATATATAATTCAGTCAAAATAATATAACTATTGACAGTACCAACAAAAATGACAGTCATCTGATTTACCCTTTCAGTAACTAAACCCCCTGCAAACCTCCCCACGTCCTATCATACAAAACTTTATTTTAAAATGTTTATACTTATATAAAAAGTTAACTTTATATAAGAACATTTGTTATTTACCACAAAAATACAATAGTATATATAGAGTAATGTAATTGGTAAAGGGTAAAAGATTGTTTCTGATTGAGGCTCAACTGCAACAGTTTTGTGGAAAGGAAATATTGATTAAATTGACCCCTGTGCATTACTGGTACTTCATTTTATCAATCCCCGTAAGGATGAAAGGCAAAGCTAACCTCAATGGAATTTGAACACAGAATGGAAAGGGCCGTAACTCTATGCTGTAAAGCATGGTATTTGACGCTTTACTGATACTGCCAATCCACCGCACTTAATAATCTAAACTATAATAAAGTAAGGAGCACGGGACTGTGTATTTGCATATTATAATTAATTATTCCATTCGCCGAGGTTGACTTTGCCTTTCATCCTTACGGGGTCGATAAAATAAAGTACCAGTAATGCACTGGGTAATTGCTGGCCTTGTGCCTAAAGTAGAAACACTTATTCCATTAGTAAAATAAGTTTGAATAAATAATTGTTTCTACGTTTGGCACAAGGCCAGCAATTACCCAGTGTATTACTGGTACTTTATTTTGTCGACCCCGTAAGGATGAAAGGCAAAGTTAACCTCGGCGGGATTTGAACTCAGAATGGCAAGGGCTGTAACTCTATACGTCAAAGCATGGCGTCTGACCCTCTACCGATACTGCCAATCCACTTTTTCGCCGATCACCTTGACGGTCCGGCATCGGTCGCTCGCTCCAGCGCCATCCATTTTCGGGGCCGGTATTACTTTGAATAAATAATTGTTTCTACCTTTGGCACAAGGCCAGCAATTACCCAGTGCATTACTGGTATTTATTTTATCGACCCCGCGATAAATAATGAATGAATATTACATAATTTATCTACTAAATTTCGTGAATGTTCATTAAATATATTTTATTACTTACTTAAAGATTCACTCCTTTAAAATTTTCAAATGTCAACACTTCCGGTTAGCGATCGCTTAAATAAACATTCATATATTTCCGTCACTAATTCTCTCCTAATGCAGTTTATATATAATATCGTCTTTTTTAATGTATCATGGATTACGTTACTGATTACATAAGACATTGTAACACAGTCTTCGTTCATTTTCTGTGTATATTGTCAATTACGATTTTATTTGATGTATCATATCTACATGTATATATACTTGCGTATAATATCAATATACACACTACACATGCTAGCAGATATATGATATTGTCTTTTTTTTATGTCCGTAAGGATGAAAGGCAAAGTTAACCTCAGTGGGATTTGAACTCAGATCATAAAGGAACGTAACCCTATGCTGCAAAGCATGCCGTCTGACGTTCTACTAATACTGCCAATCCACCATCTTTAATAATAATAATAGTTTCTTATATAGGCACAAGGCCAGCAATTTTGGGGGAGGAGGGGAAAGTTGATTAAATCAACCCCAGTACATTACTGGTACTTTATTTTATCGACCCCGTAAGGATGACAGGCAAAGTCAACCTCGGCGGGATTTGAACTCAGATTGTAAAGGGGTGTAACTCTATGCTGGAAAGCATGGCGTCCAACCCTCTACCGATACTGCCTATCCACCGTTGTACATCTTACGGAACTTGGCCACTGAAATGTACTACTAATAATAATAATGGTTTATTATATAGGCACAAGGGAGAAGGGGAAGTCGCAATTAAATCGACCCCAGTGTGTGACTGGTACTTTATTTTATCGACCCCGTAAAGATGAAAGGCAAAGTCAACCTCGGCGGGATTTGAACTCAGATCACAAAGGGCCGTAACTCTATGCTGGAAAGCATGGCGTCCGACCCTCTACCGATACTGCCAATCCAATAATAATAATGATAATAGACTAACCATTAAAATAAATGCAAATGTATTTTTTCAATAACCAAAAGAAATAACTTTGTTGATAAAGATATATTTAAGATAAATAGCTTTAAAGCCTCCTTCTAGATAATCCAATTCAAATATATTTATATTTTTTAGACATCATCTGTGGTGAGTGATGAGATGTGTTGACTAAGCAGAATCATCTTTATATAGTTTGAATAAGCCATGGTAGTATGATTCAGATATAAGTATTTGTGAGTCTCTCTCTCACTATACACACACACACATATATATATATATATATATATATATATATATATATATATATATATATCTATGCATATATATATATATATGATGGCTGCAAACTCTGCAAAGAGTATTGCAATCGCTTGTCAGATTCAGATGTGGGACGCTCGGATATGGCTTTTCAAGCCTGCTAGAGACTTGCACTCCTTCACATACTGACGACAACTATGGATCTCCCTGGCTTGAGATCCTGTATCAGTTTCCCCTGAACCCTTACAACACCATGGAGATCATAGTTCACTGGTTCTCTTTGAAAATGGCTGCGACTGTGGCTCCTGAAACCAGATTTGCTCAAGTAAATTTTTCCACACTCAGGGCACTTCAATTCAATGGAGACACTGATCGCTTCGAGAGATACACCATTTCATCCCACAGGGTGTCCATATATCACCCTCCTCACCAAGCAAGCTTGGTGGGGTTGCCGGTTTAGTCGCTGACAACCCGACCATGAGACAGGTAGTTACATGTTACCAGTAGCACTCGAGAGCAACCCGACACATATATATATATATATATTCATTTCGATTTGGTTGTTTACCACTGGATAGAACTGGTCTCGAAGGTGGTCAGCCAAACTGAAAACTGGCCCTGACCGCCCTATTTTTTTAACCTCTTGGATTGTGTTTACTATTATTTCTTTATTATATAACTTTTATGCAATAAACACCTGATGATGTCATCACGATCTTACGGAACTTGGCCACTGAAATGTACATAGTGTTTGCTATAATAAATCTTTGAAGGAATTTCACCAGTCCGGCCTCTAACAGTTAGGGAAAGCTACATATGCAGTAGATGTTCAGGGAAAATTGAGTAGAAGTTGCAGTGGTAGACACATTTTTCAAATGCAGGTAGGATCTATAGAGGTGGTTGATAGCTTCCGGTACTGAGGTGATCAGATTAGGAAGGGAGGATGGTGTTCCAAGGCCATAGTATCTAGAATAAGGACAGGTTGGAAGAAGTTTAGGGAGCTGCTTCCTCTGTTGACAAAGAAGGGTTTCTCCCTACGAACGAAAGGCCAGTTATATGATGCCTGTGTGAGATGCGCAGTGCTGCATGGTAGTGAGACATGGGCAGCAACTGCGGAGGATATGCGACGGCTGAAGAGAAATGAAGCAAGCATGCTCTGTTGGATGTGCAATGTCAATGTGCGTGAATGACCAGGCATAGATGAGTTGAGAGTGAAAATGTGTGTAAGAGGGATAAGTTGTAGTGTGCGGGAGAGAAGACTGCGTTGGTATGGACATGTGATGGTATGGACGTGGAGGATGGTCGCTGGGTGAAGAAGTGCCAAGAAATCCCAGTGGAAGGAAGATGCAGTAGAGGAAGACCTTGAAAATCATGGGCAGAGGTGGTGAGAGCTGATCTCAGATCGCTCAAGCTCACAGAGGAGATGACAAAAGACCGTGATGAATGGAGAGATGTTGTGCTGAAAAGGACCCATCCCACCCTTGCAAGCAAGCAGGGAGAAGTGGACAGATGATGATGATGATTATATATATATATATATATATATATACACATTTCAATGAATGTATGTGAGTGGTACAGACTAGAGACCATAGATGACTTGTTCAGACAGGGAAGCAATTGATGGAATGGAAATGGCAGAGAAATATTCACCATAAACAATATTTCAATTACATAGAATTCTATAGTATTATTTAATTGCTTTGGTAATTACAGGCATCTTCAAGATTGAAAGGAGAACGGCATATAAAATGGTCAAAGTGATGTGGTAAAAACAGTACTGTCGCCACCAACACCACCCCCATCACTACAACAACAATAACCATCACCACCACCACCACCACCACAACTATTATCGCCACCATCAGCACCACCGCTACAACAACAACGACAACAACCATTATCAATCACCATCATCACAACTACTACTGTTGCCACCACTGCCACCACCACAACAACAACAATAACCATTGTTACCACCACCACCTCTACACCAACCACCACCACCACACCAACCACCACCACCACCACACCAACCACCACCACCACACCAACCACCACCACCACCAACAATACCCCACCACCACTACCACCACCAACACTACCCCCCCCCCACCATATTTACAACGCTTGGTCCACTTCTCCATTACCATAATATATTACACCAGCGCTTCTATTGATAGTCTGCCACATATCTATAACATTCAACATTACCCCACCACCACTACTACAACCACCACCACCACCACTACCACCATTACTACAACAACCACCACCACCACTACTACAACCACCATTACCACCACCACCACTAATAACATGACATATCTATAACATTCAATAATACCCCCCCATACACACACCACCACCACCACCCTGACCCCCCATACACACCATCACCACTGCCCTGACCCCCCCCCCCCCACACCCCCCTGACCACCCTCCACACCACCACCACTGCCCTGACCACCCTCCACACCACCACTGCCCTGACACCCCCCATACACACCACCACCAACATCCTCCACACCACCACCACTGCCCTGGCCCCCCCATACACACCACCAGCACTGCCCTGAGCCCCCCACACACCACCACCACTGCCCTGACTCCCCCATACACACCACCACCACTGCCCTGACCCCCCCATACACACCACCAGCACTGCCCTGAGCCCCCCACACACCACCACCACTGCCCTGACTCCCCCATACACACCACCACCACTGCCCTGACCCCCCCATACACACCACCAGCACTGCCCTGACCCCCCCACACACCACCCTCCACACCACCACCACTGCCCTGACCCCCCATACACACCACCAGCACTGCCCTGACCCCCCCACACACCACCCTCCACACCACCACCACTGCCCTGACCCCCCATACACACCACGAGCACTGCCCTGACCCCCCCACACACCACCCTCCACACCACCACCACCACCAACGTCTGTGTGGTATATTGTCTTCTGACTTCAACTATAATGAGATGAAGAAAGAGAGACAACATAAGAAGAAGACACCCCACCAATGGTTCTTGACAACTGTAGCTGGGTTTCTACTTTTGGCACAAGGCCAGTAATTATCCCAGTACATTACTGGTACTTTATTTTATCGCCCCCGTAGGGATGAAAGGTAAAGTTAACCTTGGCGGGATTTGAACTCAGAGCGTAAAGGGCCGTGACTCTGTGCTGCAAAGCATGGTGTCCGACCCTCTACCAATACTGCCAATCCACTGGGGGTGAGACATGAAGTGTAGATGCTGATTCACCATTAGCAACTTTCCCCCCGTCTTTCTAGTGTCTTGGATGGGTCTTAGGCCTGCATGGGTTGGATGGGTCTTAGGCCTGCATGGGTTGGATGGGTCTTAGGCCTGCATGGGTTGGATGGGTCTTAGGCCTGCATGGGTTGGATGGGTCTTAGGCCTGCATGGGTTGGATGGGTCTTAGGCCTGCATGTCTTGAATGGGTCTTAGGCCTGCATGTCTTGAATGGGTCTTAGGCCTGCATGTCTTGGATGGGTCTTTTTCAAACAAGCATCTTACCACTTGTTATTTCTTTATGAAACTGAACATCCTGAAATCAGCTGTCACCACTTCAGCTTATCTGTTTCTCAGTCTTCCTCTTCTGCTGATTCCTTCCACTTGAATCTCTTGGCATGTCTTTATACCCAACTACTATGAACATTATATGCTGGATTGGCAGGGCGGTGGAGGGTCAGATGTCATGCTTTGCAGCATAGAGTTACGGCCCTTTATGATCTGAGTTCAAATGCCGCCGAGGTTAACTTTGCCTTTCATCCTTACGGGGGTCGATAAAATAAAGTACCAGTCACGCACTAGGGTCGATTTAATCGACTTTCCCCTCCCCCCAAATTGCTGGTCTTGTGCCTATATAAGAAACCAACATATTTTTGGAGAACCCCTTCCACTGTTAATTAGGCTATATAGGTAACAGAAGCTATCAATTACTTCTATGGAAGTATAAATAGTGAAAGAGTCACTCGCGGGGAAGAAAAACTTAACAACCTCCCATCTGAAACAACAATGGAGCTAAAAGCAAGTGAGGCACTGCTCCCTGGAGCAGATACAAACTATGCAGTGTGGAAATGCCTAAATATACTAAGATCTGGTGTTGGACATGCAAAAGTCACTCTTGTAAAATGGGGACATTTAAAGGATGGGTACATTGTGTGTGACTGCAGCAGTTTAAATGCTAAAGGGTTAATGTAGTCATGTTATACTCTGGAAGTCAAATAAAACCTGGCCGTGCAGTATATAGGCTGTATCTAGTAGTTGTCTATTTCAGGCATGTCAAACATGTGGCCCACTGGCTGCATGTGGCCCTTAACAAGCACACCTGCGGCCTTCACAAAGATTTTTACAGTGCGAGCATGTTTTATCTTTGTAATATAAAATAAAAAATATTAGTTGTAATGTGCGCAATTAGTTGTAATGTGTGGCCCTCAGACAACACATGTGACCCATGTGGTCCCCAGACAACACATATGTAACCCATGTGGCCCTCAGACAACACATATGTGACCCATGTGGCCCTCAGACAACACATGTGTGACCCATGTGGCCCTCAGACAACACATATATGATGCATGTAGCCCTCAGACAACACATATAGGACCCATGTGGCCCTCACACAACACATGTGGCCCTCAGAAAACATATGTGATGCATGTGACCCTCAGACAACATATATATGACCCATGTGGCCCTCAGACAACACATATGTGACCCATGTGGCTCTCAGACAACACATATGTGACCCATGTGGCTTTCAGACAACACATATGTGACCCATGTCACCCTCAGACAACACATATGTGACCTATGTGACCCTCAGACAACACATATGTGACCCATGTGGCCCTCAGACAACACATGTAACCCATGTAGTCCTCAGACAACACATATGTGACCCCCATACAACACATATGTGACACATGTGACCCTCAGACAACACACATGTGACCCATGTGGCCCTCAGACAACACATGTATGACTCATGTGGCCCTCGGGGTACCCTCAATTTGACATGCCTCGTCTATTTGCTGCTGTATCAGTTTTGATGTTAGGCCTCTTGAAGTAGATTTAATGACAAAAATCGAAGGAATACACATGGTTTCTGTGGTTCTGTGGTTCAGTGGTGGAAGTAATGTGATCAGTTCTACTCACTCTTATACTTTATTTTGAGTTGTTCTAAAACAACACTACACCTGGTATTCCTGCCCATACACATGTATGCATGTATCTGTGTGTATATCATGACTCATACACTGTTCATTTTCTTGACATTTGTACATTATCCTATGCATTATACATGCCCCTTTAATTTTCATTATTATTTTTATTATTATATATTATTATATAGTTATATAGTTGTATAGGGCGGTGGATTGGTAGTATCGGTAGAGGGTCGGACGCCATGCTTTCCAGCATAGTTACGTCCCTTTACGATGCGAGTTCAAATCCGGCCGAGCTTGACTTTGCCTTTCATCCTTACGAGGTCGATAAAATAAAGTACCAGTAATGCACTGGGTAATTGCTGGCCTTGTGCCTAAAGTAGAAACAATTATTATATAGTTAGCAAGTTAATGAATATTGTTCTCACCTTCAAAATAAGTTGTATCTGTTTTATCACTTGGCTGTGGTTGGAAAGGAGCAGTCTGTTCAAGAAGTTTATCCCAGGCCACATCCTCAAAAATCTTCATTTCCTTAACATCTGCAATGTAAAGAAGATATTTCAAGATATTTTCAATATATACAAACACACACATCATCATCATCATTTTATGTCTGCTTTTCCCTGCTTGCAAGGGTGGGGCGGGTGCTATTCAACACAACATCTCTCCACTTGTCACGGTCCTTTGTCATCGCCACCGTGAGCTTCTGCGATATATATATATATATCTGTCTTTTTTCATATAGCGCTGGCCTCGGGACCCCCCTGCTGGTCCTTTAACCTTGTTCTGGTGACGCAGCTCGATGGAGCATGCAACTACTGATATACTCATGTTTATAGGCTCTGATGATTCCTGCCATGGTGTATGGATGAAACACTGTTAGCTAATAAAACAATGTATTTCTAAGCACTCTTTGGTTATTCCTATAACTGTAACGGCTCTGTAGTATACTAGTTATCCTAAATTGAGCTAAAACCACACTGTCATACCAAGGGTAATATATCTGCATGTCTGGGCATATTGATATATTTGTCAACGAAATATATATATATATATATATATTTAAAAGAATAGAGGTGTAACACACAAGTTATGATATATTGGTAAACGGAATAGAAAATGCTGACAAATTGTTCACAGTGAAAAATAGTTTAATTAGGAATAAATGAGAATTAGTAATAGTATTGGTTAGTATTCAGTTTTGGTTTTTAGTTTTACCGGTTGCGCATTTCTAATGCTTTTCAAAAATAATTTTGAGATAGAGCGTCCGTGATGTTTGCTATGATCTGTATGTTTGCTCTCTCTCTCCCCCTCTCTCTCTCTCTCTATATATATATATATATATATAGAGAGAGAGAGAGAGTGAGGTATAGAGGAAGAACTGACCCC
>OZ024755.1:35555293-35607793 GCA_964016885.1 Eledone cirrhosa
ATATAAACAGTTTTATAAATAATTTTGACGTACCATAAATATTGAGCAACCTTTATGTAAGAAGCTGGTTTGGTACGTCAAAATTATTTATAAAACTGTTTATATATTGTATTTTATCTGAAGAAGGCATGCCATATTTTTAATATGGTATCCCCGAAATATGTATAGTGAAATAAATATGGTTTTATAAATATAGTTTCCATTTGTTTAATATCGTATATCTACTCCAAAACTTGTCGAGTGCTTTATATCAGTTATAAAATATTTACTTGTAACCCAACAATTTTAAATAAAACTTTTGCATATATATATATATATATATATATATATATGAAAAGTGTAATTTTCTACACAAAGCGAAGGTTATAGAGAAAATTGAGGTTGGTAATGGCACATGGAATATATAAGAGACAGAATACTTTTTTGTGAAAAAACATAATTTTATAAGGTAAGGAAATAATAAAGGGTATAAAAATTGACCGGTTTCGATGGGTCTGCAAAAGCCATCTTTTCAAATGTTGATTAATATTAAGAAAAATTAACTCTTCGTATTATTAATTTTTCTTAATATTAATCAACATTTGAAAAGATGGCTTTTGCAGACCCATCGAAACCGGTCATTTTTTATACCCTTTATTATTTCCTTACCTTATAAAATTATGTTTTTTCACAAAAAAGTATTCTGTCTCTTATATATTCCATGTGCCATTACCAACCTCAATTTTCTCTATATATATAGTATTTTCCGTAGTGTTGTAATATGAATATTATACACAGTAGATGGACAGCTCACGTAGGGTTTGCTCAACGGTTCCTGTTGTAGTTTCAAAAGTAATCCGGAGAAAAATAGAAGCATTTAAATGGATACAGTTCAGTAAAAGGGATTTATTGACACGTGTTTCAATAAGTTATATAACCTGAAAACGGTTGCTATCTACAAAGTATTAGTTATGTTTTCAGGTTATATAACTGTTATTGAAACACATGTCAATAAATTCCTTTTACTGAACTGTATCCATTTAAATCCTTCTATATATATATATATATATATATATATATATATAATATATAAGATCAAAAGATGGTTAAAAGAGTTCCATGTATTTTATTATGCGCATTTCAAAAACAACTATCATCATGCAATAACATTTGTGTTTTCATCAGATAAAATATGAGGACATGATATGAAGGTTAAAAACACTTGTGGATAGTGCAGTTTTAAATCAACATATGAAAAGTAGTTTTAGATTGATGTGTGATATTGGGGAAAAATTTTATTTTATTTTTTGAGGCGGGGAGGTTGGAAAGGATGAAAAAGAGGAGGAGATGAGAGTAAAAAGTGGAGGGGGAGAAGTATATCTGCATTGCTTTATTGTACTACAATAAAACTCACCTCTTACACATATATATATATATATATATATATATATATATATATTATAATTCATATATATATATATATATATATTTTGAGTATATGTTGGTTGTATACCAACACCTCAGAATGCAGATTGGAGCACTCGACGAAGTGCGCAGGTTGGTTTGGTTACTCCGGAGTAATGTAAAATAAAATAAAATAAATAAGTCAAATGTTTAAAATTTGGCTTCGTTTATTACTGCTATATATATTTCGGTGACAGTCATCTTTGGCTGTGACCACTTCAGGCAGTCTGAATTAGTGTGGTATAGACAAGTACATATGTTGTTGAGGTGTATAATTTTGTCAATACTCTGATATCACCAGTTCCTGGTTGGGTTGTTATTTCACTCAGGAACTGGAATCATATATATATATATATATATATATATATATATATATATATATATATATATATATATATATAAAGAATTAGTATATCTACCAACATATGTATACAGATGCATACCTATGTTAGCAAATATATATGTTTTGTCTTAGTAACTTTGTGGTTCTATGCAAGGGGATGCAGAACAATTATATGAAAGACGTAAATAAGAAAGCTATGAAAATTGACTTACTTACTAAAATTTATTTACGCCTTTCATATAATTGTTCTGCATCCCCTTGCATAGAACCACAAAGTTACTAAGACAAAACATATATATTTGCTAACATAGGTATGCATCTGTATACATATGTTGGTAGATATACTAATTCTTTATAATTATCTCCAAATTATTTGTTGAGCAAAACTTGCCGAAATTACTACTGTGATTAATAGTAGTGGCTAGGCCCTGTCTTAATAGCACCCCCATTCCTCACTGATTAACCTCAGTGTCACGTGATTGATTCTTTTGAATTTGCCACTTGACCAAGTAGGCAGTGAATTTTTCAATGTCTTGGAATCTAGTCCCCGCTCGCTTTTTTCCATCCACTGAATTATTTTTATATAAGTTCCCAGTGTCCTCGCATTGCCTGGAAGCTTAGCTGAGAATAGACTCCCTGATGACGTAAGGCTTCTCTGTGGATACGCTCCATAACCATATTTATCCCCTTACAGAAACTAATTAGTTGGAGTGAAATTTTAGTAAGTAAGTCAATTTTCATAACTTTCTTATTTACGTCTTTCATATATATATATATATATATATATATATATATATATATATATATATATATATATATATATATATATATATATATTGAATAGCAAACCATGTCACTCTTCTTTCTTGATTTATTACTACTCCAAGTGTAAACTACATAGAAATCACCGTGCATCACTATGGAAACGTCTTGTTGAGTCAAACTTAGCCAAGTGTTAGTACTATCCACTACTCGGAGTACCATAACTCGACTACCTATAACAATAATTTGTTATCCCATATATATATATATAAATATATATATATATATATATAAATATATATATATATATATATATATATATATATATATATATATATTATTCAGAATATTAATAAATGAAGACATTGACATAATCAAAATATATGTTTTATTATATATATTTCGAATGTACTGTGCTGTTTTTTCAGTACGTCCTCGTCAGATAAAATACATGAATTGATGTATGACATACCTCAACGGCCTTGGTGGTTCAATTCCAGTATTGGAATTGAACCATCAAGACCGATGAGGTATGTCATACATCAATTCATGTAACCACTAAGCCATGTGCCTCCATTATTATATATATATAATAATGGAGGCATTGGCCTTGCAATCGAAATGTTGTGAGTTCAATTTTCAGACCGGGTGATGTGTTGTTTCCTTGAGCAAGACACTTTATTTCCCATTGCTCCAGTTTACTCAGCTGTAGAAATGAGATGATAGGGACTGGGGTCCCTATCATTCTACTGCAAAGTGGTCGTGGAGGTGCCACGGCAAAAAAGCACCTAGCCCACACTGTAAAGTGGATGTGTAAGTGCCACGGAAAAAAAAAGCACCCAGCACTCACTGTAAATGAGGTTGGTGTTAGGAAGGGCATCCAGCTGTAGAAATCAAGCCAGAATCAGTTCCCGTCCCACCCTTGCAAGCAGGGAAAAGCAGATGTAAGATGATGATGATGATGATGATGATATATATATATAATAATAGGTTAGAGTATCAAAAGAGAGGATAGAAAGAAGAGATATAAAGAGGTGCGATACAGAATATTAATTGCCTAAAGCAGATACATAGTGTGCTCAATGCTTGGGTTATCAGGGTTAAATATTAAAGAAAGTTAATATTTAGTGTAAAAGTTAAGCAGAGCTGGAATAAGCAAAAGAATGAAAGAGTTACAAGCCGTTAAAACATATCTTTATATAGCTCTTACACATGTTTCACCCAGGAGGGCTCATCGGAGGTAGATATTAATAAGCAAAGTCTTTAATTACAAACCCTGAGAGGGTATAATAAAATTACATCGCCATGCATAGTGATTTTAGATGCTATGGGTATAAATACGGTGAAAGGAGTATAATTCGCTAAGGGAGGTAATTACCGGTGCCCGTAGAAAGTTTACTGCATAACTTATGACCAGTACCAGCTATGGAAAAACATTTTTTTGTTTAAAAGGAATTAACATATGTGGGGTTGGTCAACTCAGTATGAATGATGCCTGTTTAGGTGTGAATATGATAGACTGTTGGTAAAGTTGTTAAACACTGCACACAGGTATACCTAATGCAAGGGGGCACGTTGGGTGAATTTGAAGGCCTAGAAAAATAATGTCAAGTTGGATCGAGGTTGTATGTTCATATAATCAATTATCTATTCTATATATATAGAAGAGCCACCTTCCCTACGTACAAAGTTTACCTACAGTCAGTAGGCACCATTTAACCAAATATACACCACAACCCACTACCCCTACTCCATCCTCCCACCAACACCACCCTTTCTCTATAAAGTTATGTTGGTACCACAACATCCAGTCCAAACTAAAGAGGTCGTCGAGGTGTCATGACAAAAAAAACACCCAGTCCACTCTGTAAAGGTGGTTGGTGTTAGGAAGGGCCTCCAGCCGTAGCAAACCTGCCAGATACAGTTCTATATGAGAGAGACACGGTCACCCAATCAATCTTGCCTCAAGTAGGACAAGTCCCATCTAACCTATGCTAGCATTGAAGATGAATGTTAAATGATGATGATGATGATGATGATGTATATATATAATCATTTTAAAAGGTATCTATATTTGAAGTTCTAGTTAAACTTTAATTAGTTACCTACCTAGCTGTGTATGCTTACACACTTTACAAATTATCCCCTGTGATGGTTTCATGTGTTTATTTTATATATATATATATTATATATATATATATATTATATTATATTTTGAGAATAAACTCTCAGTCGTTTACAATAATTAAGCTCCAGGAAGGGGCTCTTCCGAGCAGTTAAATACATTTAAAGTATATGATAAACACGAAATGTGTTTACATTGCAACACTTTGTCTGTTGCAATGTAAACACATTTCGTGTTTATCATATACTTTAAATGTATATATATATATGTGTCAATCAATTTCTAGTTGATATATATATATATATATAGTGTGTGTGTGTAATGTATAACGTTTCATTACTGATAGTTCACCAGTTTGAGCATTCAATGGCAATATTTGGGAGCAGCTAGAAATGAGGGGATGTTTGGTCCTTCACCTTTATCAGTATCCCTAAGAAGCAGAGTGATAATAACTGTTTCTACTTTTGGCACAAGGCCAGCAATTACCCAGTGCATTACTGGTACTTTATTTTATCGACCCCGGGAGGATGAAAGGCAAAGTTAACGTCGGCGGGATTTGAACTCAGATCATACAGGGAGGTAACTCTATGCTTCAAAGCATGGCGTCCGACCCTCTACCGGTACTGCCAATCCACCAAGCAGAGTGATAATAATAATACGATAATAGGGAGCAGGAACAAAGTATTAATATAATATCAATATATTTATTCAGACGCAGTGCATGTATCACAATTGATCATGTATCACACGTAGTGCATGTATCACATGTATCAGCAGTGATCAGGCCTGGCTCTGAAAGTCATAACTCTTCAGCCTTATTGATTCTCATGTGAATATATGTATTGATATTATATTGATACTTTGTTCCTGTTCATTATTATTATTATAATATATATATCTATTTATATGTATATATATATATATATATATAATATATAAGATCAAAAGATGGTTAAAAGAGTTCCATGTATTTTATTATGCACATTTCAAAAACAAATATCATCATGCAATAACATTTGTGTTTTCATCAGATAAAATAGGAAGACATGATATGAAGGTTAAAAACACTTGTGGATAGTGCAGTTTTAAATCAACATATGAAAAGTAGTTTTAGATTGATGTGTGATATTGGGGAAAATTTTTTTTAAGGGGTTGGGGGGGTTGGAAAGGATGAAAAAGAGGAGGAGATGAGAGTAAAAAGTGGAGGGGGAGGAGTATAATGAGGAAGGATGAAATAGGAGGAGAGATGGGTGATAGAGAGAGAGAGATAGCTTTTATAACTGAGAAAAATATATTGTTTTACATAGAGAGGTTGAAAAACCGTTGGAAGATAATGTATAAATTAAAAGAATTTGAAAATTAACGAAGAGAAAAATAATGTAAAGTTAAGGTTCGTATATTGAAGGGTTTAATAATATGAACGATGAAAAGAAATTGTTAATATGTATTAAGAATAATATTTAAGGGTTTAATAATATGTGCGATGGAAAGAAAATGTTAATATGTATTATAAAAAAAAACAAAAGTAATGTAAGTAAGGATCTATTGTGAGCTGGAAAAACCGAGTGCAAAATGTTGTGCGTTTTGTGCTCGTGAACCAGACCTCCAAAATTTTTTAGAGGTGAAGTATTCTAATTTTTCTGGGTACCTGTTGATAAGCACAGAAAATTTGAATATTTCACTTTTTATACTATCGTTGCGAAACTTGTTTGGATTTTGAAATTCGGATTTATCTGTGGAAAAGGTCTGGATTTTGAAATTTAAATTTGTCCAGGTACCACGGCTATTTGCCAATATGAGTTTGTGTTTATTGATTTATTATTTTAAATCGATACAGGCAAACTATATTTATTTGAATTAGTTTATTTCATTCTAGCTAACTTCGTTTTTTACAATACAAACACTTACGTGTTTATCATATATTAATTTATATTAACTTGTATATATATATATATATGTATGTATGTAAAAGGTAAACAGAAATAACATCACAATCGGTACAGTATATGAAAGGAATATATTAGGTTAACACTTGAAATAGCAGGAAGGGGGTCTTAACGTTTCGGACACTAGTCCTTCATCAGAAGAAAGAATGAGAAAACTAGGGTGTGAGATATATATATATACACACACATACACATGTATATATGTGTACACACACACACACACACTCACTGGTATATCTGTGTATGATCCCCCATCTCTATTTTTACAGCTGTTTTCCCTGGTTGGATGTGTTACCATGCTCTGACACTGGCCAGATGACCATGTCTTCTTTATATATTCCATTTGGGCACAATTCCTATTGTTGCTGTGTAGTATGTATATATTATGTACACACCACACATATACACACATATACACATATATGTGTGTATATGTGTGTATAACAACACATATTGTATGAATCGTTTCCAAAAGCAATAATTGTTTCTACTTTTGGCACAAGGCCAGCAAATATCCAGTACATTACTGGTACTTTATTTTATCGACCCCGTAAGGATGAAAGGCAAAGTTAACCTCGGCGGGATTTGAACTCAGACTGTAAAGGGACGTAACTATGCTAGAAAGCTTGGCGTCCGACCCTCTACCGATACTGCCAATCCACCGCCCTCAAGCAATAATACCGCCCAAAAGCAATAATACAGCTGTATATATATCATCATCATCATCATCATCATCAACGTTTAACGTCTGTGTTCCACGCTTGCATGGGTTTGGACGGGGGTATTCCCACTTGAGGCAAGAGTGATTGTCTTGCTCGCATAGGACTGTCTGGCAGGTTTTCTACAGTTGGATGCCCTTCCTAACACCAACCACATTTACAGTGTGGGTCTGGGAGGTTTTTACCGTGTTGCCTACACGGCCACATTACAGCGTGGACTGTGTGTTTTTTTTGTCGTGACACCTACACAACCTCATTTGTTTCGGCCTGGATGTTGTGGTACCAACATAACTTTACATTGAACGGGGTGGTGTGGATGGGGTGGGGGTGGTGGTGGTGGGACGGGGTGTATTTTGTTAGAGATGCCTACTGGCAAGGCGGGTCTTCTCTGTTACTGAGTACCGCCAAAGGTCTCGGTCCAGTGACATTGTCTTGGAGAGGTGTAAGTGTGTGAGGTCGGAGTTTATCAGCTCGTCCCAGGTTTTTCTAGGTCTGCCTATTCCGTGGTTACTGTCTATCTTTATTGCCCTGCACTTTGTTAAACAGCTATCGACTTTCATGCGCATCACGTGTCCATACCAACGTAGCTATATATATATATATATATATATATATATATATATATTATATATTAAATATATATATATATATATATATATTCACACATCATCATCATGACAATCATGCTCACACACACACATATATATATGTGTGTGTATATATATATATATAGATATAGATATAGAGAGAGAGAGGGTGAGATTGGAAATAACACTGAAAATATATTTAAGGGTCTATTTTTTCTTTTTTTCCTTTCTTTGATTCGTCAAAGTGACATTATTGAAAAAATGAGAGGGTCAATTCTTTTAAAAAGTTTTATAATGTACTAGCGGAATGGCCCAGCATTGATCGAGCTTCTAAACATAGATTGGCATGTTTATCCCTCCTTTTTGAAACAGTACAGAGAAGTACGGAATAGCTTGGCCTGGGGATGGTGTCTACATTTTGTGCTTATAAAAAACATTTGTCGTAGATTACCAGGGGTTTAACTTAATTGGGTGTCTGAGAGTAAAATGTTCAACCCACGAAAGCCAAGACGATAGGGTTAAGTAAAAAGGCATTCGACAAACAAAACATGTATTTGTTGTGCTATGTTATATCGGATGCCAAACGCTTCGGCGTTGCTATTGGGGTCACCATCAACAATTTCAAGGGATGTATGTTTAAGTAGTGATAATATAGTCTATAAAGAGAGGTAACTCTTTCAAAATACTAAAGACTTGGAGACAAAATTGCAGACAAAAAGGGCTTAAGGTTTTAGTGAAAAAAACGCCTTTAACAACAGAAAATTGAAAAATAAAAGCTGCAGTTAATATCTTTAGACAGCAAGGAATATATAAATGCAAGTTTGAAGTCAATTGGAGTAGAAATGTGGATTTGTATAGACTTTGCCAAAAATTAGGACACACACACACAGAAAAGTACAGTTTTATATATATGTATAGATATAAAATATTTAGAGTATCACCGGTTTCGATGTATTAGTAAAATTCATCTTATCAAATGCTGAGTATTACAATTAAAGAGAATTAATAAGAATTAAAAACTAGAAATTAAAGATTTAAAATTAAGTGTTGAAGTAAGTTTTTTCCTCTTCCTTGTTGAGAAGGAGACTAGAGAATGAACTCTTGTAGTAGCAGCAGTGGTGGTAGTAGTAGTAGTAGTAGTAGTAGTAGTAGCAGCAGCAGCAGTGGTGGGTGTTTTTTTTTTTCGGATAGAACAAAACAATTTTGTTAAATTATGCAAACGAATCAAATATTATTCTTAATATTTGAAAAACTCGGATTAAATTTATTATATATATATATAAGTTTATCCTGGGTTCAATTGAGGATATATATATATGTATATATATGTATATATATATATATATATATATATATATATATATATATATATATATATATATATACTGAAGCTCACGGTGGAGATGACGAAGGACCGTGACAAGTGGAGAGATGCTGTACTGAATAAGACCCGTCCCACCCTTGCAAGCAGGGAAAAGTGGATGTAAGATGATGATGATGATATATATATAGACACTGCATATACTTGAATATAAGCTGGTCAACCCCTATTTTATATCTGAGAAATGAACAAAGATCCAAACCCTATTTATAAGCCAAGGCAAATAATCAACACATTCTGACGCCATTTTGAACTTCTCATGAGGGAAGAAAATATTTGCAAAGTTTTAATATTTTGATATTTAAAATGTTTTAAGTATCGTTTAGAGAATAGTTTTTGTTTCACAAATCTCCTAAGTAATGACTTTTTTTTACCATTTCATCCATTTTATTAAGTTTAAAGTTTGTAGAATTTTTTGGCTACTCAAATGCTGGGAGTATTCTGCTTTGTAAGCAGACAACAGCGCTATCTCCCAAATGTAACAGATTTTTATCTTCAATACACATCAAATGAAATGTTCACAGTTAAAAACTTGCGAACAATTTAACATTGTACAGGTATTAAAGCTTAAGGTCGATTTTTTACAGCAAGCGAGAAAGGGGGAGTAGAGGCCAAATGAGAAAAAGAGAGGGCAAGAGCGAAAGAAGAGAGAGAGAGATAGGGGGAAAAAGCGAGAGAAGGAAGGGAGAGAAAGCGAGTAAAATAAAACAAAACAAATTGAAAGAAAAAGTATAATTACGTAAGTCACAGAGAAAATAGTTGGTGCACATGCGTTTATGTTCGGGTGTGCATGCGTGTATGCGATTATGTGTTGGGGATATTTATGTATTAAAAAGTTCAAATAATAAAACTTTGTAGGAATGTTCTCAAAGCAATACATAAATAAAACTCATGACAATGTAGTAAATGTAGAAAAACAGTATTTCATTGTAAAATAATCACTCCATATATTTTAGCACCTTATTTATATAGAATTTAAAGTTGGGGAAAATCGTCAAAATATTGGCTCAAAATATAAGCCAGAACTCCATTTTTTGGTCATTCCTCGGCTTCTATTTGAGTATATATGGTATGTATGGTATATATATGGTATATATATGGTATATATGGTATGTATGGTATATATATGGTATATATATGGCATACATATGGTATATATATATATGGTATGTATGGTATATATATATATGGTATATATATGGTATGTATAGTATATATGGTATATATATAAACCATATATGGTATATTTACCATATATGGTATATATGGTATATATGGTATCACATATTCGAAACAATCACCTTGCAATACAGCTGGTAAAATGTTAAGGATCTTGAAATGGAAACACACACACACACACTGTCTCCACACACACGTACATGCTCACATAAACACGCCCTCCACACACTGTCTCCACACACACGTACATGCTCACATAAACACGCCCTCCACACACATAAGCTCCCCCACATATTCACACACATTCACACTGCCTCCACACACATGCACAAGTCCTTCACACATTCACACACATAAGTTCAACCAAATACACACCTCTACATGGCGATGTACACACACACATATATAAGTTCACCCGCATACACACCACCACAACACTCACTCCCATACACACACACATCCACAACACTCACGTATACACAGCACACACACACACACAACACTTCCATGTACACACACACGCACTTCCACACACACACACACACCACTTCCATGTACACACACACACCACTTCCATATACACACGCACACAACACTTCCATATATACACACACACACACAACACTTCCATATATATACACACACAACACTTCCATGTACACACACACACACTTCCACACACACACACACAAACACTTCCATGTACACACACACATCACTTCCATATACACACGCACACAACACTTCCATATATACACACACACACTTCCATATATATACACACACACACAACACTTCCATGTACCCACACACACACACACACCACACATTCAGCCCCCCCCCCCCATACCACACACCACATTCACCCACACACATTTAGCACCCCCCCCACACATGCAAATTGTGAGAGAGTGTATATGTAGCGTGTCAGCAATTAGAGAGTGCAACATCTGCAATAAATGCAACATGGCTGCACAAGAGGCAAGAATATTCTACTTCCTTCGTGCATCTTAGTCAATATTCCAGAAAATAATTGCTGCCAATAATGGCACTGCCAGAATGGGAAGTAACAACACACAACACAAACATAAATAAATAAATAAATACAAGAACAACGACAATAACAACAACAACAACAACAATAGGAATAATAACAGTATTAATAATAATAATAATAACAATAACAACAACAACAATAGTATTAATAATAATAACAATAACAACAACAACAATAGTATTAATAATAATAATAACAACAATAACAACGACAACAACAACAACAACGACAACGACAACGACAACGACAACAACAACAACAACAACAACAGTAATAATAATAACAACAACAACAACAACAACAACAACAATAACAATAATAACAACAACACTAGTAATAATAATAGTATTAACAACAACAACAACAACAATAGTAATAATAATAAAGAAAACAAAAGAAATGAAGTGGCAAATAAGGCGACATTTAATATTATAATGGATGAGTAAGAGATAGAAGGGGAATGGGGGGACATTAGATGTGAGAGAGGGGGAGGAGGTGGTGGTGGAGGGGGAGATGTAGTGAGGTGGTGGTGGGAGGTCATGGTGGCGGTGGTGAAAGGTAGATATAGTGAGGAGGTGGTGGTGGTGGTGGTGGGAGGTACATGTAGTGAGGAGGTCATGGTGGTGGTGGTGGTGAAAGGTAGATATAGTGAGGAGGTGGTGGTGGTGGTGGTGGGAGGTACATGTAGTGAGGAGGTCATGGTGGTGGTGGTGGTGAAAGGTAGATATAGTGAGGAGGTGGTGGTGGTGGTGGTGGTGGGAGGTACATGTAGTGAGGTCATGGTGGTGGTGGTGGTGAAAGGTAGATATAGTGAGGAGGTGGTGGTGGTGGTGGTGGTGGGAGGTACATGTAGTGAGGTCATGGTGGTTAGATAGTGCCCTATGTATATTGTTGTTGTTGATGATGAGGGTGATAGTGGTGAAGGAAGAACTATGGTGGTGATGGTGGTGGAAGGAACGTGGTGGTGTGATGGTGATGTGTTGATGGTGGTATAATGGTGGTGGTGGTGGTATAATGGTGGTGATGTGATGGTGGTGGTATAATGGTGTGATGTGATGGTGGTGGTGGTATAATGGTGGTGGTAGTGGGTATGATGGTAGTGGGTATGATGGTGGTGGTTGTGGTATAATGGTGGGTATTGTATGATGATGGTGGTGGTGTAATGATGGTAGGGTTAGTGGTATTGGTAATTATAGTTTATACTGTCACAGTTCAAGATGGTATGATGGGGAGAAGAATGATCCTATTGGTAATGGTAGAGTTAGTGGTAGTGGTAGTGGTGATGGTATCAGAGATGGTTGTGGCAGTGATGGTGATGGTATCAGAGATGGTTGTGGTGGCAGTGGTGGTAATGGTATCAGAGATGGTTGTGGTGGCAGTGGTGGGGGATGGTATCAGAGATGGTAGTGGCAGTGGTGGTATCAGAGATGGTAGTGGCAGTGGTAGTGGTGGTGATGGTAGTGGCAGTGGTGGTGATGGTATCAGAGATGGTTGTGGTGGCAGTGGTGGGGGATGGTATCAGAGATGGTTGTGGCAGTGGTGGTGATGGTATCAGAGATGGTTGTGGTGGCAGTGGTGGGGGATGGTATCAGAGATGGTTGTGGCAGTGATGGTGATGGTATCAGAGATGGTTGTGGTGGCAGTGGTGGTAATGGTATTAGAGATGGTAGTGGTGGTGATGGTATCAGAGATGGTTGTGGCAGTGGTGGTGATGGTATCAGAGATGGTTGTGGTGGCAGTGGTGGGGGATGGTATCAGAGATGGTTGTGGCAGTGGTGGTGATGGTATCAGAGATGGTTGTGGTGGCAGTGGTGGGGGATGGTATCAGAGATGGTAGTGGCAGTGGTGGTGATGGTATCAGAGATGGTAGTGGTAGTGGTGGTGGGGATGGTAGCAGAGATGGTAGTGGTAGTGGTGGTGGGGATGGTAGCAGAGATGGTAGTGGTAGTGGTGGGGATGGTAGCAGAGATGGTAGTGGTAGTGGTGGGGATGGTAGCAGAGATGGTTGTAGTGGCAGTGGTGGTGATGGTATCAGAGATGGTAGTGGTAGTGGTGGTGGGGATGGTAGCAGAGATGGTAGTGGTAGTGGTGGGGATGGTAGCAGAGATGGTAGTGGTAGTGGTGGTGATGGTACCAGAGATGGTTGTGGTGGTAGTGGTGGGGATGGTAGCAGAGATGGTAGTGGTAGTGGTGGTGATGGTACCAGAGATGGTTGTGGTGGTAGTGGTGGGGATGGTAGCAGAGATGGTAGTGGTAGTGGTGGTGATGGTACCAGAGATGGTTGTGGTGGTAGTGGTGGGGATGGTAGCAGAGATGGTTGTAGTGGCAGTGGTGGTGATGGTATCAGAGGTGGCAGTGGTGGTGATGGTATCAGAGATGGTAGTGGTGGCAGTGGTGGTGATGGTATCAGAGATGGTAGTGGCAGTGGTGGTGATGGTATTAGAGATGGTAGTGGTGGCAATGGTGGTGATGGTATGAGAGATGGTAGTGGTGGCAGTGGTGGTGATGGTATGAGAGATGGTGGTGGTGGTGGTGGTGATGGTATCAGAGATGGTTGCGGTGGTAGTGGTGGTGATGGTATCAGAGATGGTTGTGGTGGTAGTGGTGGTGATGGTATCAGAGATGGTTGTGGTAGTGGTGGTGATGGTATCAGAGGTGGTAGTGGTGGGGGATGGTATCAGAGATGGTAGTAGGTTTTTACCGTGTTACCTACACGGCCACATTACAGCGTGGACTGTGTGTTTTTTTGTTGTGACACCTATACGACCTCATTTGTTTCGGACTGGATGTTGTGGTACCAACATAACTTTACATTGAAAGGGGTGGTGTGGATGGGGTGGGGGTAGTGGGACGGGGGTGTATTTTGTTAGAGGTGCCTACTGACTGTAGTAGGTTTCACTTTGTACTTAGGTAAGGCGGGTCTTCTGTAATACTGTGTAGCACCAAAGATCTCGGTCCAGTGACATTGTCTTGGAGAGGTGTAAGTGTGTGAGGTAGGAATTTATCAAGTCATCCCAGGTTTTTCTGGGTCTGCCTACGCCGTGGCTACCGTCTATTTTTATTGCCCTGCACTTTTTTATACAGCTGTCGTCTTTCATGTGCATCACGTGACCATACCAACGTAGTCTTCTCTCGAGTAAACAACAGCTGACCCCTCTTATTTCTAATTTTTCCCTTAGTTCATTTATGCTTTGCCGTTCACGTATATTACTATTATATATATATATATATATATATATCACTTCATTTTACGTCCGCTTTTTCCCTGCTTGCAAGGGTGGGACGGGAACTGATTTTGGCTTGATTTCTACAGCTGGATGCCCTTCCTAACACCACCTCATTTACAGTGAGTGGTGGGTGCTTTTTTGCCGTGGCACCTCCATGACCACTTTGCAGTGGAATGATAGGGACCGCAGTTCCTATCATCTCATTTCTACAGCTGAGTAAACTGGAGCAATATGAAATAAAGTGTCTTGCTCAAGGAAACAACACATCACCCGGTCTGAGAATTGAACTCACAACCTTTCGATTGTAAGGCCAATACTCTAAACACTAAGCCATATATATATATATATATATATATATATATATATATATATAAATATATATATATATATATATATATATATAGTCAAAATGATTAATGAAAGAGTTACAAGCCGTTAAAAGAAATCTTTATAAAGCTCTTACATATGTTACGCCCAATGGGGTTCGTCTGAGGCAGATACTAAGGGAAAGTTATCGACCCCGTAAGAATGAAAGGCAAAGTTAACCTCGCCAGGAACTGAACTCAGACCCTAATGAACCATATCTCTATGCTGCAAAGCATGGCGTCCGCCACTCTACCAATATTACCAATCCACCACCCACACCACAAGAACAATAATGAAATAAGCTGAAGTTACCAATTAACTATTTCAACATCTTAAACCGGAAACCGTTTATTTTTCCTTCAATGCAACTCTGTATTCTGTCAACTTGTCTCATTTTTATTCAGATTTTAATATTATCTTCTTTGTTTTGCAGTTGTTTTGTTACATATTTCCTAGATATGTCTTTCACTGGAATTGTATGTATGCATATATACATACATACATACATATATATATATATATATATATATATTTATATATACATACATATATATATATTTATATATACATACATATATATCTATTTGTAAAACTGTTATATATTGTATTTTGTCTGATGAAGGCATACCATGATTTCACTTGGTATCCTTGAAATATATATAATGAAATAAATATGGTTTTATAAATATAGTTTCTATTTATTAATACTGTATATATATATAGTTTTAATATAGATGAGATTCTACAGGACTAGAACTGTTTCATTCTTTAGAAATCATCAGGAATCGCTGTATGTATATATATATATATATATATATATATATACACACACGTTTATATATATATATATACACATACATATATATGTTTATATATATTTATATATATACACACACATATATGTTTATATATATTTAAATATACACACACACACATACATATATATGTTTATATATATTTATATATGTATGTATGTGTATATATATATATATATATATGCACACACACACACATATATACACATACACACATATAAATAAATAAATATATATATATATATATATATACAAACACACATGTGCACGTTTATCCATTTGTTCCACTTTCTTTTAAACGCAGACTTAACAATTACAATACGGAAGCAAAGATGAAGAGCTGAACAAAAGACGAACAAGACATAATTGTTTCAGATGAGATTAATTGGAGAGGAAGCTTACAACACCGAGCATATTTGAGAACTACAAGAGAACAGCAGTAACATAGATTCCAATTGACAATCACAAACACTCTGGTATTTATATACCGAATATTCTTACACCTCTGATGATCGGTGTTACAGTTGTTGGAGCAATGGAAAAGTCAGCTCATGAAATTAACACCAGCACATCTCCCTTAGCATGCTCCAGGAAAACGTATTGATGCAGTGGAGACTTCTGGTGTCCTTGGCCCTAGGGCTACCTCCCTACTCTCCACCATAGGCGCTGAGCTGGCCAGCCGCAGGTGTGAGCCTCGCCAGATAGAATGGCTCTTCCAGCACATCTCTCTTAGCATCCTCCAGGGAAACATATTGATGCAGTGGAGACTTCTGCTGTCCTTGGCCCTAGGGTTACCTCCCTACTCTCCACCATAGGCGCTGAGCTGGCCAGCCGCAGGTGTGAGCCTCGCCAGATAGAATGGCTCTTCCAGCACATCTCTCTTAGCATCCTCCAGGGAAACATATTGATGCAGTGGAGACTTCTGGTGAACTTGGCCCTAGGGCTACCTCCCTACTCTCCACCATAGGCGCTGAGCTGGCCAGCCGCAGATGTGAGCCTCGCGAGAAGGAATGACTCTTCCAGAGCATCTCCCTTACCATCCTCCAGGGAAACGCCTTCTCCATTCTGCCCGCCGGGGCTGTGGGATGGCCAGCATGTGGGACCCCATTTGCTCACTACACAGAGAGATGGGGAGGGCGAGAGAGATGGGTGCGGTGATTGTGGGAGTTTGGCTCTTCCGTGGTCAGACACATTGCACCTGTTAAGAGTGTATTTTCATACTTGTGACCATGGGCACTGTATGTAAAGCATTGCTGTACGTTTTTCTCTTTGCTGTCATCCCTTTGGTTAACATGGATTCATTGAAGCTCCGACATCTGGCAACTGACTTGGTAAACACAAAATTATTAACCATCTTGCCAACAACAACCCTGAACACCTTTTTGATTTCCATGTGTCTAACACATGTGGACATGCCAACAAAGTCAGAAGACAGCACAGTTCCCATGACTTTCGGAAACATTTTTTTATGCTCAGAGTTGCTGAAGCATGGAACAAACTACCTGCATCAGTTGTTAACTGTCGAGACACTGCATCCTTTAAAACCTCCATGGAACAAACTACCTGCATCAGTTGTTAGCTGCCGAGACACTGCATCCTTTAAAACCTCCATGGAACAAACTATCTGCATCAGTTGTTAACTGCCGAGACACTGCATCCTTTAAAACCTCAATGGAACAAACTATCTGCATCAGTTGTTAACTGCCGAGACACTGCATCCTTTAAAACCTCCATGGAACAAACTACCTGCATCAGTTGTTAGCTGCCGAGACACTGCATCCTTTAAAACCTCAATGGAACAAACTATCTGCATCAGTTGTTAACTGCCGAGACACTGCATCCTTTAAAACCTCCATGGAACAAACTACCTGCATCAGGTGTTAGCTGTCGGGACACTGCATCCTTTAAAACCTCCATGCTTCCTGAGATTCGCCAACACTCCACCTAATATCCCCTCTCCATACACATGCACACATGTATATCAAGACTCATACACTGTTCACTTTCCTGACATTTGTACATTATTCTATGCACCTTTGATGAGTTGTAGTGCACCTGAGCACTGTACACAATAATTTCATTATTATTATTAAAGAAAATAAATTTCAAGAAAAACATTAACCAAAGATAAAAGCTAATAGTGGTTGATGAAACTGTTGAGTGAATACCAGGCCAATATAGAAGAAAGACTGTTTTTGTCAAGAGAACATCACTGTCTCACCACATAATACTATCATAAATAACATCATAAATCAAGAAATTAATGTCAAAATAAAGACTATACATTCAATTTTACCCTTTAGCATTTAAACAGGCTGTATCCAGCTAGAATTCTCTAACCTTTCTGTTCAAACTGGTCAAAACTGGTCACTCATATTGATCTTAATTTATTGTTCTCAAAATAAATAATATCAAAATCTCATAGATTAGATATTATGTGAGATAATTCCTTTACCACAAAAATACAATCGTAAATATAGAGTAATGTAAAGGGTTAAGGGGGACATTCTCATTCTAAATATACATAGATATCTTTACTAATAGAGGTATATTTCATAGTATCTTGACTAATGCATATCTTAGTGAAACTTGCACTAAACTAAAACCATTAATTTCTGTGGATTGGCAGTATCGGTAAAGGGACGGACGCCATGCTTTCCAGCATAGTTACGTCCCTTTACAATCTGAGTTCAAATCCCGCCGAGGTTCACTTTGCCTTTCATCCTTACGGGGATCGATAAAATAAAGTACCAGTAATACACTGGGTAATTGCTGGCCTTGTGCCTAAAGTAGAAACAATTAATTTCTAATGTGATGTAGTCACAGTCATTTTATATTTTTCAAGAATGTTTTGCTAATGTTTCATGTGGTACAGGATATTAACACTTTAGCATTTAAACCAGTCATATCCGGCCAGAATTCTCTCAACTCTTTTTCTTCAAACTGGCGGTAACTGGCTGCTCATACTGATGTTAAGGTATTGTTCTCAAAATAAATAATATCAAAATCTCATAGATTCGATATGTGAGGTAAAATGTTTACCATGAAATTATAATAGTAAATATAAAGTAATATAGATGCTAAAGGGTTAACATAATAAATTCTCAAGGAAATTCAGCAAGTGAGTGGCAAGGCTGGCTTTTTGAATTACAGGTACAACTAATTTTTTTTTCAGTTGAGTGGATTGGAGCACCATGAAAAATAGAATCTTGCTCAAGGAAACAACACACCACTGGGAATCAAACTCATGACCTTAAGATTGTGAGCAGAACATCCTAACCCCTGAGCCATGCACCTGATGAAAAATACCCAATAATATTGCTCATAATATGAACCATTGTGTGAACATCTATATAGTCGACTAACCTGCTAGAAATAGCAGCCTATTCGTTTTGAAATCACACATTGTTTAGAATTGGAAAAGGACACATTAGATATTGTAATTTTAGATAATCCTCAAAAAAACAGAATTATCATGCCTAAATTGTCTTTTATCGTAGGTCAGCTCAGTCAGGGATGCCCTGGGTTTAAAGAAATGTCTCATCACAACCACCAACTAAAACAACAACAGATACTACCTAATTTTATATATGCCAAAAGAATGAGAAACTACTTAACAATGTTAGAGAAACTTACCAACAACTGTAGCAATCTACCATTTTCTAATCTAGAGGAATCCTTAAGAATTGAAGAGACTTTATAGCAGCTCTCATGATTAAATTAAGACATGTGGAACTTAGTTTTAATATTAACTAGACCACCCGTGACCCAACAGGTCATGTTCACTTCAAAATATTCTTTAAAAATCATGTCCACTTAAAAAAAAATTTTAAATAATTAAAATATACACAGACCCTGAAAGGATGAAGAGCAAAGTTAACCTCGGTGGGATTTGAACTCAGACCATAAAGGGGCCTAACTCTATGCTGGAAAGCATAGCATCCAACCCTCTACCGATACTGCCAATTCACCAACCTCATGTATATAATGTGAAATGAAACTGGAAGGTCCATATATATATGTGTCAGGTCACCAGTTGGTGCTACTGGTAACATGTATCCCAGTACAACCTGTCTCTTGGTCGGGTCGTTGGCGACTAAACTGGCAACCCCACAAAGGTTTCTTGGTGAGGAGGGTGACTTTGGACATCCTGCAGGACTAAAAACAAAACCTGTCAAAGGGCAAAGGAGCTCTTAAGAGTCAATGGCCATCCAAAATCACCGGGAGAGATGACCCCTTAGCCTTTGTCAAGGCAGAATTCTAGGAGAAGGAAAACTCTGATATAACACCTGCAACCCCGATGGTATCCAATGATGTTGTTCTTCTTTTTGGTAAATATCATCTTGGTTAAGAGAGTGGGACTGGCTTTGTGCAGTGCCTTTGCTCACTATAAAAGCTTCACGGCACAGGCATTGCTTTATATCTGGAGATCTCTCTGCACTTGTCGTCATGTGGTGCCATGGGCCCAGCACTATGTGTCAATAATTGTCACAAGTGTAGTGTTTGAACCAGAGTTTTCAAGTCGCTGGCTGGACTAAAAAGTCACACTCGTTCAGCGCATCGGTAGGGGTTCTCCTACATCGATATAAAGTAGTGGCTGTACTCGAAAACGAGTTGGCAGCCACCATATGTATGTGTATATATATGTGGGTGTCTATGATCTATATGCACTGGTTATAGACACACACACACACACATATATATATATATATATATATATATATACACACACACACTCTCTTCCATTATATATATATACACACACACAGCTCTCTTCCATTCACCTTCTCTCTCTCCTCTCCCTCTCTCTATGTCTCTTTCAATCTACTCTCTCACAACCACTATCTCTTCCTCTCTATCCTTCTCTCTCTCTCTCTATTTATGAAGGTACCCAGAAAAACCCCATATCTCGGGAACCCGTGTTCCAATTTACGCCAAACTTGTTTCATTCCATTTGTATTCCTATTCCAGGGCCAACTTCCTCTCAAAGTATTTTCTCATTACGCGCCATTTTGGCTGTATTACATTACAAGCAAGCAAGCAATCACAGAGTTTTAGTAGTATATAGATAGATAAATAATTGTTCCTAATTTAAGCACAAGGTCAGCATTTTAGGAGAAGAGGGATGTTTAAACTGAACCTACATTGTTTGATCTCACAATCACCAGTATCAGAGGGTTTTCAAAGATCATGGACGTTCACCCATCATATTGACTAAACCATAAAAAATAACATATTTTTCTGTCTACCTTTAATTCCATTAACAAATTTGGTGAGTCAAATAACCAATAGCTATAAATGCCTTGCACAAACTATAAACCATTAATAAATTACTGGTGCATTAACAGTATTTTGTATCAATACTACTGTACTAGTACAACATTGAAACAAAACAGTTAATGTGCCAATAATTTATTAATTGAGCAAGCTACTAATAATATCATCATCATCATCATCATCATCATCATTTTACGTCCACTTTTCCCTGCTTGCAAGGGTGGCATGGGTCTTATTCAGCACAACATCTATCCACTTGTCACGGACCTTCGTCATCTCCACCGTGAGCTTCAGCGATCTGAGGTCTGTTCTCACCACCTCCGCCCATGTTTTTCGTGGTCTACCTCTATCACGTCTTCCTGGCACTTCTTCACCCATCGGTCATCCTCCATGCGCATCACATGTCCATACCACCGCAGTCTCCTCTCTCGCACACTACATTCTATCCCTCTCTCAACACATCCATGCTGGGTCGTTCACGCATTGACATTGCACATCCAACGGAGCATGCTTGCCTCATTTCTCTCCAGCCGTCACATATCGTCTGCAGTTGCTGCCCATGTCTCACTACCATGCAGCATCGCGCTCCTCACACAGGCATCATATAACCGACCTTTTGTATGCAGGGAGAAACCCTTCTTCGTCAGCAGAGGGAGCAGCTCCCTAAACTTCTTCCAATCCGTCCTTATTCTAGATACTATGGCCTCGGAACACCCCGTCCCATGCTAATCTGATCTCCTAGGTACCGGAAGCTATCCACCACTTCTATAGCATCCTCCTGCATTTGGAAAATGTGTCTATCAATGCAACTTCTACTATCTAATTTCCCTGTACATCTACTGCATACATATTTCTCCCTACCTGTTAGTTTGCCTGCTATCCCACTACATCTCTTGTGTAACGAGGATCTGCATCGTGTGCATTTTATAGAATTTATGCCAGTTCCTTTTCTGCATATCGAACATGGCCATTTCCCTGACGGAATCAGAGTTTTGTCCTCTTTTCTACTCATCAACACTTTTGTCTTAGCTAGGTTCACTCTCAGTCCTCTTGCTTCCAACTGCTGTTTCCATAGCCAGAATTTATTCTCTAGCTCCTCTACTGATTCTGCTATAAGAACCAGATCGTCAGCATAGAGAAGTTCCTATGGATAGCCAGTCTTAAACTCCTCTGTTATGGCTTGGAGGACTATAATGAACAAGAGCGGGCTGAGGACTGAACCTTGATGTACTCCTACTTATATCTGGACTTCATCACTAAACTCCATTCCTACCCTCACTTTACTGACAGCACCTCTGTACAAAGTTTGCACTGTCCTCACAAGCCATTCCTCTACACCTAGTTTCCTTAGGGACCACCAGATGACAGATTGGGGTACCCTATCAAAGGCCTTCTCTAGGTCAACAAAGGCTAAGTATAGTGGCTTATTTTTCTCTAAGAACCTCTCTTGCAATTGTCTCACCAAGAAGAGGGCGTCTGTTGTACTCTTCCCAGGCACAAAACCAAACTGCATCTCATCTAGTTTGACCCTTTCTCTAATTGGTTGTGCTAATATCCTTTCTGCCACTTTCATAACCTGATCCATCAGCTTTATGCCCCTATAATTGCTCCTCTCCAGAGCATCCCCTTTCCCTTTGTAGCAATTTATGAGAATACTGCTGCACCAGTCTTTGGGTATGACTCCACCATATTTAGCCTGATTGATGATGCATGCAACCAGTTCAGTGCCTACATCCCCTGATGCCTTCAGCATCTCAGCAACTATCCCCAATGGTCCAGCAGCCTTACCATTTTTCATTTCCCTAATCGCCTCTTGGACCCTATATTCGTCAATCTCAATAGCTGTTCCCTCTGTCGGATCTACTAAGGGTAATTTCTCTCTCTCCCATTCGTTCTCCACATTCATCAGTCTCTCATAATGACATTTCCAGGCCTCCTTTTTCTGATCATTTGTGACACTAAGTACACCGGCATCATTCCGGACACACTTATCTCCAACAACATCCTGATTTGCATTGACACACTGGCGTGCGGTGTTCCCGTCGCAGAACATTGGCAAACCTCCTACTCTCAGCCTCCCTGCATGCTAAGTACACCTGACGTCTAGCTTCTCTCTTAGCGGCTGTATGTCCTTCTCTACTCCCACCCTTTTTCCAAGCCTTATATATTATATATGCAAATTGGTCTATCTGATTTACTTAAGTCCTCCTGCTTGTGGTTTCCAAAGTACTAATAGGGAAACAGCCTCAGAGGTGGCACGATGGCAGTGGCCAGCAAATCTTACTCTCCTTTTACGTACAACAGATATGCGTGGGAGACCAGCATATATCTTTCAAAGTCAGATGTCACCAGGTTATGTTCTGAATGTGTTGAAGCAGGCGAGTGTAAGTGGCATCAAGGCGCTTTTGCTGTTTGGATGAAAGTGTATATGTTTCACTTCCACATGGCTTTATAAGCAGTGCCTCTACAGACAGTTAAAGCGAGTATTCAGCTGATGATTAAATCAAAACACAGGATCTGTCTTTTTCTGTCCACAGAGATAATAGAAGCCAAAAGAAACAGCCTGATATCAGTGAAGTTAAAGAAAAGGTTAGGGAAGAGGAAATCATTATCATCATCATCATTAACCTGGCATTTTTGCATATATAATAAATTAATTAGAAGAAAGAAATGGTTTCGATAAAGACAAAACAATAGAAAAAGAAATTTAGTTTGAAATAGAAACTTTCGCCGTATTTAGACTAAATAAAATTAGCTTGACATTGGGTTTAACCCTTTAGCATTTAAACCGGCCATAATTATCTCACCTCTTTCTGTTCAAACTGGCCACTCATACCGATGTTAAGGTATTGTTCTCAAATTAAATGCTATCAAAATCTCATAAATTTGATATTACGTATAGCCTTTATTGTGAAAATATAATATATATAGAGTAATGTAAATGCTAAAGGGTTAAACTGGCCCATCTGACCAGAATTCTCTCACCCCTTTCTGTTCAAACTGGCCATAACTGGCCACTCATACTGATGTTAAGGTATTGTTCTCAAAATAAATAATATCAAAATCTCGTAGATTCAATATTATGTGAGATAAAGCCTTTACTGCAAAATTGCAATAGTATATATATATAGAGTAATGCTAAACAATTGACTGTCATTTCTAGTTTGACAGCGATGACATGTCAGGGGTGACTAAAACATTGCTTACAAACCATATACAGCTCTTTGACATTTAAGGTGAAGCTCTTTAAATCACATATAAAAGATGAGAAAAAAACAAAACAACTGAAATAACTTTTAAACATTTATAAGTAATAAGTACAGACATTTAAAGGTAATTTTACAGGGTACGTAATCATCAGGAGATCATTTCGGAAACCAAGATAAGTACTGGTCTGATAAGTAATCAGGCCTGAGACAGACTTTAGACTTTTTTTTAGAACTTGAAACTAGCAATATGAAGCAATGAGAAAACTTTTTCTATGAATATCTTCCTAAATCAGAAGATAAAACAAGTTAATTGTGATAAAGCCATCAGTAAATAACTAGCAGACACTGTTGACAATGTTTAGTAAAGAAACTGATACAACAGCCATTTTGTTACATCAAGGAATATTGCTTGTGGTAAACACTCATAGTCTGATGTTGTGTTTGCTAAGAATATAGCTAAGTTGTTGCAATGTTAGGTCTTAAAAAGTACAAAACAACAGTGACTTATATCACAAACACTGGTTTGACACCACTCTACGTAGATGTGTTGTAACAGGAACTACTCTATAGAGGTGTGCTGTAACAGGAACTACTCTATAGAGGTGTGCTGTAACAGGAACTACTCTATAGAGGTGTGTTCATCATCATCATCAACGTTTAACGTCTATCTTCCACGCTAGCATGGGTTTAGATGGAAATTGTCCCACCTGAGGAAAGATTGGTCGTCTCGCTTGTATAGGACTGTCTGCCAGGTTTTCTACGGGTGGATGCCCTTCCTAACACCAACCACGTTTACAGTGTGGACTGGGAGGTTTTTACTGTGTTACCTACACAGCCACATTACAGCGTGGATTGTTTATTTTTTTGTTGTGGCACCTACATGACCTCATTTATTTAGGACTGGATGTTGTGGTACCAACATAACTTTACAGAGAAAGGGGTGGTGTTGGTGGGGTGGGGGAGTTGGGGGTAGTGGGATGTGGTGTATATTTGATTGAGAGGTGCCTACTGACTGTAGTTTCGCTTTGTACTTAGGCAAGGCGGGTTTGTAACATGAAACACACTATAGAGGTGTGTTGTAACAGGAACCACACTACAGGTGTGTTGTAACATGAACCATCTATAGAGGTGTTGTAACATGAAACATTCTACAGGTGTGTTGTAACAGGAACCACACTACAGGTGTGTTGTAACAGGAGCCACTCTACAGGTGTGTTGTAACAGGAACCACTCTACAGGTGTGTTGTAACAGGAACCACTCTATAGAGGTGTTGTAACATGAAACACTCTACAGGTGTGTTGTAACAGGAACCACTCTATAGAGGTGTGTTGTAACAGGAACCACTCTATAGAGGTGTTGTAACATGAAACACACTACAGGTGTGTTGTAACAGGAACCACTCTATAGAGGTGTTGTAACATGAACCACACTACAGGTGTGTTGTAACAGGAACCACACTACAGGTGTGTTGTAACAGGAACCACTCTACAGGTGTGTTGTAACAGGAACCACACTACAGGTGTGTTGTAACATGAACCACTCTATAGAGGTGTTGTAACATGAAACACACTACAGGTGTGTTGTAACAGGAACCACACTACAGGTGTGTTGTAACAGGAACTACACTATAGAGGTGTGTTGTAACAGGAACTACACTATAGAGGTGTGTTGTAACAGGAACTACACTATAGAGGTGTGTTGTAACAGGAACTACACTAGAGAGGTGTGTTGTAACAGGAACCACTCTATAGAGGTGTGTTGTAACAGGACATGTCCAGTCATTTTGAGCAATGCCTATTAAGCAATGTCATTTTTTTTAAAGAGACTTTGAGCGAAGTTGATAAAAATAAAAATATACTAGACATCTACAACTTTTTGTACAAATAATCACACCTTTACAACAGGAAAATAAAAAAAATTATCAAAAATTGACACATTTTATGTTAGAAAGAACTAAAAATTCGCAGTGTTTAAAATTGGAAAAATTAATTCTAGAAAGGATAAAAATTCATAAATCTATTTCGCTTAAAATTAATCTTCACTGAAATTACCGTTAGCACTTAATGTTTCGTACAGAGCAACTTCGGTCAAAATGAATGTAACCTCAACAGGAAGTACTCTACAGAGATGTGTTGTAACAGGAAGTACTCTACAGAGATGTGTTGTAACAGGAAGTACTCTACAGAGATGTGTTGTAACAGGAAGTACTCTACAGAGATGTGTTGTAACAGGAAGTACTCTACAGAGATGTGTTTTAACAGGAAGTACTCTACAGAGATGTGTTGTAACAGGAAGTACTCTACAGAGATGTGTTTTAACAGGATCAGTGCTAATGTTGCAGTTAAACATAAACAAAATAATATTAAGAATTTCCTTGCCTACAGCTTAGCTCTAGATGAATCTGTAGCAGCATTACTTTGTAGCTCGCAACAGCAATCTTTCATGCGTGATCTGGTTACCGGTTGACCAATCGTAAGTCGTGCATGAATATACAACTTCCGCCCTGCTAGAAGAAATTCACACTTCTGTTATTGATTCCTTTCTAGTTGCTGTTATTGATTCCTTTCTAGTTGCTTCAAGAAGGTAACATCCATTTTCCTTTGCGCATCAACACTAACAAAAATGTAACGGTAAATTAGAAACTTTGGTCCTGTCAGCAATTGTTGGCGAGAGACCACTTTCTTTGCATCAAACACTTATTTTTGTTCATTCACTTTTACGGCATGCCAGCACAACATATTGTAAACTAATTCAGTTGTAAATAAACCATTGTAAAAATGTTATAAAGCCTCATGATATTTCTGCCACCAACGAATCTTGTATACACACTCAAAAACAAAATGTCGGACGTGATATGGGAAAATACTTTTCCCGAGGTTCTATCATTTACCACAATAACAAGTGAGCAAAATATTTGACTTTGCTAACTCACTTGCCAACAAGTCACCTCAGTTGCCTACAACTGTGTTACAGATTTTCTCCTTTCATGGCAAAACCTTTCAACCAAATACAACCATTATTAACTTCTACGTTACATTTACTACTACAACAAACATCTTTTCCCACTATAACAACTAACAAAACATTCTTTTCCTCCTATACAATTTAATAACATATTATTTTCTGCTACAAATCTTCTGTCTAACAAGACGACAATGGAAGTTGTTTATTGTTTCATCTAACAAGACGACAATGGAAGTTGTTTATTGTTTCATCTGATGTAACTGTGAAAGATGATATGGTGCACTTAGTGACATTAACCCTTTTATTATCATATTTCCAATGAAAAAAAAACTGCCTACGATTATGAAATAATTTTGAAAAAAATTAAGATTTTTTTAGGGATTTAGTAATATAACTAACTTCATCATTATAAGGCAGGCATTTGGAGCATAGCTTAACAAAGGTTTCTTATAATTATAATGGAAAGTTTTTTGATAAATATAAACAGTTTAAAATAAACAATTTTATATTGAAGAACTGGAGGCAGTTTCAGATAGTTTGGTATGGAAATTGTTAAAAGAAACAACATATGTTGTTGACATTAAAAATGAGTTTGACAGCCTTAACAAATTCTGATGTTCTAATGAATAAACTTGTCAATGTTGCAACAGATGGAACACTTGCAATGGTGGGGGAGATGCAAGATTAATTACAATTATGAAAAGTGATCCCAGTTTTTCAAAGTTTCTCTCTGTTCATTGCATTATTCATTGTTAAACAGCTACCAGGCAGATATTTCAAGTAGGAAGGTGTTATGAAATCTGTCCTTGAAATTGTCAACTTCATATGCTTAAATGGAAAGACCAACCAATATTTCAGAAATTTTATTGAATAACTTGACATTGAAGATAAACCTAGAGATGTATCTTTCTGTATTAATTTACTGAAGCCTATTATCACTTTCCATTACAGAAAAAAAAAAAAAAAAAAAAAAAAAAAGGAAAAAGGAAAGACCCTATCCTCCATTGGAAAAGAATGAATGAATGTGTCTTACTGATATGATGAATCATCTAGAATCTTGCAACTTGGCACCCCAGGGGAGGTAAAGGGAAGTTGAAGATTGTTTCTGATCTTACTCAGACAATTTTCAGTTTTCATATAAAATAAGAGATTTTCAAAGATATATTATGAAATATCAGACATCTTCCCAGTCACACACAATGGGAGAGTAGATACACTTCTTGATATTAAAATAAAAGATCATAAAGAATAAAAAGATAAATTATAAGGGCTGCATGATAATTCCCTAGCCATGTTTGATTTGCAGAAGCTGAAGCCGCCTTGCTTTGACTTTCTTGTAAATCCATTTGTGGGGAAAATGGAACTAATGAAATTAAAGCTGAACCTAAGCCCAACCTTTTAAAATTTACATTACTCTATATATACTATTATATTTTCACAGTAAAGGCTTTACCTCACATAATACCCCACCTAATATTGAATCTATGAGATTTTGGCATTACTCATTTTGAGTGGTTGGCTACCAATTTGAACAGAAAGAGGTGAGAGAATTCTTGTCGGATACAGCCGGTTTAACCCTTTAGCATTTAAACTGGCTGTAATTCTCTCACTGTTTTCTATTCAAACCGGCCATAACTGGCCCCTCATACTAACTTTAAGGTATTGGTCTCAAAATAAATACTATCAAAATCTCATAGACTCGATATTATGTGAGATATTTATGTGAAGTAAAGCCTTTTCTCTGAAAATACAATAGTAAATAAGTTCCTGTATGAGCAAGGCATGGTCAGCCGGCCAGACACTGCCCACAACAGGACAATCCGTCTAACCCATGCTAGCGTGGAAGAACGGACGTAAAACGGTGATGATGATGATGATGAAATATAGAGTAATGTGAATGATACAGCTGGTCTAAATGCTAAAGGGTTAAAGATGATTCCCAAATACAAGTTTATATTGGAAATGTGGAAACAACTTCCAGAAATATAACATCCTAAAATGGAGAAAACCAATGAACAATTCATTTCAATTTTCAGCAGAACATACTGCTGTGAATCACTGTACTATTTATTGTACTTTGGGAAGCTAAAGTGTTATGTGATCTTAAGAAATAAACATTTGATAGGGCTAATTTATATAGCCTTGATAACATAATTGTCAGATTATCAAAGATTTTCAGCTAAGTGCCACAAAAGAGCAGATTAAACATATTTATTACCATATTACTAATAAAATACACTGTATTTCAATTGATTAGTGAAGAATTTGGACAGTTTTACTAAAATTATTAATTATTTCATTATTAACATGACATTTGTAACATAACTTACCAAAAGGTTCTATGATGAAATTATGTTAGAAGATATGAAATTAAACAGAAGCCCTTTAAAATGGTTGGTTTGGCTTCAGAGAACAAAGGGAAGTTTTGAACAGGTTGGTATCAAAAGGTTAAAGGTCTGATAATGTGAGCATTGTTTGTTTGTCATAAAGATATTAACCCTTTAGCATTTAAACCGACCATATCTAACTAGAATTCTCTCACCTCTTTCTGTTCAAACTGGCAGCAACTGGCTGCTCAAACTGATGTTAAGGTATTGTTCTCAAAATAAATGATATCAAAATCTAATAGATTCGATATCACGTGAGATAAAGCTTTTACCATAAAAATAAAGTAATGTAAATGCTAAAGTGTTAGACTATGGTGTATGGTGGTATCTCATTGAAATAGCTCTAATTTTATTGTAAATTCCCTCCATGTTTCATCCAAATATCACCAAAAATATATTTTTCCCTCTTTTTATTTTTATCGGTTTAATATTATGTTACTGAAAAGCAAATTCACATATTTTTCTTACATGTTCCCCTAGTTCATTAACTCATTAAATACACTCAATATAGGATGGTGGGTTGGCAGAACCAACTGATAAAAACAATGCCAATCTCCAACTCACAGTCTACAGCCAGAAAATTGCTCAAGTTACAGAGTTTGCATATCTCGGTCACAAAATATCATCAAACAACAGTGGAATGGTTGCTGCGCAGTATCACATCGCTCTAGGTTGGGCAGCTTTCAACAAGAACAAGGAAGTACTAACATCAAAACGAGTTTCCTATCATTTCAAGGCTAAGATCTTTGATACTTACATCATACCAGTTGTGTTATATGGTCTTGACTGTGTTAATTGGATGACAAGGTCACTTCAGAAGCTCTCTACATTCCAGAACCACATCATGAGACTTATAACTGGCAAGCGGCTCAGCGACCATATCTGTATAGTTTAGTGTCTAAGATATATATATATATATATATATATATATATATATATATATATATATATATATATATATATATATATATATATCTACTCAACATTAGACCAATTACACAATTGTCAAGTCAAGAGTACTCAAACTATACGGTCATATAAAAAGATCAAGTCATGGTGTGAGTAGGTTATTCCTGGAAGGAAGGTTGGCTGGTAAGAGAAGCAGAGACCGGCAGTCAAAACGATGGCTTGTCAATGTCAACTTATGGACTGGACTTGATCTTTACTTTTAGAATTCTGCTGTTGGTGATCGAACTTTGTGGAGAGAGATATCACATGTTGATGCACAGTCTGCAACTGGAGGAGTTTAGCATCACAAGAAGAAAGTTCTAATTTCAAATCCTGCTGAGGTCAACTTTGCCCTTCTAAGTAGGAGTGAAATATTGGGAGACAATATATTCAAATATGAACTTTCCTAATTTGAGGCTTTGTGGCTATGTAAGAAGCACTTAAGGTTTTGTGAATATATCTTGTACATAAGTGAACTTTATGATGACTGATACTAATACAAATTAGTTCAACCCTTTACCATTTACATTACTCTATATTTACTATTGTATTTTCGCACTAAAGGCTTTATCTCACATAATATCAAATTTATAAGATTTTGATACTATTTATTTTGAGAACAATACCTTAACATCAGTATGAGTGGCCAGTTATGGCCACTTTGAACAGAACGAGGTGAGAGAGTTCTGGCCGGATATGACCAGTTTAAATGCTAATGGGTTAAAGAAACTACATACATGAATAAATATTATTATATAGACATATCTCTTAATATTTATATGCAAGTTTTGCAGGAAAATGTGTATCATCATCATCATCATCATCATCATCAACGTTTAACGTCCGTGTTCCACGCTTGCATGGGTTTGGACGGGGGTAGTCCCACTTGAGGCAAGAGTGATTGTCTTGCTCGCATAGGACTGTCTGGCAGGTTTTCTACAGTTGGATGCCCTTCCTAACACCAACCACATTTACAGTGTGGGTCTGGGAGGTTTTTACCGTGTTGCCTACATGGCCACATTACAGCGTGGACTGTGTGTTTTTTTGTCGTGACACCTACACGATCTCATTTGTTTCGGCCTCGATGGCGCGGCACCAACATAACTTTACATAGAACGGGGTGGTGTGGATCGGGTGGGGGTGGTGGTGGTGGGACGGGGTGTATTTTGTTAGAGATGCCTACTGGCTGGAGTAGGTTTTACTATATATTTAGGTAAGGCGGGTCTTCTCTGTTACTGAGTACCGCCAAAGGTCTCGGTCCAGTGACATTGTCTTGGAGAGGTGTAAGTGTGTGATGTCGGAGTTTATCAGCTCGTCCCAGGTTTTTCTAGGTCTGCCTATTCCGTGGCTACCGTCTATCTTTATTGCCCTGCACTTTGTTATACAGCTATCGACTTTCATGCGCATCACGTGTCCATACCAACGTAGCCTTCTCTCGAGTAAACAACATCTGATCCCTCTTATCTCTACATAATAATAAAAATGTGTGTGTTAATTTTGTCCCTGTTTTATGTCTCTCAAACATCTAAAGTGTATCGCATTTAGCTAAAGAAGATGAAGGAGAAATGAAAACCAAAGTTTTAGAGAGGCAGATACAAAGGATAGGGTAAAATGGAGAAGCTTGTCACGGGACCAACAACATTAACGCCGGCTTCGGTGGCAAAAGTACCTTTCGGTGTCACTGTATGTGTGATGTTTGAGGATGTATTTCAAATGAAACAAAATATTAAAGCTATGATTAATATAAGCTTTCTGTATTAAAAATATCTTCAGTTCTGCAAGAATTGGCCATGAAATTATGTTGTACACTTTAGCTTTGTTCCACATATGTTTGGAAAGTGATGTCCTGCTTATTTTAGAACATTCTGCCAGTTCCTGTCCCCACTTCATACAATCACACACACACACACATATATAATGGCTGCATCTCGGTTTCGAGAATTGCCATCCCTTGACATTTTTCTCATACATGGGTGGCATAAACATGACTTTTTCGCCCTGCCAAGGACTTAAGTTCCTTTCTACATATGCTACAGCAAAAGAAAAGAAAATCCCATCCTTGTGCAATACATGTGAAAGTCATTTAGATCAATTGATGCCTGTACTTGAAGCTTTTTTAAGTGAAGTAAGGCCTTGCACTGGACCAATCCCACTCTCTGAACAGTGGTCACAGTTATCCAAAGGGAAGAACAGGTCAACATCCTTGGCTGCCATAGAGTCACAGGTTTTACTTCAAAGTTTTCCTTCTCCTAGAATGATGTCCTAACAAGAACTAGGGGTCTCTCACTCCTGGTGGGCTAACTGACTGCTTGGGCACGAAACTGAGTATTTCCATGTCCCTGCACATATATATTATACATAAATGGTGGCTGCAAACGCTGCTAAGAGTATTGAAATCACTGGCCAGATTATAGAAAATGGTGCACCTTTAGGCTACAGCCAGCCACACGAACCTGCAACATATCCTGAACAAGCAATGCCTGTGCTTTGATGGTTTTTTTAAATGGAGAAAGGCCTTGCACTTGACCAATCCCACTCTCTGAGCATTGAAAACACTACCTGGAAAGAAGAACTGGTCAACATCATCGGATGCTTCCGAAGGTGCAAGTTTTTATTTAGAGTTTCCCTCTCCTAGAAAGGTGTTGTGACACAAAACTGAGTATTTCCATGCCTTTCACTCCCAGGTAAAAAAAAAAAAAAGTACTATTTGGATGGCCATTGACTCTACTGAGTACCTCCGCCCTTTGCCTGGTCTTGTATTTCATCCCACAGGGTGTCCATATATCACCCTCCTCACCAAGCCAGTTTGGTGGGGTTGCCGGCTTACTCTCTGACGACCTGACCATGAGAGAGGTTGTACTGGGTTACATGTTACCTGTAGCACTTGAGAGCGACCTGACATACATAGATACATACATACATACATACTAACAAACAAACAAGTATGTGTGTGTTTAATCACCTAACAAGACCAAAATTATTTGAAAACTACCATGATATATAATATACCATAGAACCTCAGAGATACTGTGAAGAAAAATATAGTATGAAAGAAAAAGAAAATATATCATACTAATTTTTTAAATTGTTTTCTGTAAGTAGAATATATAGCATAGAGAAAAGGAAAACAAAACAAAAAAATGTAATAAAAATGTCCAACAGATTTATATATGCATTAGAATACTGTATGAGTAAAGTAATGCAATTTGATATCGCTAAAAGATGAAGGATATAAAAAATATAACTAACATAATTACTACATTGAATTATAATGTAATATATAGATATCAGCAGAAAAATTATATAACTAGTGTTGAAATATGAAATAGCTTTCCCTTGCATATAATTGTGTAGATATCTCACTATAAAATAAATGTTTTTGAAAATTATAAGGACTGAAGGTGATAAAGCTGTAAAAAAAAATAATCTAAAAAAGCAACAGGAAAAAAAATGAACGAGAAAAATTAAAAACAAAAGAGAAAAACAGTAATTTGGAATGTGTTAAAATTAGACCATAAACATGAAAAGCTGACAAAACAGAGCAACAAATCAATATTTTTACATGAAAAATAAAGAAAAAAGTAATTAAAAAACAACTTTGTATGAAAATGTCCACCAGCTTTTCAGGTGTGCCAAAATAGTCTATTAGCAAACTAAATGAACTAATATTACAAGGGGAAAAAAAACGAAACTTATGAAGAAAATTACTAAGTTACACCATATAGATGCAAGCATGACTGTAGCTACATGGATAATGAATTTATTTCACAACCACATGGTTTGGGGTTCAGTTACATGGTGGGGCACCTATGGCAGGTGTCTTTTACTCTAGTCTCTGGTTGATCAATGCCTTATGAGTGAAACTCAGCTGGCAGAAATTGTGCAGAAGCTCATTGTGTACGCGTGTGTGTGTGTATATATATATATATATATATATATATATATATATATGTAGGAGGTGAGTTTTATTGTAGGACAATAAAACTATGCATATATCGGAAAAGTAGCACTCAACAGTTTATTGGACTGGAGTATATATAAGAAGAAATTAAAAGATGGTTAAAAAAGTTCCATATATTTTATTATGTGCATTTCAAAGACAAATATCATCCTGGGACGATAGTTGCATTCTCATCAGATAAAAGAAGGTAACATGATATGATGCCTAAAAAACACTTGCGAACAAGGAAGTGTCCAGCCAACATATGATAAATAAATATAAAAGGATATAGAAGATTTTTTTTTGTTTTTTTTTTTCCAATCTTCTATATCTTATATCATAAAATATATGGAACTTTTTTAACCATCTTTTAATTTCTTCTTATATATATATATATAAATAAATATATATATATAAATATATAAGTTGTAATAAAATGAAAACGAAATTTCATTTCTCACTCTTAGTACGGCACTTACTTAAATGTAAGTATGTATGTATACGTACATACATATATGTATACAGACGTACAGTAGCATGCATATATATATATATCATCATCATCAACGTTTAACGTCCGTGTTCCACGCTTGCATGGGTTTGGACGGGGGTAGTCCCACTTGAGGCAAGAGTGATTGTCTTGCTCGCATAGGACTGTCTGGCAGGTTTTCTACAGTTGGATGCCCTTCCTAACACCAACCACATTTACAGTGTGGGTCTGGGAGGTTTTTACCGTGTTGCCTACACGGCCACATTACAGCGTGGACTGTGTGTTTTTTTGTCGTGACACCTACACGATCTCATTTGTTTCGGCCTGGATGGCGCGGCACCAACATAACTTTACATAGGACGGGGTGGTGTGGATGGGGTGGGGGTGGTGGTGGTGGGACGGGGTGTATTTTGTTAGAGATGCCTACTGGCTGGAGTAGGTTTTACTATATATTTAGGTAAGGCGGGTCTTCTCTGTTACTGAGTACCGCCAAAGGTCTCGGTCCAGTGACATTGTCTTGGAGAGGTGTAAGTGTGTGAGGTCGGAGTTTATCAGCTCGTCCCAGGTTTTTCTAGGTCTGCCTATTCCGTGGCTACCGTCTGTCTTTATTGCCCTGCACTTTGTTATACAGCTATCGACTTTCATGCGCATCACGTGTCCATACCAACGTAGCCTTCTCTCGAGTAAACAGCATCTGATCCCTCTTATCTCTAATTTTTTTCTTAGTTCGTTTATGCTTTGCCGTTCACGTATATTACTGTTACATATCCAGCGGAGCATGCAAGCTTCGTTCCTCTCTAGTCTGCGTATATCCTCTGCACACAATGCCCATGTCTCACTGCCATGCAACATTGCTGTTCGTATGCAGGCATCGTACAACCTGCCTTTCATTTTTAGGGAGAACCCTTTAGCAGCTAATAGTGGTATAAGCTCTCTGAACTTTTTCCAACCAGTTCTGACTCTAGCTACAGTACTTTCAGAGCACCCTCCCCCACTGCTGATTTTATCGCCCAGGTAACGGAAGCTGTCCACTATTTCTATAGAACCCTCTGCGCAATTGAAAGAGCTAGTATTTTGTGGGCACTTGCTGCTACTTATTGCACCAGAACACCGGCCACATGTAAAATCTATGTTCTTAGTATATATATATATATATATACATACAGGTACACATACATATATGTGCGTATCAGTTTAGTGGACGTTTATTATAACGCCCGCTTTGTCCGTTTGTAAACAAACTGACAGCCTGAGTTTATGCCGTACGGTGTTAAGGCAACCACGTCACCTTTTTGTTCAACACTGACACAGGAACGATGTACTAGTTTCAAGCTTCTTAGCTATCATCAGCACCGTATACCCCTCTGCCAGATGGTTGAACGTTCGAAAGTATATACTTTCCTTATGAAAATTAACGGCTGAGCAGCCTAATTTGCATATCGAGTGAGTTCAGTCGGCCAGGCGCACCAAAAACGATAAGTTGTAATAAAATGAAAACGAAATTTCATTTCTCACTCTTAGTGCGGCACTTACTTAAATGTAAGCGTGTATGTATACGTACATACATATATGTATACAGACGTACAGTAGCATGCATATATATATATATATATATATATACATACAGGTACACATACATATATGTACGTATCAGTTTAGCGGACGTTTATTATAATGCCCGCTTTGTCCGTTTGTAAACAAACTGACAGCCTGAATTTATACCGTACGGTGTTAAGGCAACCGCTAAACTGATACGTACATATATGTATGTGTACCTGTATGTATATATATATATATATATGCATGCTACTGTACGTCTGTATACATATATGTATGTACGTATACATACATACTTACATATATATATATATATATATATATATATATATATATATATATATATATACACAGTTGTAACCCGGTATTTGCAATGGCTACGTTCTTAGAGCAGAGTGAAAAACCAGAAATATTGGACTTAGTCCATAAAAATGCCTAGACACTCCAAAATAACAGGAAAAAAACATGATGATCTCCTTCTAAGTAACCTTCTTCATCTTTGCCCATTTACTCCAGGGAGGGTCTTCAGACATGCCCTCCAGAGGGCCCAGTCAGAAGCAACCATCTCCAATTGATCTGGCTGGATACCCAAGTGACACCAGTTCTGCTCATAGATGTTATCCAACCATCTTGCTCAGGGTCTCCTGCCGGTTGGCTTTGCCTGTAAAATCTGTCCAGTGATTATTTCCTGAGACATCCTAACCACATGTCCTTAGTATCGGAGTTCTGATTTCTCAATGCAGAGAAGTAGTGGCTCTACCTGGTGTGATTTTCCAGTGATTATTTCCTGAGACATCCTAACCACATGTCCTTAGTATCGGAGTTCTGATTTCTCAATGCAGAGAAGTAGTGGCTCTACCTGGTGTGATTTTCCAGTGATTATTTCCTGAGACATCCTAACCACATGTCCTTAGTATCGGAGTTCTGATTGCTCAATGCAGAGAAGTAGTGGCTCTACCTGGTGTGATTTTCCAGTGATTATTTCCTGAGACATCCTAACCACATGTCCTTAGTATCGGAGTTCTGATTGCTCAATGCAGAGAAGTAGTGGCTCTACCTGGTGTGATTTTCCAGTGATTATTTCCTGAGACATCCTAACCACATGTCCTTAGTATCGGAGCTCTGATTTCTCAATGCAGAGAAGTAGTGGCTCTACCTGGTGTGATTTTCCAGTGATTATTTCCTGAGACATCCTAACCACATGTCCTTAGTATCGGAGTTCTGATTGCTCAATGCAGAGAAGTAGTGGCTCTACCTGGTGTGATTTTCCAGTGATTATTTCCTGAGACATCCTAACCACATGTCCTTAGTATCGGAGCTCTGATTGCTCAATGCAGAGAAGTAGTGGCTCTACCTGGTGTGATTTTCCAGTGATTATTTCCTGAGACATCCTAACTACATGTCCTTAGTATCGGAGCTCTGATTGCTCAATGCAGAGAAGTAGTGGCTCTACCTGGTGTGATTTTCCAGTGATTATTTCCTGAGACATCCTAACTACATGTCCTTAGTATCGGAGCTCTGATTGCTCAATGCAGAGAAGTAGTGGCTCTACCTGGTGTGATTTTCCAGTGATTATTTCCTGAGACATCCTAACCACATGTCCTTAGTATCGGAGTTCTGATTTCTCAATGCAGAGAAGTAGTGGCTCTACCTGGTGTGATTTTCCAGTGATTATTTCCTGAGACATCCTAACCACATGTCCTTAGTATCGGAGTTCTGATTTCTTAATGCAGAGAAGTAGTGGCTCTACCTGGTGTGATTTTCCAGTGATTATTTCCTGTGACATTCTAACCACATGTCCTTAGTATCGGAGCTCTGATTGCTTAATGCAGAGAAGTAGTGGCTCTACCTGGTGTGATTTTCCAGTGATTATTTCCTGAGACATCCTAACTACATGTTCTTAGGATCGGAGTTCTGATTTCTCAATGCAGAGAAGTAGCACCCCTATGTGTATAAATGGACGTTAAATGGTGGTGATGATGATGACGATGATGATGATGATAATTGACCTCAGTATGTGACTGGTACTTTAGTTTATCGACCCCGGAAGGATGAAAGACAAAGTTGATCTAGGTAGGATTTGAACTGACAATGACAAGTGTCATAAGTAATTTCAGCAAAGCATTAGACAAAATGCTTTGCTGCATTTAATTATGACAGCCAAGAGCCAATAATGGTTTTGGATTTAGGCACAAGGTCAGCAATTTTGGGGGAGGGGAAAGTCGATTAAATTAACCCCAGTGCATTACTGATACTTTATTTTATCGACCATGTAAGGATTTGAACTCTGAATGTAAAGAGCCATAATTCTGTGCCACTAAGCATGTTGTCACACACTCTACCGATTCAGCCAATCCAGAGACAGAGAGGAGAGTAATTAATTAACCAGTAATATTTATCACAAGAAGCATTTATCAAGTAATTCATTTGTCAATGTGTTTGTATGTCAAAGGACCAGAGTGTCAAAAGTCAAACTTACATTTGTTTCATTAGTTTAGATTCTTAAGGTCATTTTATCCTCACTGGGAACCATCATGATTTAAACAACATTCTGATAAACTAACTCATGATATAACAGATAATTATATGACAATGTAGGAGCCTATTAAGTTATATACTACTCTGTCATGGTTCACTGGGATTCACTCAGCAGGACCATGACCTCTGGCGTCACCACAGTAATACAGAAGACCCGACTTCCCACGGGTACAAGCCAAAGCTGAAGCATATAGACAATATACCCCCATACCCTCCCACTGCAAAGTGGTCGTGGAGGTGCCACGACAAAAAAGCACCCAGCCCACCCTGTAAAGTGGTCGTGGAGGTTCCACGGCAAGAAAGCACCGAGCCCACACTGTAAAGTGGTCGTGGAGGTGTCACGACAAAAAAGCACCCAGCCCACACTGTTAAGTGGTCGTGGAGGTGCCACGACAAGAAAGCACCGAGCCCACACTGTAAAGTGGTGGTGGGGGTGCCACGACAAGAAAGCACCCTGCCCACACTGTAAAGTGGTCGTGGAGGTGTCACGACAAAAAACACCCAGCCCACACTGTAAAGTGGTCGTGGAGGTGCCACGACAAGAAAGCACCCAGCCCACACTGTAAAGTGGTCGTGGAGGTGCCACGACAAGAAAGCACCCTGTCCACACTGTAAAGTGGTCGTGTAGGTGTCATGACAAAAAGCACCCAGTCCACACTGTAAAGTGGTCATGTAGGTGTCATGACAAAAAGCACCCAGTCCACACTGTAAAGTGGTCATGTAGGTGTCATGACAAAAAGCACCCAGTCCACACTGTAAAGTGGTCATGTAGGTGTCATGACAAAAAGCACCCAGTCCACACTGTAAACGCATGACAAAATGCACCCAGCGCACATTGTAAATGTGGTTGGTGTTAGGAAGGGCATCCAGCTGTAGAAATCTTGCCAAAATCAGTTCTGTGTGAGTGAAACACGATCCTCTGACTTGATCTCTCACAACAGGACATATATTTTCATATATTTTCACAAATTGTACAGATAGAAGAAGACTAAAGTGGTTAACACTACTATCTGTAAGGCTGCTGTCTTTCAGTGTATATAGCATATAGATGTGGGTAACTGTGTACCTTGTTATGGTGTTTAGAACATTATTTTGAAGGGGTTCCAATTTACTGTCGCTCTACTAGCTCAACTTTATATCATCAGCCTATCACAAGACTTTACTATCATCATCTGCCTGCAAATTTGTCTCCTCTATCTATCAACCTACCTACCTACCTATCTATCTACCTACCTATCTACTTACCTATCTATCTACCTTAAAGGAATATACCTACTTACCTATCTATTGATCTATCTCTCTATCCATCCATAAATATATCCTCATATTCATATCCAGACCATCTTATGATTTTGCCATTCTTACAATATTCAGTGTCGTTTTAGAAAAATAATTGTAGTTATTTATCATGATTAAACATGCAAGACAAAAACACAATGTCTAGACAAATAATCCAAAATGTGCACAATATGCAAGCTTATATTGCTACCAATATTTGAGAGATCACAAAATCTTTTTTTTTTCTTCCTTTATCTACCTAGAAGATGGAGACGGAATAGTTTATATATAAACAAACCTATATGAGTATCAATTTTTAAGAGTTGCATGATCTTTTTTCCCCATCAAGTATATCATCAATATGGGATCTGATTGGCTTATGCATATAGAAAAGCATAATTCAACTTATATAATTTAATGTCTCCAAGTCTCAAGAGAAAATAGGGAAAGACTGCAGATAGGAGGACAATTCCAGGCAAGTTTATTAAGCAGAGTCAGAGTAAGAAATAAGAAATGCAAAAATTTATAAAGAACTTCTAAGATATGTTTCTACCTTGAAACACGCATATGTATATATATGTGTGTGTGTATACACATATATATACATAATATATATCTATATATAATATAATATAATATATATCTATATTTAACTTTATTCTTTGATTTATTTATTGAACCTTGTTTAACCTTTATATATATATAATATATATATATTTCTATATAATATATATATAATATATAATATATATAATATAATATAATATATATCTATATATAATATACATCGTCTCAGTTTGTATGACCTTTTTAACTTATGTTTATAGCTCTGGTATCTTCATATCCATGGAGCGCTTGTCTACACAATACGGAAGTTGCGTTTCGCTAATTTCTACCTGCCGAAATGCAATTCTCGCTAAATTTATATTTATAATATATATATATATATATATATATATGTATAATATAATATATCATCATCATCATTTTACGTCCGCTTTTTTTTCTCCTGCTTGCAAGGGTGGGACGGGAACTGATTCTGGCTTGATTTCTACAGCTGGATGCCCTTCCTAACACCAACCTCATTTACAGTGAGTGCTGGGTGCTTTTTTGCCGTGGCACCTCCACGACCACTTTGCAGTGGAATGATAGGGACCCCAGTCCCTATCATCTCATTTCTACAGCTGAGTAAACTGGAGCAATGTGAAATAAAGTGTCTTGCTCAAGGAAACAACACATCACCCGGTCTGAGAATTGAACTCACAACCTTTCGATTGCAAGGTCAATGCTCTAACCACTAAGCCATGTGCCTCCGTTATATATATATAATTGTTTCTACCTTTTGGCACAAGGCCCGCAACTACCCAGTGCATTACTGGTACTTTATTTTATCGACCCCGTAAGGATGAAAGGCAAAGTTAACCTCGGCGGGATTTGAACTCAAAATCGCAAGGGCCGTAACTCTATGCATCAAAGCATCACATCCGACCCTTTACTGATACTGCCAATCCACAATATAATATATATCTATATATAATATAATATGATATAATATATATCTATATATAATATTATATATATCTATCTATATATATATATAATCTATATATAATATATCTATATATATATATATATATATATATATATATATAAGTATGTATGTATTTAAGTAAGTGCCGTAGTAAGAGTGAGAAATGAAATTTCGTTTTCATTTTATTACAACTTATATATATATATATATATATATATATATACAATATAATATATATATGTATATATAATATGATATATGTACAATATAAAATATATCTATATATATAATATAATATAATATATATAGATATATACACACACTCACCCTTACATACACCCTTACAAGATGAGAAATACATTTTTTTAAACTCCCACAAGACTTAGAAATATACTGACACACAGTATGTGTTTCCTCAGCATCTTTAATAAAGATGATATTCAAAATATTCCGAGTGAATCATTTAATGTCTTACATTTTTATAAAACAGACATATTTTAATATTTTTTTTTTTTCTCTGGTAAATCAAAACTAATGCAAAAGATTTGTTTTGAAGATTTAAAGTAGCCTGAACTCACTTTAAAAAGGATTGCTGAGGAAAATGTTATTGAATAAAAAGAATCTTATAATTTAATGGCGACATTCTGCAAAGGTTTGCATTTGTGTGGGGTTGCACATGTGTTTGCATACATCGCTATGAGTCATAGGTCTATTAAGACGATATGTATTGCACTATGGATATGTGTTAATGTATAGCTGTTGTATACCACCATCATCACCACCACCATTATCACCATCATCACCACCACCACCACCACCATTATCACCACCATTACTACCATCACTATCACCTCCATTATCACCACCACTACCACCACCATTATTATCACCACCACCACCACCACCACCACCATCGCCACTATCAACACCATCGCCACCAACACCACCACCACCACCACCATCATCTTCATCATTATCACCACCACTATTACAACCATCATCATCATCATCTTCAGCATCATCATCAACATCAATTTTACTTCCATTTTTCCACACATGCATGGGTTGAACAGGTCCTTCTCACTACGGCATCTCTCCATTCTTCTTCATCTCCTCTGCGAGTCTCAGCAATTTGAGGTCAGCTCTCCCCATGTATATATATATATATATATGTTACCATCTATAGCTATGTGTTCTATATATATATATATATATATGTGGTGAAGGCGTGTGGCTGAGTGGTTAGAGAATTGGTTTCGCAATCGTAAGGTTGTGAGTTCGATTCCTGGACCAGGCGATGCGTTATGTCCTTGAGCAAGACACTTTATTTCACGTTGCTCCTTCTACCTGGAGTTGCGACCGATAGATAGTATTAGCTATTGGAAAGACCAACGGAAACATTGTTCCCTCGGTCCGATTTGACGAAAGTCGATCGTTCCTTTTTTATATATATATGTGTGTTACCATTCTATAGCTTTATATGTTCTATTTTCTATATATACTGTATATATATTTATTTTATTCTGAGTTAAGACTCTATTGGTTTTTTCCCAGGATTTCACAAAATCTGTGGATAAAATCTCTGTCTTGATTTTTTTAAAATTGAGTTTGAATTATTTTCCCATATCTTACGTTAATTATTTTCCATTTTGACGTTACAGTCACTTATATATTATGAAATACTGTTGGCTTCTTGCTCACAATAATTTCTATACTTTCATTTATATATATATATTGTTATACTTGGGGAGGGTCATATTTGTGTAATATTGCCAGAATTAATAACAGAACATTGCCATATATTACACAAATATGACCCTCCCCAAGTATAACAATATTTGTTTCGACACACGATTTCATATAAAAAACCTCGCAAAACTAATTCACCGCCGCTATATATATATATATATATATATATATATATATATATGGGATAACAGGTTATCATTATAGGCAATTGGCAGTATCGGTAGAGGGTCGGAAGCCATGCTTTCCAGCATAGTTACGTCCCTTTACGATCTGAGTTCAAATCCCGCCGAGGTTGACTTTGCCTTTCATCCTTACGGGGTCGATAAAATAAAGTACCAGTAATGCACTGGGTAATTGCTGGCCTTGTGCCTAAAGTAGAAACAATTATAGGCAGTCCACTTAGATGTAGTCCAGTCAGAGTACTCCATGTAGTGGATAGTATTAACGTGTGGCTTAGTTTGACTCAACAAGACGTTTCCATAGTGATGCTGCGAGTTCGCGGTGATTTCTATGTAGTTTACACTTGGAGTAATAATTGTTTCTACTTTTGGCACAAGGCCAGCAAATTACCCAGTGTATTACTGGTACTTTATTTTATCGACCCCGTAAGGATGAAAGGTAAAGTTAACCTTGGCGGGATTTGAACTCAGAATGGCAAGGGCCGTAACACTATGCGTCAAAGCAAGGCGCCCGACCCTCTACCGATACTGCCAATCCACCGCCCTTGGAGTAATAATAATTCAAGAAAGAAGAGTGACATGGTTCGCTATACAATAAGGGCTTCATTCACATTGCTGACAATTGTTTCTTTGATCTGGCAGGTCTAGAGTTCGCTACCCGCTTGATTTTGCGTCAATCGATCTCCAATACTTTGTGTATCTTCCTCACTTTTGCGTGCTCTGATGAAAATGACTGGTTATAAACAAAGTATTGGAGATCAATTGACACAAAATCAGGCGGGTAGTGAACTCTAGACCTGCCAGATCAAAGAAACAATTGTCAGCAATGTGAATAAAGCCCTTATTGTATAGCCAACCATGTCACTCTTCTTTCTTGAATTATATATATATATATATATATATATATATATATATATATATATACGTGTGTTGCCAATCTATAGCTATATATGTTCTATTTCTATGTATATGTGTGTGTATATATATGTGTGCGTGTGTTTGTGTGTTGCCATTCTATAGCTATATATGTTCTATTTCTATGTATATGTGTGTGTATATATATATATATATGTGTGTGTGTGTTTGTGTGTTGCCATTCTATAGCTATATGTGTTCTATATTGTGTATATATATATATATATATGTGTGTGTGTGTGTTGCCATACTATAGCTTATGTGTTCTATATTGTATATATATGTGTTGCCATCCTATTCTATTTATATATATATATATATATATATATGTGTGTGTATTTGATGTCATCATTGTAAAGCTGATATCAATGTCAGTTAGATGACAGACAGGGATTTTATATTTTTTTAAAAGGTAGTTTCTGCAACTATGCATTTCATCTTAATTTCAATATTTAAACTTGTTTTTATAAGCTTACAGTGATACATGTTGGAGCTGATGACTTTTTGTTTAAATCCCATGGGTATAAAATATATGTTAAATATCTCTCTCTATTGATGAACAACAACTTATATACTTAGAATAGTGTCAATTTTGTCAGCTTATATATATTTGTTGGTTGGCAACTGTCATGCAGGGATGAAAATGTTATATCCACATTGATTATATTTGCATAAAGTCAGTGTTTTGTTAGCACAAATAATATTATGTATAAGAATAGTTTTGTATTGTGTTGTTTCAATAGTAAATATAAACATTAGTTTTTGTTGGTAGCTTGCTGACATTTTACTATTTCACTATTCTGCGAAGAAAAACTTAACAACCTCCCACCTATAACAACAATGGAGTTAAAGAGACGCGAGGCACTGCCCCCTGGAGCAGATACAAACTGTGCAGTGTGGAAATGCCTAAACAGACCAAGATCTGATGTTGGACGTGCAAAAGTCGATCTTGTAAAATGGGGATATTTAAAGGATGGGGATGTGTGTGTGACTGTGGTTTTGAACCACAGACTACGCAGCACCTCCTGATATGCCCCCTGCTGGAACACCCCTACACGGCATTGGACTTGACAGAGTTTAATGATAAAGGACAGCAATGTGTTCAGTTGTGGTGGAACCACCTCTAGCCAAGCTCTGTAACTGACACTTTTGTTGACACGAGGACAGCAATGTGTTCAGCTGTTACAGAACCACATCTAGCCAAGCTTTGTAACTGACACTCTTGTGGACACAAGGACAGCAATGTGTTCAGCTGTGGTAGAACCACATCTAGCCAAGCTTTGTAACTGACACTCTTGTGGACACAAGGACAGCAATGTGTTCAGCTGTGGCAGAACCACATCTAGCCAAACTTTGTAACTGACACTCTTGTGGACACAAGGACAGCAATGTGTTCAGCTGTGGTAGAACCACATCTAGCCAAGCTTTGTAACTGACACTCTTGTGGACACAAGGACAGCAATGTGTTCAGCTGTGGCAGAACCACATCTAGCCAAACTTTGTAACTGACACTCTTGTGGACACAAGGACAGCAATGTGTTCAGCTGTGGTAGAACCACATCTAGCCAAGCTTTGTAACTGACACTCTTGTGGACACAAGGACAGCAATGTGTTCAGCTGTGGCAGAACCACATCTAGCCAAACTTTGTAACTGACACTCTTGTGGACACAAGGACAGCAATGTGTTCAGCTGTGGTAGAACCACATCTAGCCAAGCTTTGTAACTGACACTCTTGTGGACACAAGGACAGCAATGTGTTCAGCTGTGGTAGAACCACATCTAGCCAAGCTTTGTAACTGACACTCTTGTGGACACAAGAACAGCAATGTGTTCAGCTGTGGTAGAACCACATCTAGCCAAGCTCTGTAACTGACACTCTTGTGGACACAAGGACAGCAATGTGTTCAGCTGTGGGAGAACCACATCTAGCCAAACTCTGTAACTGACACTCTTGTGGACACAAGGACAGCAATGTGTTCAGCTGTGGTAGAACCACATCTAGCCAAGCTTTGTAACTGACACTCTTGTGGACACAAGGACAGCAATGTGTTCAGCTGTGGCAGAACCACATCTAGCCAAGCTTTGTAACTGACACTCTTGTGGACACAAGGACAGCAATGTGTTCAGCTGTGGTAGAACCACATCTAGCCAAGCTCTGTAACTGACACTCTTGTGGACACAAGGACAACAATGTGTTCAGCTGTGGTAGAACCACATCTAGCCAAGCTCTGTAACTGACACTCTTGTGGACACAAGGACAACAATGTGTTCAGCTGTGACAGAACCACATCTAGCCAAACTTTGTAACTGACACTCTTGTGGACACAAGGACAGCAATGTGTTCAGCTGTGGTAGAACCACATCTAGCCAAGCTTTGTAACTGACACTCTTGTGGACACAAGGACAGCAATGTGTTCAGCTGTGGCAGAACCACATCTAGCCAAGCTTTGTAACTGACACTCTTGTGGACACAAGGACAGCAATGTGTTCAGCTGTGGTAGAACCACATCTAGCCAAGCTCTGTAACTGACACTCTTGTGGACACAAGGACAGCAATGTGTTCAGCTGTGGTAGAACCACATCTAGCCAAGCTCTGTAACTGACACTCTTGTGGACACAAGGACAGCAATGTGTTCAGCTGTGGTAGAACCACATCTAGCCAAGCTTTGTAACTGACACTCTTGTGGACACAACAAGACGAAGAACTATTCTATTAATGTGGTTTTCTCAGTATAATTTATTTTTGTTATAACTTATAAATTTTAGGAGTTTGATGTCGGAGTTTGATGTCGGTTATTGTTTACTATTTCCTCAGCAGTGTCATGATTATGTAAACTAACTTATATGAAGAGAAGCTTAAAAGTTATGTTTGAACCCTAACTCTGGTGGGATATTATTCTATTATCAAAATATAGGAAGTATTTCAGAGAAGATATTAATATCCCTGTTGACTGTCTACAAGCTTCATCTGATTATTTAAAAAGAGTTGAAAGAGAAAATATATTTGGAGTTATTGTGAAGGGTTGTTCAATAAAAGAAGGCTTCAATGTTCCAAGTTCTTCAACCATTTATTATAAGATAAATGATTTATATTTATATAAAAAAAAAGTTTGGCATTCACACATCCATACACTCACACACGGGCAGAGAGACACATGCACACATACATACACACACACACACCCATAGACACACATACACACCCATACACAGACACATATATATACACACACACACCCATACACAGACACACACACATATATATATATATATATATGGACACACACAAAAACACATACACTTACATACACATACAAACACAAACACACCTATACATATGCATACACAGACGGACACACATACACCCATAAATACACACACACCATTTTAACAAGGGAAATATTTATTCAACAGAAATAATGAAGGAGTATTCAGCATAGGTTAAAAATAAAAAAATATACACAAATATAATCAATATATGAAAACCTAAAAAAAAAAAAATCTGCTTTCTGAAAGTAACGTCATTCAGTATGAAGAATGATTTGTTTCCTCTATTACAGAGATTTCCACTTGTGCAACTTTAATTTGGTCAAATATTTTCTTTTGTACAATGTTTTTATAGTATTACTATATTATGTCAAGGTACATGCCTTACTGGTTAGAGCATCAGGTTTATAATTGTAAGGCTGTGAGTTTGATTCCCAGATTGGGTATTGCATTGTGTCCTTGAGCAAGACACTTTATTTCACATTGCTACAGTTCATTCTGTAGAAACAAGTTGCGATGTCACTGGTGCCTAGCTGTATCAGTCATTGCCTTTCTCTTGGACAACATTATATATCATATATATAGTGTATATATTATATATCTAGTTGTGATGTCACTGGTGCCAAGCTATATCTGCCATTGCCTTTCTCTTGGACAACATTATATATAATATATATAGTGTATATATTATATATCTAGTTGTGATGTCACTGGTGCCAAGCTATATCTGCCATTGCCTTTCTCTTGGACAACATTATATATCATATATATATAGTGTATATATATATATATAGTTGTGATGTCACTGGTGCCAAGCTGTATCAGCCATTGCCTTTCTCTTGGACAACATTATATATCATATATATAGTGTATATATTATATATATAGTTGTGATGTCACTGGTGCCAAGCTGTATCAGCCATTGTCTTTCTCTTGGACAACATTATATATCATATATATAGTGTATATATTATATATATAGTTGTGATGTCACTGGTGCCAAGCTGTATCAGCCATTGTCTTTCTCTTGGACAACATTATATATCATATATATAGTGTATATATTATATATATAGTTGTGATGTCACTGGTGCCAAGCTGTATCAGCCATTGTCTTTCTCTTGGACAACATTATATATCATATATATAGTGTATATATTATATATATAGTTGTGATGTCACTGGTGCCAAGCTGTATCGGCCATTGCCTTTCTCTTGGACAACATTATATATAATATATATACAGTGTATATATATAGTTGTAATGTCACTGGTGCCAAGCTGTACCAGCCATTGCCTTACCTTTGGACAACATCAGTGGTATGGAGAGGGGTGACTGTTGGTCTTTCACAAATAACCTTGCTCTGACTTGTGCCTTGGAGGGGAACCTCCTAGGTGAAAATCCCATGGTCATTCATGGGTCTTTAGCCTTTTTTACTCTATTATGAAGAACTGGAAAGGATAAAACCATATGAAAATATGTGAAGCTATAGAAATGTCCAATATCCAAGAGCAGGCATGGCCATGTGGTTAAAGTGGAGTTTGTTTTGTAATCATAGGGTACTGGGTTCAGTTCCACTACAAGGAACCCTGGGCAAGTTTCTTCTACCATAGCCTCAAGTAGATCAATATTATCATCATCATTTTGTCTGCTTTTCCTTGCTTGCAAGGGTGGGATGGGTTCTCTTCAGCACAGCATATCTCCATTCATCACAGTCCCTCGTCATCTCCTCTTTGAGCTTCAACAACCTGAGGTCAGCTCTCACCCTCTCCGCCCCATGTTTTCTGTGATCTTCCTAGGGTGCTAGATCGTCTGGCGCTGGCCCTGGTACTGGGTCCATTTCATCAGGACTCTCGCAGAAGGGAGTTTGTCAAGTCCTTCAAACAACTGAAGTGTTCTCCTGACCCTATGACATGGTTTCTACAGATAGATAGCCTTCCTTTCTGCCACCAACCTTACAAGGTGTATTGGATTCATTTCCTGTGGTACCAGCACTAGAGAGTTTGTTGGTCCCTGGCACAACTGAAGAGCCCTTTATATTTTATAGGCAGAGAGACATAAGATGAAAGGGGTTAGAGGGAAGATAAGTTTGATGATACAGTTTTGAACTGAGGTAATATAAAATAAAGACCTTTGTACCAGGAAACAAAACAAAACAGATAGACCAGTAGTGGGTTTGAACTCTTGTCTCTCTTCATTACATAAACTCAACCAGCCATCTTACCTCTTGTATACAACACCTAACTATGTAACCTATTTTAGGAAAATCAATTAACACTTGATACAAAAAAATCCAAGTAATATAAACATGAATTAAACCCACAGGTGAATAATATGCCACAGTTTACAAAGGACAGGTGGTATACATTAGGAGAAGGGGGGGGGGGGGGGTGAGGGCATTAATAATTTCTCAAAGCAATATCATTTACACTGCACCAGGAAAAGCAGAGCCCTATATACTAACAACAACGACAATAACCACAACAACGAAAAGTCATATAGCATGACTTGCAGATAACATGCATTTTGGTGATTTGTTTTATGGACAAATTGTGTGTGAACGCTTGTGGGGATTTATTAACAGAGGGGAAATACAGTAGGCGGTTGTATCAAAGTGTTGCAACAGTAAACACAGACAGGTGATATAAGAGAGGCAGCAGTTAATGGAAATCAATGGATTGTCTTTATAATTTTACGTTTTATCAAAATTTTGTTGCTGTTTAAAAACAAATCAAAAGCATGTTACACACTCACCCCCTCTTTCTATTAGTACGAGCTAGATCATTGAAGAAACTAACAAATTTAATATATGAATTTCATGGGCAGGTGTTTTACAGTGGAATGCACTTTCCAATATTGGTTGCTCAACCATGAGGAGAGTATTGATGACTGAAGCAGTAAAGCCCCAGAGCTTTAGAGTATTTAGTTCAATATCCTTGTCTAGTGAGTTCAAATCCTTTCAATGCTCTGTTTACATATGATTGATAAAATAAGACACAGTAATACATCGGGGTTAATTTATACACAGTAATACATCAGAGTTAATTTATACACAGTAATACATCGGGGTTAATTTATACACAGTAATACATCGGGGTTAATTTATACACAGTAATACATCAGGGTTAATTTATACACAGTAATACATCGGGGTTAATTTATACACAGTAATACATCAGGGTTAATTTATACACAGTAATACATCGGGGTTAATTTATACACAGTAATACATCGGGGTTAATTTATACACAGTAATATATTAGGTTTGGTTTATACACAGTAATATATTAGGTTTGGTTTATACACAGTAATATATTAGGTTTGGTTTATACACAGTAATATATTAGGTTTGGTTTATACACAGTAATATATTAGGTTTGGTTTATACACAGTAATATATTAGGTTTGGTTTATACACAGTAATATATTAGGTATGGTTTATACACAGTAATATATTGGGGTTAATTTATACACAGTATATATTGGTTTTGGTTTATACACAGTAATACATTAGGTTTGGTTTACACACAGTAATATATTAGGTTTGGTTTATACACAGTAATATATTAGGTATGGTTTATACACAGTAATACATCGGGGTTAATTTATACACAGTAATATATTAGGTTTGGTTTATACACAGTAATATATTAGGTTTGGTTTATACACAGTAATATATTAGGTTTGGTTTATACACAGTAATATATTAGGTTTGGTTTACACACAGTAATATATTAGGTTTGGTTTATACACAGTAATATATTAGGTTTGGTTTATACACAGTAATATATTAGGTTTGGTTTATACGCAGTAATATATTAGGTTTGGTTTATACACAGTATATATTAGGTTTGGTTTATACACAGTAATACATTGGGTTTAATTTATACACAGTAATATATTGGGTTTGGTTTAGACACAGTAATATATTAGGTTTGATTTATACACAGTAATACATAATATGGTCCTTTTTATGTAAGAGACTGGTCCAGAGTGACCCCAAGGTTGATATGGTTGATAAAGTATATGTAACAGTAATATAGTAGAGTTTGATTCGGTTGACTATGATTCTATTTCTCAACAAAAACTGGCTCATGCTAACATACAACTTAATAAATGGTTCAGTTATCTTAGTATGGTCTAGTTACTCCAGATAATAACAACATAAATCAACCAATTTACAATATCTAGTAGGCAACTTAACATTTTCGTGGCCATATTTCTAATGAAATGCACTTTATTTCAATTAATTCATGAAGAATTTTGAAAAATTTACTAAAAGTATTGGTATATATATGTTTATTTATTTTATTTCCTT
>OZ024755.1:35612793-35632793 GCA_964016885.1 Eledone cirrhosa
TGAACCAGAAAAATACAAAAAAAGCATAAAAAGTAAGAAGATAAGAATTGACATGAGGAGTAACATAATGCTAGAAATAAATTGGAGAAAATTTTCACAGGAACCAAATAAACTACAGTAAAACACAGATTGTGGTTTCTTGTCCCCATTTTCCTGACTAATCTTGGAATCCCTCCAAGGGGTATTGCCCTTTCTTCTCTGACTAAGCCAGAATAAACAAAAACTAAAAGAAAACAACAAAACAAAAAGAAATTAAAAAAGAAGATAGAAAATGTAAGAAGTAAAAAAAAAAGATATTTAAAAAAAAAATTGTAGAGTAATATAAAAACTAATATAAAACACAGCTATCTTAAAAGTGATTGAAAAAGGATAAAAAAGTTAGTCACAAGAGTACAAACATGGAATAATTGATTACAACTGACACAGAATAACAAGAAAAGCCTCCCTCCCCCGCTACACTGTTCCATATTCAAATTTCTCAATTTCTCACCTTCCAGCAGCACATCCAACAATTGCCAAGACATTTCATTCATATACTTACGAATTCAGTAAAATATCTGAGCTGATGACAAATGGTAAATTAAATCTTCTAATGTAAGACTGAAGAAACACCTGAACTAGGCATTTTTTTAGATAGATAACTTCACCAAAATGAAAATCATTTATTTTGAAAAGCAATCAATGTTACAACAAACCAAAGGAAAGAAAACAATGCAGTTTCCAGTAAATCAATACAAAGGTTGCCAAAAATGATTTTAGAAATGTTAAAAAGAAACATTTAACCCTTTAGTGTTCAAACCGGCCAGAATTCTCTACCTCTTTCTGTTGAAACTGGCTGTAACTGGTCGCTCAAACTGATGTTAAGGTATTGTTTTCAAGATAAATACTTTCAAAATCTCATAGATTCGATATTATGTGAGATAATTATGTCAGGTAAAGCCTTTACCATTAAAATATAATAGTATATATAAAATAATGTGATTGCTAAAGGGTTAAAACAATCCTTCTAGGATGCATCACGATATATCTATGATTTGAATCATCACCATTGTTGTTTAACGTCCATTTTTCACATTAGAATGGAGAGATTTTATGGGCAAAACCAACAAGAGGCCCAGGGGTAGCTTGGCTTCAGTTCTGACAGAACTCGCTGGAAGGAGTGTTTGAGGACTCATTCCTCATGACCCACCCAGGAATAAGTGCGCGAAGAAGATGAAGAAGCTAGGGTTGGACAAGTTGTCCCATTTCAGGCAAGTCAGGTCAGGTGACCATGTCTTGCTCACAGTCAGCTGACCATGAGCAAAATATATTTAAAAAGGCTTATGACACCAAAAACCATACCACTCAGATCAATGTTAATGGTAAGTAGTAATCTATGCAGTAATTACACACACACATATATATATAGAAGTTTATCCCGGGTTCAATCGGGGGTAACCACAGTAAGTAAGGTACTCAATACATAGCAGAGTATAAATATTTAATATAAAAATGGCTTCTACAGGACTAAATTACACAATAATCAAAGCTATGTTCAAATCATTTTATTGCTGACAATTGTTTCTTCCAAACTATCGTTTGGAATCATCAGAGCAGTAGCAATGTTTGTACATATAATTAACCACCTATTCAACTGAACAATCATATAGAACAATCATCAGTTGAGTAAGAGGTTAACTATATGTACAAACATTGCTAATGCTCCGATGATTCCAAATGATAGTTTGGAAGAAACGATTGTTAGCAATAAAATTATTTGAACATAGTTTTGATTATTGTGTAATTTATATTCCGGCTCTGTAAAAAACATCTCATGTATTTACATTGAGCCATTTTTCTTACTGATAATAAGGTAGTAGTAAATTACTGACCTCTCCTGTTTATAGTTGTATATAGTGTATACATAACTATAAATAATATTATTATATATATATACATGGAGGCACATAGCTTAGTGGTTAGAGCATTGGCCTTGCAATCGAAAGGTTGTGAGTTCAATTCTAAGACCGGGTGATGTGTTGTTTCCTTGAGCAAGACACTTTATTTCACATTGCTCCAGTTTACTCAGCTGTAGAAATGAGATGATAGGGACTCCACTGCAAAGTGGTCGTGGAGGTACCACGGAAAAAAGCACCCAGCACTCACTGTAAATGAGGTTGGTGTTAGGAAGGGCATCCAGCTGTAGAAATCACGCCAGAATCAGTTCCCGAATTTTCCTGCAAGCAGGGAAAAGCGGACGTAAAATGAAATCATGAAATGATATATATATAGTTCCACACTGTAATGTGGTTGTTGTTAGGAAGGGCATGCAGCTTTAAAAGACCCAGCCAAATTTACAGTCCTCACTGGAGCAAGGTGTGACACATGGCCAACCCTGGCCAGACTTACCTCCCGGCATGGACAACCTGTCTAACCCATGTAAGTGTGGAAAAAATGACGTTAAATGGAAATGATGATGATGATATATATATATATATATATATATATCACTGTAAATGAGGTTGGTGTTAGGAAGGGCATCTAGCTGGAGACCCTTATGAGCAAGACAAGGTCAACCGACCTAACATTGCCCACAACAGGACAACCCGTCTAACCCATGCTAGCGTGGAAGAATGGACGTAAAACGGTGATGATGATGATGATACACACACTCAATATACACATACAAACATCCAAAATATGTGTGAACATGAATATTTATGACATAGCTCAAGCCAAACATCTATATTGCGACTGTATATATATATAGATAGATATACACACATAAATATACATACATGCATACATATAAGTACAATCCATTAAGGGAACAGTAAAAATATGTAAAACATTCCAAAAATTCTGCATCTAATAACTGCATATATACTTGTACAGATACAAAGCATATACAGTGGCGGACATGGAAGTAAGAACACTTTTATTTTATTTCATTTAATGCTCGAATTATGGTCGAAATCAATATTTGGTGGCATATCCTTTCTGTTTGATCACGGCAGTACATCTTCTAGGCATACTTTCCACTAATTTCATGCATTGGTCCAAACTGAAGTTGTTCCATGTCAGGTTGATGGTGGCCATCAGATTGTGAAAGTTTTTTGTGTTTTGATGGCGAATTTCGCGCTTTATTAAATGCCACAGGTTTTCTATACAATTTAAGTCTGGCGATTGAGGAGGCCAATCGATGACCTTCCATTTTTTCTCATGAAAAAATTGCTTAACCGACTTTGCAGAATGACACGGGGCATTGTCTTGCACAAATTGCCAATTTAAAGGCATATTTTCATCAACATAGGGCTCCAAATGGTCTTCCAGGATCTTGACATAAGTGTTCTGGTTCATACTGCCGGAAATGGGAACAAGGGGACCGGTGCCCATAGCCGAAAATGCACCCCAGAACATGATCGATTTTCCACCATGTTTCACCGTTTTTTGAGAACACCGATCATCGAATTCCTCGTTTGTTCTCCTTCTGACATAAGTCTTGCCATCTGATCCGACCATGGTGAATAGACTTTCATCTGAAAATAGGACTTTGCGCCAATCAACGGGTGTCTATGCGAGTTATTTGTATGCGAATGCAAGTCGTTTGCGACGGTTGGCGAGTGAGATGAGCGGAACACGTCTGGCGATGCGACCATTGAGTCCGATTTCGCGCAGACGATGACGGACAGTTCTGACTGAGATATCCGAGATGTGGGAAGTGTTCACTTCGGAGCAGATCTCGACAGCAGTCTTTTTTCGGTCATTTTCTGATGACCGGCCAATCGCTCTATCCTGGCGATCGTCCGTTTTTCGACTTGGTCCTGGTTTTGGCTTCGATTTGTATGATCCTGTACGTTCCCAAGTGCGCCAGGCTTGAATACAAGCAGTGGAGCTGCATGTTGTCATCTTAGAAATCACGCGGAAGGAAAAATTCAACTTTCTCAACTCGATGATCCGTGCCCGTTTAGTAGGACTCAAATCTCTTTTTCTCCCCATAATAATAAAATGCTGGAAAAAAGAAAAATGTCATATATAACATCATATTTTATTATACAAATCTAAAATTTGCTAGAGTAGCTATGAAGAAAGTAAACATAGGAAATGCAAAGTGTTCTTACTTCCACGTCCGCCAAAATCTTGCTATAATTGCGTTAATGAGCCATAAAAACTGGTTCGCTTTACTAATTGGCTTAATAACAGAGATAGCAATAGAGAAATTATTTCTCCTTCTTTTGGCATATTGCAAAGTTACAGAAACAAAATAACTAAAAAGTTACATGCAAAATAAAAAGTGTTCTTACTTCCATGTCCGCCACTGTATATATATCCATATATATATACACATGCATACATATAACTCAAAATATACACATCCACACATACAATAACATCGATATCTACACACATGCATGTAGACATACATATCTACCTAGTTGATGTTGTGTGAAGTCCAATGAGAGAGTCTTGTATCTATGTTAGAAATCGACTCTCTATTGGCAAAGATTTGTGAAATTATAAAACCAGAACATACATACATACATGTATACATGGTGGCTGCCAACTCGCTTTCGAGTACGACCACTACTTTATATCCATGTAGGAGAACCCCTACCGATGCGCTGAACGAGTGTGACTTTTTAGTCCACCCAGCGACTTGAAAACTCTGGTACAAACACTACACTTGTGACAATTATTGACACATAGTGCTGGGCCCATTGTACCATGTGACGACAAGTGCAGAGAGATCTCCAGATATAAAGCAATGCCTGTGCCGTGAAGCTTTTATAGTGAGCAAAGGCACTGCACAAAGCCAGTCCCACTCTCTTAACCAAGATGATATTTACCAAAAAGAAGAACAAGTCAACATCATTGGATACCATCAGAGCTGCAGGTGTTATATCAGAGTTTTCCTTCTCCTAGAATTCTGCCTTGACAAAGGCTAAGGGGTCATCTCTCCCGGTAATTTTGGATGGCCATTGACTCTTAAGAGCTCCTTTGCCCTTTGACAGGTTTTGTTTTTAGTCCTGCAGGATGTCCAAAGTCACCCTCCTCACCAAGAAACCTTAGTGGGGTTGCCAGTTTAGTCGCCAACGACCCGACCTTGAGACAGGTTGTGTATAGATACATGTATACATACATACATACATACATACATACATACATAAATAAATACATATATACATGATGACTGCAAACTCTGCTAAGAGTAATGCAATCGCTTGTCAAATTATAGAGTTTGGTGCACTTTTAGGCTACGGCCAGCCACACAAACCTGTAACATATCCTGAACAAGCAATGCCTGTGCTTTGAAGGTTTTTTAAGTGGGGAAAGGCCTTGCACTCGACCAATCCCACTCTCTGAGCATCGAAAACACTCCCAAAAAGGAGAACTGGTCAACATCATCGGATGTTTCCGAACCCACAGGTTTTTTTTCTTCAGAGTTTCCCTCTCATAGAAAGGTGTTGTGACAACAACTGGGGGCCTTTCACTCCCAGGTTGTCTCTGCTGAGTTCCTCGGGTCTTGTATTTCATCTCACAGGGTGTACAAATACCACCCTCCTCACCAAGCAAGCTTGGTGGGGTTGCCGGTTTAGTCGCCGAGAACCCGACCATTAGACAGGTTGTACTGAGTTACATGTTACCAGTAGCTCTAGAGAGCAACCTGACATAACATATATATACATAGCCACACATCTCTCCATCTCTATTAACTTTTGAAAATTGAGAAACTTATGAAACCAGTAAAGTTATAAGTTATTGTAAATAAAGGAGGCACATGGCTCAGTGGTTAGAGCATTGACATTGTAATCGAAAGGTTGTGAGTTCAATTCTCAGACCGGGTGATGTGTTGTTTCCTTGAGCAAGACACTTTATTTCACATTGCTCCAGTTTACTCAGCTGTAGAAATGAGATGATAGGGACTGGGGTCCCTATCATTCCACTGCAAAGTGGTCGTGGAGGTGCCACGGCAAAAAAGCACCCAGCACTCACTGTAAATGAGGTTGGTGTTAGGAATGGCATCCAGCTGTAGAAACCAAGCCAAAATCAGTTCCCGTCCCACCCTTCCAAGCAGGGAAAAAGCGGACGTAAAATGAAATGAAATGAAAATGAAACCTTCTTAAAGACTCTAATTGCATTTATAACTTCATTTTCCTATATTTGTATATGTATATACATATATATATATATATATATATACACACACACACATATATACATACATATACACACACATATACTCACAATATATATGTACATACAAATGTCAGTAATATATGCGTGTGCATAAATATTTATCTATTTATGACACAGCTTAAGTCCATATATCTATATTGCGACTGTAGTTTTATACATACATACATATACATAGACACACACACATATATATATATATATACAGACATACGTATATACATACATAGACACATGCATATATATATATACAGACATACATATATACATACATATACACATTTATATATATATATATATATATATATATATATATACATATATATATACATATATATACATACATAGACACGCACACATATAGACATACATATACACACACACATATATATATATATACATAGACACACACACACATATATATAAATATATAGACATACATATATACATACATACATAGACACACACACCCATTTATATATTTACATACATATACAGACACACACATATATAAATATATACATACATAGACACACACATACACATACATATAAATATATACATACATACATATATACATACATACATAGACACACACACACATTTATATATATATACATACATATATATACATACATACATACATACATACATACAGATGTGTGAGTGTGTATGGCTGTTAGTCAGTGAGTGTAGCCCATGGTGGAAGGGAGTGTTTTCTAATGCGGTAGCTGGTTGCTAGTATTAAGTCTAAGTAAACAACCCATTACTAAAGAAGAAGATAAAAACCTTTGACCATGATGTATTCAAAGTAATCAAAATAACAAACAAGAAGCAGCGTCAGAGAGAGAGAGGGGGAGAGTCAGGAATCTATTGTGCTTGGATTAGAAGCATTACTAAATGAATAACAATCTCCTATTGTTCACAACATGCTCTATAGTTTCTCACACTATCATATGGTAGACCTACACAATGGAGTCCAGTGCAACAAAAAGCAGGAAGGATTGATGAAGATGCTAAATGCTTGTCATATGATAGGTTAAAAACAGTGAAGGGCTGTGGAATCTGTTCTTTTCACATGCTCTGGTGATGACAGCAGGAATCACATAGGACAACAACAAACTAAGAAACAAAGGGACAAACAAAACACAAAACAACAAACGTTCACACTAAAAGAATTGTACACACACACACACACACACTTACACACACTCACTCACACACACACAGTCACACAAGCATATTTATACCTGTACATATTGATATTTATGTAAAAGATGTACATGGGTATTGTGTATAAACATAAATATATCTATATCTATACATACATATATATACACACACACACACATATATATATATATATACCACACACACATACATATATACACATTATTGATATTTATGTAAAAGATGTACATGGGTATTGTGTATAAACATAAATATATCTATATCTATACATACATATACACACACTCACACACACATATATATATATATATATATATATATATATATATATATATATGTGTGTGAGTGTGTGTATATGTATGTATAGATATAGATATATTTATGTTTATATATATATATATATATATATATATATATATATATATATATATATATATATATATACCACACACACATACATATATACACATTATTGATATTTATATAAAAGATATACATGGGTGTTGTGTATAAACATAAATGTGTGTATATATATATATATATATATCACACACACATACATATATACACATTATTGATATTCATTTATAATATATTATTATATGAATGGGTGTGTATGTCTAAATATAATTATATATGTATTATATATATATATATACATATATATATATATAACCTGTTTGAGCAAGGTTTCTTTTATTTTGCTTGTTTTTGTAGAAGACTAAAATAACTTAATTTTCCATATTTGCTGTTTGCTACAATTTGTCCATTATATATATATATATATATATATATATAAAACTATTAAAGTATATATATATAAAATATAAATTTGAGTATGTGTTGGGTAATTACCGACACTTCAGTATGCAGGTTAGAGCACTCAATGAAGTGCGCAGGTGGGTCTGTTTACTCCAGAGTAATTTAAAAACAAGAAGTGTAAGTCAACAGGTTCTTTGAGGAAAAAAAACCCTACTTCATGACAGGGCATATCAAAAGAACGAAATAACAGAGGTAGATTTGGTCCCATCATTATATTTTTCAGTTTTTCTGTTCAAGTTCTAGCTGCCTGATGAGGTCATAGCTGTTGAATAATGGTGATCCCAAAAATATATATAACAGCGAATATTAATAAACGAAGTTAATTTTAACTTGTTGGCAATGGAGGCACGTGGCTTAGTGGTTAGAGCATTGGCCTTGCAATCAAAAGGTTGTGAGTTCAATTCTCACACCAGGTGATGTGTTGTTTCCTTGAGCAAGACACTTTATTTCACATTGCACCAGTTTACTCAGCTGTAGAAATGAGATGATAGGGACTGGGGTCCCTATCATTCCACTGCAAAGTGGTCGTGGAGGTGCCACGGCAAAAAAGCACCAAGCACTCACTGTAAATGAAGTTGGTGTTAGGAAGGGCATCCAGCCGTAGAAATCAAGCCAGAATCAGTTCCTGTCCCACCATTGCAAGCAGGGAAAAGCGGACGTAAAATGATGATGATGATGATGATGACTTACACTTCTTAACATCATCATTTTACGTCCGCTTTTCCCTGCTTGCATATAGTTGTCCCCCGGTAATTACAGGGTTTACATTCCTAGAGCCCCCAGATGGAGTGAAAAGCCATGAATATTGGACACGGTTCATAAAAATACCTATATGCATCAAAATATAACGTAAAATATAATAAAAAAAATACGGAGCGACTTATGTGAAGGGGGTTCCAAGAGACCGGCAAATATGGTATATTGTTATTAATAATTTAGCGTTAAAAAATATATATTGCCACGAAAAAAGCCATTAAAAAATCGCGGAAGATATTTACAGTTCTGCGAATATGGGGTGGTTTCCATAAACAATTATTAGTTAAGTTCTAAGGAAAATTCCGCAAATAACCGGGACCTCGAATGCCGGGGGTACACTATATATATATATATATATATATATATATATAGTTATATATATATATAGTTATGTAATAAACAACATAAGGCAATTATTCCATTTACCAGTGGTTTCTTAAAAGCAAAGAATTTTGCTTTCAATCATCAGAATGAAAAAAATCCTGGTCTGTTTATTGAATTTGGATTTTTACTTATTTTTACTTATTTTTACTTGCCTTATGTTGTTTATTACATAACTATTAAGCTCTGTTACCTACATAGAGCACTCTTTTTTCCTGGACTTTTCCGACGGAATTACTTCATTCACACACACACATATATATATATATATATATTTGGCCAGATGGAGGCACATGGCTTAGTGGTTAGAGCATTGGCCTTGCAATCGAAAGGTTGTGAGTTCAATTCTCAGACCGGGTGGTGTGTTGTTTCCTTGAGCAAGACACTTTATTTCACATTGCTCCAGTTTACTCAGCTGTAGAAATGAGATGATAGGGACTGGGGTCCCTATCATTCCTCTGCAAAGTGGTCGTGGAGGTGCCATGGCAAAAAAGCACCCAGCACTCACTGTAAATGAGGTTGGTGTTAGGAAGGGCATCCAGCTGTAGAAATCAAGCCAGCATCAGTTCCCGTCCCACCCTTGCAAGCAGGGAAAAAGCGGACGTAAAATGAAATGATGATGATGATGATTTATATATATACTAACAGGTAGGGAAAACTACGCATGCAGTAGATGTTCAGAGAAAGTTGACAGTAGTAATCGCAGTGATAGACGCATTTTTCAAATGCAGGTGAGTTCTATAGAAGTGGTTGATAGCTTCTGGTACCTAGGTGATCAGATGAGCATGGGAGGGGGGTGTTCCGAGGCCATAGTATCTTCCTCTGTTGACAAAGAAGGGATTCTCCCTGTGTACGAAAGGTCAGTTATACGATGCCTGTGTGAGATGCGCGATGCTGCATGGTAGTGAGACATGGGCAGCAACTGCGGAGGATATACGACGGCTGGAGAGAAATGAAGCAAGCATGCTCCGTTGGATGTGCAATGTCAATGTGCGTGAACGACCAAGCATAGATGAGTTGAGAGAGAAACTGTGTATAAGAGGGATAAGTTGTGGTGTGCAGGAGAGAAGACTGAGATGGTATGGACATGTGATGCACATGGAGCATGACCGCTGGGTAAAGAAGTGCCAAGAAATCCCAGTAGAAGGAAGACTCAGTAGAGGAAGACCACAAAAAACATGAGCGGAGGTGGTGAGAGCAGACCTCAGATCGCTGAAGCTCACGGAGATGACGAAGGACCGTGACAAGTGGAGAGATGCTGTGCTGAATAAGACCCGTCCCACCCTTGCAAGCAGGGAAAAGCAGACATATGATTGGACACTACCGTAAACTCTTGGTAGATTTATCTACATATATATATATATATATAGCATAAACAAAGTTTTATATACATAACATGTATGTACTACCATTAGTTTTAGGGTCCAATCATGCTTTGAAATTGTGATGTTTTATATTCAGTCCACTGAAAACCTTGGTCAAGTTACATCTATTATAGCCAAGAACTAACTAATAGCTTTGGGGAACAAAAACTATAAAGAAATCCATCACAACTATATATAAATTTCTGCGATTCTGTCACAACACAGAGTAGTTTGACTACCTCATACTACTCCTCTCTCTTTATTTCTGCTGCCTGTATGAAGGTATGTGTGTGTAAAAGGAAGGAAGGGGGTGGTGACAAAACTAAAGCAAAATAGTGGCTGGTGTTCTATTTGTTATGTTGTGTATGTGTGTATGAGTGTGTTTGTGTGAATGTATGTGTGTGTTTGTGAGAATGTATGTCTGAGTGTGTATTTTTGTAAGTGTGTTTGTGTTTGTACGTTTATACTTATATACACACACATATAAATGTATGCACATGCACATACACACATATGCGTCAATGTGTTGATCACATGCAGCAGCATGTTGAAAAAAACCTTAGTTTATATATATATATTTCTGCCAAACAAAACAAAGACATGACAACTTCCCAAGTGTTAGTGCCATGATAAAATACAGTCGGTGTGCTGGCCTACTCAGAGGTCAGAGGCGCTGTATAAATATTGACCAGTCTGTCACTACATGTTCAACGCTTGCTAGCATGGAAAATGGATGTTAGATGATGATGATGATGATTAGGAAGGGCATTTGGTTAAAAAAAAAAAACCCTGCATCAAAGTCTTTTCCAATCAATACAAGAAGAGAAAAAATAGAGATAAAAGTGATGACGATGATAACGATGACGACGATGATGATGCATTTATTTAAATACAGTTGTGTATACACATATGAATATGAATGTAGAGGTTATACATAATAGATCAGATTACACAACTTATAATATATTGTGTGTACATAACCATACTTTGTGATAGGTTTGTTGAACTTTACATCAACACTTTCTCTATGTGTGTGTGAGTGAGTGGGTGAGTGTGTGTGTATCTGTGTGTGTGAGTGAGTGTGTGTGTAAGTTTGTGAGTGAATGTGAGTGTGTGTGTGAGTGAGTGAGTGTGTGTGTATGTGTGTGTGAGTGAGTGTGTGTGTGTGTGTATGTGAGTGAGTGTGTATGTATGTGTGGGTGTGTGAGTGAGTGAGTGTGCGTGTATGCGAGTGAGTGTGTTTATGTGAAGGTATGGTTTAGTGGTTAGGATGTTGGGCTCATGATCTTCAGGTCACTTGTAAGTTTGATTCATAGTTCTGGTGGTACATTGTATCCTTGAGCAAGGCTCTTTATTTACCATTGCACCAGTCCACTTAGCTGGTAAAAAGGAGTTGTAGATGTTATTGAAAGGGAGCCAACCTTGTTACACACTATGTGATGATGGAGCTCGTTCAGATCTATGTTAAGGATACATGTGCTTGTGGAATGCTCAGCCACTTACATGTAAATTTCACAAGCAGGCAGTTCTCATCATCATCATTATCACCGTTTAATGTCCATTTTTCCATGCTAGCATGGGTTTAATGAATTATCCTGTTGTGAGCAGTAGCAGGTCAGGTGACTATGTCTTGCTCATACAGAACTAGTCATTGGAAACAATGAAGGCCCAATAACAACAACATTCACACAAATGTTACAGAATTTTATAAGACTTTCACACCCCCAACACCACCCTCCCACACCACGCTTTCTCTGTAAAGTTATGTTGGTATCACAAAACATACAGCACACACTGTAAAGTGGTCATGCAGGCAACACAACAAAAAGCACCCAGCACACATTGTTAAGTGGTTGTGTAGGTGTCATGACAAAAAGCACCCAGCACACACAGTAAAGTGGTTGTGTAGGAGACCTGGCAAAAAGCACCCAGCACACACTGTGTTGTGTAGGTGTCATGACAAAAAGCACCCAGCACACACTGTAAATGTGGTTGGCGTTGGGAAGGGCAACCAGCCGTGGAAAACCAGCCAGGAGCAATCCTATACAAGTGAGACACGGTCACCAACCAAACTTGCCTCTAATGGGATAAACCCGTCTAACCCATGCTAGTGTGGAAAATTGACAAACGATGATGATGATGATAATGGTGGACTGACTTAATGAAAGTCAAAATATTTCACTCACACCAGTCAGTTCCATATTCATCTTTCACTCACTTGGGATTTAAATGCCAACAATTTCCTCATATATAAGAAGTCACATGGTTTAGTGGTTAGAGAGTTGTATTCATAATTGTGAGGCTACGAGTTTGATTCCCAGACTGGGCGATGTGTTGTGTCCTTGAGCAAGATACTTTCATGTTGCTCCGGTTCTTGCAACTGCAGAAATAGGTTGCGATATTATTGGTGTCACGCTGTGCCCTGGGTCAACATCGATAGTGTAAAGAGGGGAAATTGGTATGAAGAGGTGACTGCTGCTCTTCCAAAGAAAACAAAAAACCCTTGCCTAGGCTTGTGCCTTGGAGAGGAACTTTCTAGGTGCAAACCCATGGTTATTCATGACCTAAGGTGCAAACTCATTGTATAAATATACATATATATAGCTGTCCACTGAGTAGGAGACACGGTAAAAAGGCTCCTAGTCCACACTGTAAAGTGGTCATGTAGGAGACATGGTAAAAAGGCTCCTAGTCCACACTGTAAAGTGGTCATGTAGGAGACATGGTAAAAAGGCTCCTAGTCCACACTGTAAAGTGGTAGTGAAGGAGACACGGTAAAAAGGCTCCTAGTCCACACTGTAAAGTGGTAGTGTAGGAGACACGGTAAAAAGGCTCCCAGTCCACACTGTAAAGTGGTAGTGAAGGAGACACGGTAAAAAGGCTCCTAGTCCACACTGTAAAGTGGTCATGTAGGAGACATGGTAAAAAGGCTCCTAGTCCACACTGTAAAGTGGTCATGTAGGAGACATGGTAAAAAGGCTCCTAGTCCACACTGTAAAGTGGTAGTGAAGGAGACACGGTAAAAAGGCTCCTAGTCCACACTGTAAAGTGGTAGTGTAGGAGACACGGTAAAAAGGCTCCCAGTCCACACTGTAAAGTGGTAGTGAAGGAGACACGGTAAAAAGGCTCCTAGTCCACACTGTAAAGTGGTAGTGAAGGAGACACGGTAAAAAGGCTCCCAGTCCACACTGTAAAGTGGTAGTGAAGGAGACACGGTAAAAAGGCTCCTAGTCCACACTGTAAAGTGGTAGTGTAGGAGACACGGTAAAAAGGCTCCCAGTCCACACTGTAAAGTAGTAGTGTAGGAGACACGGTAAAAAGGCTCCCAGTCCACACTGTAAAGTGGTAGTGTAGGAGACACAGTAAAAAGGCTCCCAGTCCACACTGTAAAGTAGTAGTGTAGGAGACACAGTAAAAAGGCTCCCAGTCCACACTGTAATGTGGTCGTGTAGGAGACACGGTAAAAAGGCTCCCAGTCCACACTGTAAAGTAGTAGTGTAGGAGACACAGTAAAAAGGCTCCCAGTCCACACTGTAAAGTAGTAGTGTAGGAGACACAGTAAAAAGGCTCCCAGTCCACACTGTAAAGTAGTAGTGTAGGAGACACAGTAAAAAGGCTCCCAGTCCACACTGTAAAGTGGTAGTGTAGGAGACACAGTAAAAAGGCTCCCAGTCCACACTGTAAAGTAGTAGTGTAGGAGACACAGTAAAAAGCCTCCCAGTCCACACTGTAAAGTGGTAGTGTAGGAGACATGGTAAAAAGACTCCCAGTCCACACTGTAAAGTGGTAGTGTAGGAGACATGGTAAAAAGGCTCCCAGTCCACACTGTAAAGTGGTCGTGTAGGAGACACGGTATAAAGGCTCCCAGTCCACACTGTAAAGTGGTCATGTAGGAGACATGGTAAAAAGGCTCCCAGTCCACACTGTAAAGTGGTCGTGTAGGAGACACAGTAAAAAGGCTCCTAGTCCACACTGTAAAGTGGTAGTGTAGGAGACACGGTAAAAAGGCTCCTAGTCCACACTGTAAAGTGGTAGTGTAGGAGACACGGTATAAAGGCTCCCAGTCCACACTGTAAAGTAGTAGTGTAGGAGACACGGTATAAAGGCTCCCAGTCCACACTGTAAAGTAGTAGTGTAGGAGATACGGTAAAAAGGCTCCCAGTCCACACTGTAAATGTGGTGGGTGTTAGGAAGGGCATCCAGCCGTAGAAAACCTGCCAGAAACAGTTCCGTATGAGCAAGACACGGTCTCCCGACCAATCCCACATCAAATGGAACAAAACCGTCTAACCCATGCTAGCGTGGAAGATGGACATTAAACGATGATGATGATCATGATGATGATATCCATTTAGAATTGATAGGTGCAAGAATAACTATTCAATACCACAGTAGAGATTTTATATATATATATATATACACATGTTGTTCAAAGAGTTAGTTAATCCAGGTGTGAATTATTTGCACTGTAAGAAATAATCAATCAAAGTGTAAGCCAGATTTAGTACTCAACGTGGACAATACTAACTCACAGTCGTATGAAGCATTTTATAATAATGTGCATCATATATTAAAATATGGACACATAATCCTGTTTTTGTCTCAATTCCTGTATATACACACACACATGCATTTATGTACATTTAGTTATGTATATATGCAGGCAAGTATATATGCAGGCGACTAAACTGGCAACCCCACCAAGGTTTCTTGGTGAGGAGGGTGACTTTGGACATCCTGCAGGACTAAAAACAAAACCTGTCAAAGGGCAAAGGAGCTCTTAAGAGTCAATGGCCATCCAAATTCACCGGGAGAGATGACCCCTTAGCCTTTGTCAAGGCAGAATTCTAGGAGAAGGAAAACTCTGATATAACACCTGCAACCCTGATGGTATCCAATGATGTTGACTTGTTCTACTTTTTGGTATATATCATCTTGGTTAAGAGAGTGGGACTGGCTCTGTGCAATGCCTTTGCTCACTATAAAAGCTTCACGGCACAGGCATTGCTTTATATCTGGAGATCTCTCTGCACTTGTCGTCACATGGTACCATGGGCCCAGCACTATGTGTCAATAATTGTCACAAGTGTAGTGTTTGTACCAGAGTTTTCAAGTCGCTGGCTGGACTAAACAGTCACACTCGTTCAGCGCATCGGTAGGGGTTCTCCTACATGGATATAAAGTAGTGGCCGTACTCGAAAACGAGTTGGCAGCCACCATGCAGGCAAGTAAGTGTATGTGTGTTAAGGCATATAAAGTACCTAAATAAAATATCAATGTTTTTTTTCTTTATTGATTTTCCATAGAAAAATGTTTAATAGATAATGAAACTGAGATAATCCATACATGTACATGTATCAAGGAGAGTATCAAGTAGAGTGTTAAGTAGAGTATCAAGGAGAGTGTTAAGTAGAGTATCAAGTAGAGTGTCAAGTAGAGTATCAAGTAGAGTGTCAAGTAGAGTATCAAGTAGAGTGTCAAGTAGAGTATCAAGTAGAGTGTCAAGTAGAGTGTCAGGTAGAGTGTTAAGTAGAGTATCAAGGAGAGTGTCAAGTAGAGTATCAAGTAGAGTGTCAAGTAGGGTATCAAGTAGAATGTCAAGGAGAGTGTCAAGTAGAGTATCAAGTAGAGTATCAAGTAGAGTGTCAAGTAGAGTGTCAAGTAGAGTGTCAAGTAGAGTATCAAGGAGAGTGTCAAGGAGAGTGTCAAGGAGAGTGTCAAGTAGAGTGTCAAGGAGAGTAACAAAGAGAGAATCAAGTAGAGTATCAAGTAGAGTGTCAAGTAGAGTGTCAAGTAGAATGTCAAGGAGAGTAACAAGGAGAGTATCAAGTAGAATGTCAAGTAGAGTATTAAATAGAATGTCAAGTAGAGTATCAAGTAGACTATCAAGTAGAGTATCAAGTAGAGTATCAAGTAGAGTATCAAATAGAGTATTAAGTAGAGTATCACGGAGAGTGTCAAGTAGAGTGTTAAGTAGAGTATCAAGTAGAGTATTAACTAGAGTATCCATTTCATATAATTAGTTTCATACATAACATGTTATATGGATTTGGTCAACTGAAATAGTTGATAGCTTTCAAAGTCTCTCATCATACACAGTTGTTGTTGAGCCCCAGTATTAGCACAGCTCAATATCTCTACTATTCACAGTTGTTGAGCCCCAGTATTAGTTCATCTCAAAATCTCTACCATACACAGCTGTTGTTGAGCCCCAACATTACCTCAGCTCAATATCTCTACTATTCACAGTTGTTGAGCCCCAGTATTAGCCCAGCTCAATATCTCTACCATACACAGCTGTTGTTGAGCCCCAACATTAGCTCAGCTCAATATCTCTATCATACACAGTTATTGTTGAGCCCCCAGTATTAGCCCAGCTCAATATCTCAATTCACAGTTGTTGTTGAGCTCCCAACATTAGCTCAGCTCAATATCTCTACTATTCATAGTTGTTGAGCCCCAACATTAGCTCAGCTCAATATCTCTACTATTCACAGTTGTTGAGCCCCAACATTAGTTTAGCTCAATATCTCAATTCACAGTTGTTCTTGAGACCCCAACATTAGTGCGGCTCAATATCTCTACTATTCACAGTTATTTATTTTTCAAACATAGTCCATGGAAAGAAGCAAGGCAGTTATTAATAAAAAGAGTTGAAATGAATGCATGTAAGATTTCACAGCTCTAACATTAATCCTTCATAGTCAGCCTATGAACTTTTCAGCTGATGAATGAGTACAGTTTTCAATGAGATTAGAACTGATAAACCCTAATTCTCTTTTCAAAAGGATGCTATCCAATCTATGTTATTTACTTTGCTTCTTTTTTCTAAACAAGTTTCCCGAGTAAAATACTGTCTTTTCTAGTTGAGTAGTAAAAAAAGACCCCTCTAATATTACTGGAAGCTTTGATGAATCCTATATAACTGGTCAGGGTATTTTGGATAATGATGATGATTAAAAATTCAAAAACAAGATCAAAATTTCTTTTCTTCAGAATGTATATCTCCATTTTCTGCTAGGTATTTTCAGTTCTGTGTTTCTCTAAAACCAGCGGGACACACACGTATAATTATCTTGTCAATTTTTGTTACTATTTAGTTCCATGTCAGCCCTGATCAAACAGACTGATGAAAGATGTCAGCTGTAATAAATCTTTTCTCTTCTATGTGACTGACAAATTCATTTAGCTACCATTTTCTAGGTTTGATCCTACAGGGTGACACATCTTGGACAAGTATCTTCAAACATGTCATTAAGTTGACCAATGCTTTGTGAATTTATTTGGTAAGGTAGTGACTCAGAGTTACTTCCCTTAGCATGAGTTACAATAAAAATACGATGCCTCTCACATGGTATGGAGGTTGTTTTTGTTCCTCCTCGACCAGATCCAGGTGGAAATCATTTCGCTGCCTCTGATACTACCTTAAGGGCTTCGGTTCTTGTCTTCCCAAAGAATTAAAGTTGTTTCATGAGATTGTAGGCAGATTTGCTCACAAATCCTTTGGCTCCAACCTCTATAGTGAGACCTTTAACTTGGAAGTTTGCTTTATTTAAAAGTGTTATATTTATTTTAACCCTTTAGCATTTAAACTGGCCCTATCTGACCAAAATTCTCTCACCTCTTTCTATTCAAACCGGCCATAAACAACCACTCATACTGATGTTAAGGTATTGTTCTCAAAATAAATAACATCAAAATCTAATAGATTCAATATTATGTGAGATAAAACCTCTACTGCAAAAATACAATAGTAGATATAGAATAATGTAAATGCTGAAGGGTTAGAATACTCCATCATAATTCTATGTCAAAATATATCCGTTAAGTTATGTTTGAAACACAAACTTACCAATGAGAAAGTTAGTTATATTACTAAAACCCCCAAAATTATTGTTTGTTTTAAAAATCATTTGAAAATCATAGGTAATGTATTTTGTTAGAAATATGGTAATGAAAGGGTTTCTATGGCTTTGAATTATAGTGTCTGAAAAAGCAAAAGAAATAAAAGAAAAGAAGGTAGGATGGTCATGGTTGGAAATATCTTTAACCCTATATTTACTTGATCAAGGCTTGGGCAAAGGTTAATTAACAACAGTGAAAAGGAAAGATCCATACACACACATAAACATTCATACATACGAGGGCAATCCCAAAAGCAACTTTTCCGTTAAAATCTGGATGGTGCTTCGGGAAACCTCAGGAACCAAAATGCAGAGGGCATCCATAGTGATCCGCCGATCTTTACACATGTTTTCCTTGGAAGGAGACCTTACTCTTGGGATTGCCCTCTATATGATAACTGCGTGAAATTCGCACTTGGCGGTAGCGTTCAACGGGAGCTCCATTCTCAACGGCTGCCAAGCCAAGATTGAGCATCCCAGCGAAGCGTGCACATGCTTGTTTGAGAGTGAAGGAAGCACCAATCACAACAGTGTTGCCAACAGCCGTACGAACAGTTTCTCTGCGTCCCCATCGCTTTGGAGACCTTACTTTTGGGATTACCCTCGTATATACACACACACACACACACACACACATTCATACATACATACATGCACACACACATTCATACATACACACCCACACATTCATACATATATACATACATACATTCATATATACATACATACACACACATTAATACATATATACATACATACACACATTCATACATATATACATACATACACACACATTCATACATATATACATACATACACACACATTCATATATACACATACACACATTCATACATATACACATACATACACACACATTCATTCACACATACACATTTATACATACACACACACACATTCATATATATACATACACACATTCATATATATACATACACACATTCATATATACACACATATACATACATACACATGTACATACATACATACACATTCATATACATGTACATACATACATACACACACAAAATACAAAGCATAACACACTTCCTTCAAAAAGATAAAACCCACCCCCCACACACACAAAAAAAACAACAACAACAACACAAGCCTCAAAACCTCAACAAAAAGCCAACAAAACCAAGAAATAGTGCGTGAAGCAAGCATGCAGATGAGTAGATATTAAAATATGTTATAACAGGAAGCACAATAACAAATATGATATCAAATGAAAAATAAAATAGAAATGACATTGACTAAATGACAAAAAGATAGAATTATAGAATAGAATACGTTATGCTTCTTTCTCCACCTCTTTTTCTGTTTTGAAGGAAACTGCTAACAATGTATACAGTTTATCTCTACTTCGTATTCCTTCAGAATTCTCTA
>OZ024755.1:35637793-35675293 GCA_964016885.1 Eledone cirrhosa
GCATATTGAGCTCTCCGGGATTTTAGAAGGGCAGAGGCTCGAGGGAGTTTCCCATAGATTTTAGACAAGGTGGGATGTCGTTTCCAGGATAGGTTTTGCACTCTCATTAAGAGGCGGGTATATGTGCCATCCATTCTCCTTTCAAGTTGTGATGTTAGTGTCCAAGTTTCGGATCCATAAAGTAATATGGGCTTAATGGTTGCTTGGAATATTTCCAGTTTTAGCTTGTTGGTAAGTTGAGATGTCCATATGGCGTGCATGTCATTGCACGCTGACCATGCCATACCCTTCCTGGTTAGAAAATCTTTTTTGGAGGAGGAGATATATGAGCCAAGATACTTGTAATCTTCCACCTGCTTAAGGGTGGTACCATTAAGGGTTCTGATGGGGTAGTTTGGGCTGTTTGCGCATCTGTTCACATACTCAGTCTTGGATTCGTTGAGGTACAGTCCAACACAGTTGGACGCTTGCTCTAATGACCTCAAAAGACTCTCAGCATTTTCCAGTGAGCGACTGATCAATGCGAAATACAATACTCTACTTTATGTATTGAGTACTATATTTATCATCTTCTGCGGCCGAGTTTACACCCGCAAAGATTCAGCACGGTCTCTCAAATCGTTCCAGTCAAGCAGTTCATCGATGTTATCAATGTTGACATCTCTCAGCAAGGTATCAATGAATGAGACGGCCTGCCTTCCCACGCTTCTTCATCTGACTGTCGGTTTCCAGAGCCCAAGTTGTGCTGCTATCTCTTCTGGGTGACAGATGCAGTGCCCAGCCAGTTTCATTTGTCTGCAGGCAACTTTTTCTTGAGACTGGTCGTAATGATCTGTATAGTTCCTTATTTGCCAGCTTCTGTTTCCAAGAAATGTTGAGAGCCATTCTCAACATCTTCGTGTAACATCCGTCAAATCTCTTGCATAACACTTTGTCAATAGTCCACGTGTCACTGTTGTGTACTATATTTAATAGGCGGTCAATTGGCAGAGTCGTTAGAACGTCAGATAGAATCCTCTATGATATTCATTCCAGCTCTCTTCTCTCTGAGTTCAAATCTAGCCGAGGTCTCTCCAATCATCCCGGTCAAGCATGACATTTCTCAGTTCATCGATGTTATCAATGTTGACATCTCTCAGCAAGGTATCAATGAATGAGACGGCCTGTCTTCCCACACTTCTTCATCTGACCGTCGGTTTCCAGAGCCCAAGTTGTGCTGCCATCTCTTCTGGGTGACAGATGCAGTGCCCAGCCAGTTTCATTCGTCTGCAGGCAACTTTTTCTTGAGACTGGTCGTAATGATCAGTATAGTTCCTTATTTGCCAGCTTCTGTTTCCAAGAAACGTTGAGAGCCATTCTCAACATCCTCGTGTAACATCCATCAAGTCTCTTGCATAACACTTTGTCAATAGTCCACGTGTCACTGTTGTGTACTATATTTAATAGGCGGTCAATTGGCAGAGTCGTTAGAACGTCAGATAGAATCCTCTATGGTATTCCTTCCAGCTCTCTCCTCTCTGAGTTCAAATCCCGCCGAGGTCAACTTTGCTTTTCATCTTTTCGAGGTCAATAAAAAAAGTACCAGTTTAGTACTGGGGTCGATTCTTCCTCTATATCTCTTTCTCATTTCCTCTCTCTCACTTTCTATCTTTCTCTGGAAGAAATCTATTGTACCCAGGTCTGGAGAGGGATGGGCTCCACCAGTCTTAAAATGGCCAAGAAACGCTGTTTGTCAATAAGGGACCCCTATAACTCTATCAGGAGTTACGGGACTATACATACATATGATAATGAAGCCGTGTGGTGGAGTGGTTAGAGAATTGGATTCGCAATCGTAAGGTTGTGAGTTCGATTCCTGGACCAGGCGATGCTTTATGTCCTTGAGCAAGACACTTTATTTCACGTTGCTCCTTCTACCTGGAGTTGCGACCGATAGATAGTATTAGCAATTGGAAAGACCAACGGAAACATTGTTTCCTCGGTCCGATTTGACGAAAGTCGATCGTTCCTCTACATACATATTTAACTGTAGTATCATTCCATTCCTCTCCAGGAAAGTATTCTTGACCACACACACACACACACACACACACACACACACACACATATATATATATATCAAGACGGATACAGTATAAAATTGGTTAGGCTGTTACATGCCAGAGTACTTGATAATTTGGGTAGTAGAGTACGGTTATATGAATGAGTCGGCCCCCAATGGCTGAGCTCTTGTAGTTTCAAAACAGAGTCTTATGACATACCCACCTCACCTTATGACACACCCACCCCTCCTTATGACACACCCACCTCACCTTATGACAAACCTACCTCTCCTTATGACACACCCACCTCACCTTATGACAAACCTACCTCTCCTTATGACACACCCACCTCACCTTATGACAAACCTACCTCTCCTTATGACACACCCACCTCACCTTATGACAAACCTACCTCTCCTTATGACACACCCACCTCACCTTATGACAAACCTACCTCTCCTTATGACACACCCACCTCACCTTATGACAAACCTACCTCTCCTTATGACACACACACCTTATGACATACCCACCCCTCCTTATGACATACCCACCCCTCCTTATGACAAACCCACCTCGCCTTATGACATACCCGGCCTCCCTTAAGACACACCCACCTCACCTTATGACATACCCACCCACCTCTCCTTATGACATACCCACCCCTCCTTATGACACACCTACCTCTCCTTATGACATACCCACCCTCCCTTACGACACACCCACCTCACCTTATGACAGACCCACCCACCTCTCCTTATGACATACCCACCCACCTCTCCTTATGGCATACCTACCTTTACTTATGACACACACACCCACCTTTTAATATTTGACCAGTGAGAAAGCTGAGCTCAACTGGAAGTGTGTAAAGGAGATGAGATATCCAGTGGCCTTTACAAGGAACTGTAGTTATGGGGTGATATCAAGTGTGAAGTAATTAATATGGCGGCCATCTTTAAACTTTTATTTTATTATTTCCTATTTTAGCTCAATTGCTAAAATTAATTGATTTTAATTTTTTTAATCAATTGAATAATATATTTATTAGTTTCTGATCTTATTTGTTTAGCTCCAGATCTCTTCATTGCTTCAATAAAGATAGACTAAAATCTGTACTGTTTGTTTACGAAGGGTGTATTTATATGCACTTAGAGGTACAGATGGCCTTCCTTTTAATGTAGCTGCTCTCTCTCTCTCACTATCTCTCTCTCTCAGGCAAACACACACACACACACACTCTCTCAGGCAAATACACACACACACACACACACACACACACACATATCTCTCTCTCTCAGGCAAACACACACACCCTCACCCTCTCTCAGGCAAACACACACACCCTCTCCCTCTCTCAGGCAAACACACACACACACCCTCTCCCTCTCTCAGGCAAACACACACACACCATCTCCCTCTCAGGCAAACACACACACACCATCTCCCTCTCAGGCAAACACACACACACACACACCCTCTCCCTCTCAGGCAAACACACACACACTCTCTCTCTCAGGCAAACACACACACACACTCTCTCTCTCAGGCAAACACACACACCCTCTCCCTCTCAGGCAAACACACACACACACACCCTCTCCCTCTCAGGCAAACACACACACACACACACTCCCTCTCAGGCAAACACACACACACACACACCCTCTCCCTCTCAGGCAAACACACACACACCCTCTCTCTCTCAGGCAAACACACACACACCCTCTCTCTCTCAGGCAAACACACATACACACACACACACACACACCCTCTCCCTCTCTCAGGCAAACACACACACACACCCTCTCTCTCTCTCAGGCAAGCACACACACACCCTCTCTCAGGCAAACACACACACACACACACACCCACCCTCTCCCTCTCTCAGGCAAACACACACACACCCTCTCTCTCAGGCAAGCACACACACACCCTCTCTCAGGCAAACACACACACACACACCCTCTCTCAGGCAAACACACACACACACTCTCTCTCTCAGACAGACAATAAACAGCAGGACATGTGTAGCCATAGAAACCTCAGCAGGACATGTGTAGCCATAGAAAGCCCAGTGTAAAGTTCATGTAGCTGAATAACACCAGAAAGATGTGGGTTAAGTTGAGTGTAGAATGGTTGGCTGGTACACGATTACAATTACAGAATGAAGCTGCATTGAAGAGTCATCAAAGCAACTCCAGCCTAGAACAGCTAATGTTGATGATACTGATGATGATGGAGATGTCAATTGAGATTTAACAAAACCAACACTATATTATAAGCTATAAAATTGGAAAGGAATCATTCTTTAAAGGAATTATGAGGTTGTATATAGGAAGACATGTAATAGACTGTCAGCAGGAGGTTTTCAATGATCCTTATGTAATCTGGAATATGTTTAACAGGGTATTCCATATAGATAGGAACACATCGTAAGGTTTTATACATTGTATGTTGGTGTACAGGATGTTTACTAGCTGTTAGGGAGATATAGAGGGAGGAGAGAGAGGAGAGGGAGAAGATACAGAGAGAAGAGGAAAGAGAGAGAGAAGGGAAGAGAGAGAAGGGGGGAGAAGGGAGAAGAGAGATAAGGGAAGGGAAAGAGAAGGGGAGAGAGAAGGGAAGAGAGAGAGAGAAGGGGGATAAGGGAGAAAAGAGATAAGGGAAAAGAGGGAGAAGAGAGAGACGGGGAAAAAGATAAAGAAGGGGAAAGAGAGAGAGAAGGGAAGGGAAAGAGAAGGGGAGAGAGAAGGGAAGAGGGGGAGAGAGAAGGGAAGAGAGAGAGAGAAAGAAGAGAATGGAAGGCTAAGAAAAGATATATATATATATATATATATATATATCCATGTAATGTTGATGGATGAGGGAATGAATACTCAATGACTGGGCCTTTACTTTATGACAACACACAAACACAAGATGGTGCAGGACAGAACAAAGGAGAGACACAAAATAAAACACCCAGTCAGTGAGGAGGTCATAGAATGTGTGATGAAATAACTTTGACAATATATAAACAACCATCCAGTTATCGAACCAGCCAACTGGAAATTTATAATAAATTGAAGTGAAAACCAACAGGTGCATGTGTTTTTATTGGCAGCATGACCCTCCCAAAGTATAACTGAGTTTTTGAGTATAAGGTATTTGGAGGCCATGGGTTTAGCATAATGTGAGTGGAGAATTTGGGCCATCTCATTTATAGTGTTTAATCAGAGTTCCGTGTCTAATACTGGTAGTCTATTGTTAGGGTGTTTGGAAGGGTAGTCAACAGTTAGTGTTACTAGCAGAAAAACCCCCCTTCGGGCATGTGTAGTGTGTATATTGATATTATACACAAGTATATATACCGGTAGATATGATACATCAAATAAAATCGCCACCGGAAGTGTTGACACCACACACTCTCTCTTTCTATATATATGGTAGTTGAAGTGGTGGTGGTGGCGACGATATACCGGAAGTGCAACTTTGAAAAAAAGTCAATTTTAAATTATTTATTTTTACGAAATTATTTTTGTTTACGAAATTTAGTAGATAAATTATGTAATATTCATTCATTATTTATTCAAAGTAATGAATGAATAATACATAATTTAGTTTAAATTGAGTTCAAATTCCGCCGAGGTTAACTTTGACTTTCATCCTTACGGGGTCGATAAAATAAAGTACCAGTAATGTACTAGGTAATTGCTGGCCTTGTGCCAGAAATAGAAACAATTATTTATTCAAAGTAATCCAACTTATTTTACTAACGAGATAAAAAATTATAGTCTACCAAATTATCTTGCTGAAAGCAATGACTAACATCACTAATAAAACTAACCATTCTATTAAATTACTAGCTATGACAGCCACGTGATGAAATCTTATATCTCAAGTCATTCAACACTATCAGCTATCTAACTGAAAAAACATACTGATACGACCATATTAGAAAAATGAAACAAAACCATTTAAAGCGGCCATACTAGGAAACCTTCTTTCTATGCAAATCATTCATTCTATCAAAATAGAATGTGTCATATCAAATCTTATTACATTTTAAACAATATATTTTACAAGCTGTTCAAAAATGTCTAGTTAACCACTGAGTACCATCTTATGAAGCTATAATGAAAGGGGAAAAACCAAAACATACAGTATTACAATTTAATTCATTTTTCTTAATACCAAGGATTTGCAATTCTATACACTTCAAATGTATCTATTTCTTCATTTTGTTTGTCTCTTCGTTAAGTAAAAATAATTAATGGAGATTATGATTTCAGATAGGAGAAAAGTCTTCAAACAAAGATAGCATGATAGAATACGTTGGAATGTTCTTTTTAATATGGAATTAATGCCTTTGGTGGAATTGTCAGATCAAACTATTTGAAATTATGCCCTGCAGTCCTTCTCTCCTGTGTTTTTGCCAATTTAATTCAATATATATTTCCAGTAGTCAGACATTTCTTGTTTTCAAACTTCATTACATTTCATAATGAACCGATTCAGGAAAGTACTAGCTATAATAATAATAATTGTTTCTACTTTAGGCACAAGGCCAGCAATTACCCAGTACATTACTGGTACTTTATTTTATCGACCCCGTAAGGATGAAAGGCAAAGTCAACCTCGGCGGGATTTGAACTCAGACTGTAAAGGGACATAACTATGCTAGAAAGCATGGCGTCCAACCCTCGACCGATACTGCCAATTCACAATAATAATAATAATAGTTTCTACTTTAGGCAAAAGGCCGGCAATTTGAAGGGAAGGGGAAAGTCGATTAAAACGACCCAGTGTATTACTGGTGCTTTAATTTATTGGCCCCTTAAGGATGAAAGGTAAAGCTAAGCTCGGCGGGATTTGAACTCAGAATGTAAAGGGTCGTTACTTCATGCTGCAGAGCATGGTGTCAACACTCTACTGATATATTAATAATAATGTTGATGATGATGATGTTGATGGTGGTGGTGGTGATGATGATGATGATGATGATGAGGGTGGTGGTGATGATGGTGGTGGTGAGGGTGGTGATGATGATGATGGTGGTGGTGGTGGTGAGGGTGGTGGTGATGATAGTGACGATGGTGGTGAGGGTGGTGGTGATGATGATGGTGGTGATGATGGTGGTGGTGGTGGTGGTGGTGATGATGAAGATGGTGGTGGTGAGGGTGGTGATGATGATGATGATGATGGTGGTGGTGGTGATGATGGTGGTGGTGGTGGTGGTGATGATGATAGTGACGATGGTGGTGAGGGTGGTGGTGATGAAGATGGTGGTGGTGAGGCTGGTGGTGGTGGTGAGGGTGGTGATCAGGGTGGTGATGATGATGAAGATGGTGGTGGTGAGGGTGGTGATGATAATGAAGATGGTGGTGATGATGATGATGATGATGATGGTGGTGGTGGTGATGATAATGAAGATGGTGGTGGTGAGCGTGGTGATGGTGGTAATGGTGGTTACTTTTATTTGCCACATGGGCATCAGATGGAGGAAACAATAAAAAGACAAGTCCCAGCACTAAGATGGAGGTTTACATAGAAATTAGTAAAAAGGGGTAAGATGTATACATAGTATACAACTGTATAGGGTATTCAGTGGAGGTGTGTGGCCTAGTGGTAAGGGTGTTGGACTTATGACCATAATGTCATGGATTCAATTCCTGGGCTGGGTTGTGTGGTATTCTTGAGCAAGACACTTCATGTCACATTGCTCCAGTATACTCAGCTGAAAATGAGTACCAGCAATAGCTGGGAGTTTAACCTTGCAATGGACTGGTGTCCTGTCCAGGGGGACATCTTGTACTCTTAGTCACTTCATGCCATGAAACTGGGACAAGCTCTGGCATAACAAGCCTTCTGGTTTGAGATAGATTTTTTTTTAGATTTTAGATATTCAGTCCTCCTGTTATAGAGAGTTAAATACCTCAAGCTGGGTATATATAATATACCTCCTGTTATAGACTTAAATACCTCAAGTTGGGTATATATAATATACCTCCTGTTATAGAGAGTTAAATACCTCAAGCTGGGTATATATAATATACGTCCTGTTATAGAGAGTTAAATACCTAAAGCTGGGTATAATTAATATCATCATCATCATCATCAGGTCGAGCTTGCTCGGCCTTCTACGACATGTTTCCTCCATCCATCTCTGTCTCTCATAGCGTTTGCCAGTTCTTCCGCAGTGCATCCAGTATCGTCCTCAAGTTGCTTGGCGTATGTCTTCTTGGGACAACCAGCGTTTCTTGCTCCATGAGATGGACTCCATAACAATACATCACCTGCTATTTCTTCCTTGCTGCGCCAACAGTGGCCAGCAAATCTGAGTCCCTGTTTACGTATTGACTTGCTGATATTGCCATAGAGATCCTTATTTGTTGGGTGCTCCCTTTGACGTTAGTGTCCAAGTGATAGAGCCATAAACAAGCACAGATTCCACAGCAGCTCTGAAGAAATGCCTTTTCAGTTTGGCCGGCAGGTTTGATTTTCATATTTTTTCCATTGCATTCAATGCTCCCCAGGTTTTTCCTGTTATAGAGAGTCAAATACTTACAGCTGGGTTTATATAAAGTATTCAGATTCCTCATCAGAGACAATAACCGTGTATTACTAGTGTATTACTGGTACTTTATTTTATCGACCCTGGTGGGATTTGAACTCAGAACATAAAAGGCCGTAACTCTATGCCACGAAGCAGGGTGTCTGACGCTCTACCAATACTGCCATTCCACCACTCTAATAATAATAATAATAATAATAATAATAATAATAATAATAATAGCTTTGCCTTTCATCCTTACAGGGTCGATAAAATATAGTACCAGTCACACACTGGGGTCTACTTAATTGACTTTCCTCTTCCCACAAATTTCTGGCCTTGTGCCTGAATCAGAAACCATTATCATTTCCAACGACAGGGCGGAGGAGTGGCAGTATCAGTAGAACATGTGACACCATACTTTGCAGCATAGAGTTACGGCCCATTACGTTCTGAGTTCAAATCTTGCTGTGGTTAACTTTACCTTTCAACGTTACGGGCTTGATAAATTATAGTACCAGTAATGCACTAGGGTCGATTTAATCGACTTTCCCCTCCCCCCAAATGACTGGCTTTGTGCCTGTACTGGAAATCATTATTATTATTATTAAGGGCGGTGAATTGACAGTATCGGTAGAGGGTCAGACATGCTTTCCACCATAGTTACGTCCCTTTACAGACTGAGTTCAAATCCCGCCGAGGTTAACTTTGCCTTTCATCCTTACGGGGTCGATAAAATAAAGTACCAGTAATACACTGGGATATTTGCTGACCTTGTGCCAAAAGTAGAAACAATTATTATTATTAAAGGGCAGTGGATTGGCTTTGATGCATAGAGTTACGGCCTTTGCCATTCTGAGTTCAAATCCCGCCAAGATTAACTTTACCTTTCATCCTTACGGGGTCAATAAAATAAAGTACCAGTAATACACTGGAGTAATTGCAAGCCTTGTGCCAAAAGTAGAAACAATTATTATGGTAAGGGGCGGTGGATTGGCAGTATCGGTAGAGGGTCGGACGCCATGCTTTGCAGCACAGTTACGTCCCTTTACGATCTGAGTTCAAATCCTGCCGAGGTTAACTTTGCCTTTCATCCTTACGGGGTCGATAAAATAAAGTACCAGTAACACACTGGGATAATTGCTGGCCTTGTGCCAAAAGTAGAAACAATTATTTAAGAAAGAAATCTTATGTTGAAATATGAGGATTAATAACAAAATCCGTTGCGGAAAAATGCTTTTATTGTTAATTATGTCTTTGTTAATTGCTTTCAACTTTTCTCTTTCATTTTTTATGACTCATAAATTAATTTAAAAAAAACAAAAAATACACACAGAAAACAAACAAGCAAACACAACACAACAAGATATTTCGCAATGACCCATGTTCAGAGAAACATAATCAATTCATTAATAGGTCATTCATAAGAGCTGTTTCGCCAGACAATAGCCTTATCATCATCACTACTACTAAGTTTTATTTGTTTATTGGTGTTGGTTATTGAACTTCGGTCATGCTGGAGCATAACATTGATTTAGTCAATAAAATTGATTCCAGTATTCTATTTTTTTTAACCCTTTAGCATTTACATTACTCTATATTTACTATTGTATTTTCATGGTAAAGACTTTATCTCACATAATAATCTCACATAATATCGAATCTACGAGATTTTGATACTATTTATTTTGAGAACAATACCTTAACATCAGTATTAACGGCTGGTTATAGCCAGGTTGAACAGAGAGAGGTGAGAGAATTATGCTTGCTTCGTTTCTCTCCAGCCATTGCATATCCTCCGCAGTTGCTGCCGGAGTTTCACTACCATGCAGCATCGCGCATCTCACACAGGCATCATATAACTAGCCTTTCATTCTTAGGGAAAAAAACCTTTCTTTGTCAACAGAGGAAGCAGCTCCCTAAACTTCTACCATCCTGTCCTTATTCTAGATACTATGGCCTTGGAGCATCCTCCTCCCTTACTAATCTGATCACCTAGGTATTGGAAGCTATCAAGTTCATGTTGCAATGAAATAGTCTGACAGGTTATATCTTACATAAGGAGGATGGATTTTAGTGACTAGGGGTATGGGATCGACTGAGGATGGGATGGAAATGGGTACATGCTGTAACCCGCTTCACCTTCTGAAACTGAAAACAGAGAGAGGAAAACCCATCTTTTACTTATCCCTTATTTCCATCAATGTTGAAGGCACGAGAGCAAAGTGTTTTGATAAACACTTTGCTCTCGTGCCTTCAACCGAGACTATAAAACAATATTATAATGATAAAAAAACAGAAAAAGAAAAACAGAAAAGAAAATGAAAATGATAATAAAAATAGGCAAACTATGAAGAGGGGAAAGAAATGAGCAGATTTCATTGAAAGATGTTGAAAGGCCTTCAAGGAAAGGATTATTAAAAATTAAGTACTAGAAAGAAGGAGAATGTGGAGATGGAGGATTGCAAGTAATACAGAATTGTAATAGTAACTGAATATGAAAAAATTTCATAGAGAATAGAGACACAAGAGATGGGAACAAAGCTAAAGAAAACAAAAGAAGAGAAGCTGTAATGTCATTTCTTATATATGGAGCTTCTAATTTATAGATTCAAGGAAATTGTGCTACAAGCACGTGGTGCTAATGCACCTTTCTCAAGAATATTAGCACTGTAAAAAATTGTTCCAACTGGGAAAAACTAAAACTATGTTGCAAAATTAGTTTGCAGAGTAATATTTATTAATTTTAGTTATTCTTATTTTTAGTTTTTTATTGTTAGTAATTTAGCAAGTGACATTTGAATATATATTTCAGTAGGTAAAGAGGTTAGATCAATCAGTCAAGACATAGTGACCAGCTTGACGTGAACTGGAGATGAAAGAAAAGGAAGATGAGATTGTTTTAATCTAATTCAAGTGGGTGTTAGAAAGAAGGGCATTAGTGAATTATAACTACAATAAGTTGATAGATTTATTTATTCTGCAATATAATTATGGTTACAGATTTAAGCAAAAGGCCAGCAATTTGGGGAAGGGAGAAGTTGATTAAATCAACTCCAGTGTGTGACTGGTACTTTATTTTATCGACCTCATAAGGATGAAAGACAAAGCTAACCTTGGCAGATTTGAACCCAGAAATGGTTTCAGATTTAGGCACATGCCAGCAATTTTTGGGGGCAAAAGTTGATTAAATCAACCTCAATGCGTGACTGGTACTTAATTTCATCAACCCTGTAAGGATGAAAGGCTAGTGGGATTTGAACTCAGTAATGGTTTCAGATTTAGACAAAAGGCCAGCAATTTTCGGAGAGAGGAAAATTGATTTAATCGACCCCAGTGTGTGACTGGTACTTTATTTTATCGATACGTAAGGATGAAAGGCAAAGCTAACTGAGGCTGGATTTGAACTGAGAATGCAAAGGGCCATAGCTCTATGCCGTGAAGCATATTGCCCGATGCTCTACCGATTCTGCCAATCCACAGCCAAACCATCGTTGATTTTCATGATCACTACTTGTCAAATTAAGGTGTTAATATTCAGCTCTACTTATAAATCAACACAGACACGTGTACCTTTGACGTAATTCTCAGGGAGATTCAATGTGACACAAAGTGTGTGAGAAGGTTAGCCCACTACATTACAGGTACAGTCTATCTGAGAGGGTCATGGGGGCAGAGTCCTCAAACACTCCCTCCAGTGCGTCCTGTCAGAAGCAACCGTCTCCAACTGATCTGGCTGGATCCCCAAGCAAGACCAGACAAGCTCATGGATGTTACCCAACCACCCTGCTCAGGGTCTACCCCTGCATCTCTTGCTGGTTGGTTTTGCCTGTAAAATCTGTCCCAGTGATTCTTTCCTGAGACATTCTAACCACATGCCCATAGTATCAGAGCCTTGATTTCTCAATTCAGAGAGGTAGCAGCTCTACCTGGAGTGACCCTCCAGTGATTCTTTCCTGAGACATGCTAACCACATGCCCATAGTATCATAGCTGTGATCTCTCAATTCAGAGAGGTAGCAGCTCTACCTGGAGTGACTCTCCAGTGATTCTTTCCTGAGACATTCTAACCACATACCTATAGTATTAGAGCTGTGATCTCTCAGTTCAGAGAGGTAGCAGCTCTACCTGGAGTGACTCTCCAGTGATTCTTTCCTGAGACATGCTAACCACATGCCCATAGTATCATAGCTGTGATCTCTCAATTCAGAGATGTAGCGGCTCTACTTGGTGTGACTCTCTGATGTCCAAGCTACACACTTTATCAAGTAATGTTACTCCAAAGACTCTTCGGAGACACCCTATTTCGGCTGCATGTATTCATGATCATTGTATACTTTCGGTCATTACTATAGGTAAGATTCATGACCATAGGTAAAGGTTAACACAAAAACCGAATTGAAGCCATGTTTCTGAATGTCAAAATAGATATCTTGTCTCCAACCAGTTTTGTACCACTTGAACAACAAGTATGCTGATACTAAGTAGACAATCTATTTATATTGCCTTTTTTCTACAACGAAGTTCTGCCAATTAGGAAATCACATTTAAAACTCTAATATGTGACTTACTACTAACACCTAAACTATTATTACTTTCTTTTTTATCCGCACACATTTCCAGTGGTTTAATTTATGACTTGATCCACCAGAAATGACTTCAGCCTTGTGTTCCGTGTTACACAGGAATCGGTTTCATTCATTATTATATCTCCACTTTATTTTTTTTTGTTATTAAACTTGCTTCTGTAAGATACTTTTATTAGTTTGTTAAACCAATCTGTCATCAAACATGCAATCTGTTCTAACCTTCAAGATTAAATTTCTAAGGATGGTTAGTTATTTTCTTAGCAATCCCTGTTTCTGTCATCTTTTTTGCATTGATTTTACTTTTACCTAAACAGCTGACTATCAAAATTATGTATATAATCAAAAGGATGATGATAATAGTTCTCCGGCTTGAGAGATCACAGCTCTGATACTATGGCCATGTGGTTAGGATGTCTCAGGAAAGAATCACTGGAGAGTCACTCCAGGTAGAGCTGCTACCTCTCTGAATTGAGAAATCAAAGCTCTGATACTATGGGCATGTGGTTAGAATGTCTCAGGAAAGAATCACTGGAGAGTCACTCCAGGTAGAGCTGCTACTTCTCTGAATTGAGAAATCAAAGCTCTGATATTATGGGCAGGTGGTTAGAATGTCTCAGGAAAGAATTGCTGGAGAGTCACTCCAGGTAGAGCTGCTACTTCTCCCAACTGAGAGATCACAGCTCTGATATTATAGGCATGTGGTTAGAATGTCTTAGGAAAGAATCACTGGAGAGTCACTCCAGGTAGAGCTGCTACCTCTCTGAATTGAGAAATCAAAGCTCTGATACTATGGGCATGTGGTTAGAATGTCTCAGGAAAGAATCACTGGAGAGTCACTCCAGGTAGAGCTGCTACCTCTCTGAATTGAGAAATCAAAGCTCTGATACTACGGGCATGTGGTTAGAATGTCTCAGGAAAGAATTGCTGGAGAGTCACTCCAGGTAGAGCTGCTACTTCTCCCAACTGAGAGATCACAGCTCTGATACTATGGACAGGTGGTTAGAATGTCTCAGAAAAGAATCACTGGAGAGTCCCTCCAGGTAAAGCTGCTACCTCTCTGAATTGAGAAATCAAAGCTCTGATACTATGGGCATGTGGTTAGAATGTCTCAGGAAAGAATCACTGGAGAGTCACTCCAGGTAGAGCTGCTACTTCTCTAATTGAGAAATCAAAGCTCTGATATTATGGGCAGGTGGTTAGAATGTCTCAGGAAAGAATTGCTGGAGAGTCACTCCAGGTAGAGCCGCTACTTCTCTAATTGAGAAATCAAAGCTCTGATATTATGGGCATGTGGTTAGAATGTCTCAGGAAAAAATTGCTGGACAGATTTTATGAGCAAAAACAACCAGCAGGAGACCCAGGGGTAGACCCCAAGCAAGATGGTTGAATAATATCCATGAGCTTGGCTGATTAGGCTTGGGGATCCAGCTGGATCCGCTGGAGATGGTTGCTTCTGACAGGACCCGCTGGAAGGAGTATTTGAGGACTCTGCAGCACATGACCCTCTCGGGACTAAGGGGACGAAGAAGAGTGGAAGAAGACAAAGAAATGTGATTTCCTAATTGACAGAACTTTGTTGTGGAAAATAGGCAATGTAAATAGAGTGTCTACTTAGTGTCGAAATACTTGGTGTCATACAAAACTGGTTGTAGACAAGACATCTATTTTGACATTCAGAAACATGGATATGGCTGATAGATGCTATATAGGTTAAAAATATATATTAATAATAAGTGGAAGTAGGTGATCAAGTGAAGATGGCATCCTTTTACTATAGCTGGTAATGGAATGCTCAATTAGCACAATTGTAAAGCAAATGAAAGATACAAGCTGTAAGATTAATGCATAAGAAAGAAAATGTGTGAGTGTATATATATATATATATATATGTATGTGTGTGTATGTGTATATATATGTATGTATACATATATATATATGTATGTGTGTATGTGTATGTGTATATGCTAGCATGGAAGATGGACGTTAAATGATGATGATGTATGTATATGTATCTATGTATATATATATATATATATATATATCAATGATATTAATAAGTGGAAACTATATTTATAAAACCATATTTATTTTATTTTATATATTTCAAGGGTACCAACATTTTGGTACGCTCTCATCAGATAAAATACAAAAATTTGTTTTATAAATGGTGACATATCCAGGAAACCAGACCTTAACTGAACCTGAACCGACAAGGTCTGGTTTCCTGTTTGCATTTTATCTGATGAGAGCGTACCAAAATGTTGGTACCCTTGAAATATATATATAATAAAATAAATATAGTTTTATAAATATAGTTCCCATTTATTAATATCATTATTATACTCCAGGTAACCTGTAGAGTGCTTCGAATCTGTTATAAACAGATTTGTTGAATAATCAACAAATTAAATATCTCTTTGCTTATATATATATATATCAGATGGAGGCACAAGGCTTAGTGGTTAGAGCATTCGCCTTGCAATCGAAAGGTTGTGAGTTCAATTCTCAGACTGGGTGATGTGTTGTTTCCTTGAGCAAGACACTTTATTTCACATTGCTCCAGTTTACTCAGCTGTAGAAATGAGACGATAGGCACAGGGGTCCCTATCATTCCACTGCAAAGTGGTCGTGGAGGTGCCACGGCAAAAAAGCACCCAGCACTCACTGTAAATGAGGTTGGTGTTAGGAAGGGCATCCAGCTGTAGAAATCAAGCCAGCATCAGTTCCCGTCCCACCCTTGCAAGCAGGGAAAAACCGGACGTAAAATGAAATGATGATATACACACACACATAGATACAAATATAAATATACATATATATATATATGTAAGTATGCACACGTACACACATATATATGCACACACACACACCCATAAATATATACATACACACACATAAATATATATATGCACGTACGAGTTATATCAAACATTAATAATAATGTTCGATTCGTTTGTAAACAAACGAGCATGATTTGAAGCTGTGCCATGCTGGTGACCAATTGTCACCTGTTTGTTCAACACTGGTTTTGAGGAACAATCAACATGTCTCTGGGTCATTACCCTTCAACAAGACTGTATACCTGTTGAACGGTTGAAAATATATTGTATTTTCTTAAGTATACATCGGCTGAGTAGCCTTATTTGCATACCGAACGAGTTACAGCTGGCCTTGCCAAAATAAAATTCTAATTATTTTTATATATATATATATATCATCATTTCGTTTTAAGTCCGCGTTTTCCGTGCTTGCAAGGGTGGGACGGGAACTGATTTTGGCTTGGTTTCTACAGCTGGATGCCCTTCCTAACACCAACCTCATTTACAGTGAGTGCTGGGTGCTTTTTTCCGTGGCGCCTACACGACCACTTTACAGTGTGGGCTGGGTGCTTTTTTGCCGTGGCACCTCCACGACCACTTTGCAGTGGAATCATATGGACCCCAGTCCCTATCATCTCATTTCTACAGCTGAGTAAACTGGAGCAATGTGAAATAAAGTATCTTGCTCAAGTACACAACACATCACCCGGTCTGAGAATTGAACTCACAACCTCTAAGCCAATTGAACTCTAACCTCTAAGCCATGTGCCTCCATATATATATATAACCATGTATATATACACACATAGATACATACACTCATATACTTGTTTATCTGCTAATACTCTCTACTCTGCTATTGTCTTCACTAAAGATAGTTTTGAATAGTGGGTATACTTTTGAGTAGTGTCTTCCCAGATGTAAAGTAAATTCATTTATAATAATAACAATAAAAATATAATAATGAAATTACTGTGTACAGTGCTCAGGTGCACTACAACTCATTAAAGGTGCATGTATAGTACATAGAATAATGTTTTTTTTTATATAGGCACAAGGCCAGCAATTTTGGGGGGAGGTGAAAGTCGATTAAATTGACCCCAGTACATGACTGGTACTTTACTTTATCGACTCTGTAAGGATGAAAGGTAAAGTTAACTTCGGCGGTATCATAAAGGGCCATAACTCAAAGCATGGCATCTGACGCTCTACCGATACTGCCAATCTACCACCTTTCTATAAAATAATGTTGTATATTATCTATTGAAACATATCATATATGGTTTAACGTACTCAGCTCAGTGCTGTTTCTTAGTTCAAACCTCATCAGGTGTAAAATTACCTTTCATCAATACATTGTCAGAAAACAGATATCACTAATGTATCAAAACTGATTCAATTAATAGACTTTTTTCCTCTTTAAAAAGGAAATTAGTTTGTTACACCTATCTTTAAGAAATCAATACTATTTCTGCTAAAAGAGATAATACTGCTAGCAAAAGACATTCATTACATATTTCAAATGGTGATTCCCTTTCAAATTATTTGGTAGAGAGTCAGATAAAATACTATTGTGATATTTGTTCTAACTTTTTACATTCTGAGTTCAAATCCTGCTGAGGTCCACTTTGCCTTTCATCCTTCCAGGGTTGACAAAATAAAGTAACAGTTAAGTACTGGGGTTGATTTAACAAACTTTGCCCTTTCTCCCCAAATTTGGTAGCCTTGTGCATCATCATTCATCATTTCATTTTACATCCGCTTTTCCCTGCTTGCAAGGGTGGGACGGGAACTGATTCTGGCTTGATTTCTACAGCTGGATGCCCTTCCTAACACCAACCTCATTTACAGTGAGTGCTGGGTGCTTTTTTGCCGTGGCACCTCCACGAATGATAGGGATCCCAGTCCCTATCATCTCATTTCTACAGCTGAGTAAACTGGAGCAATGTGAAATAAAGTGTCTTGCTCAAGGAAACAACACATCACCCGGTCTGAGAATTGAACTCACAACCTTTCGATTGCAAAGCCAATGCTCTAACCACTAAGCCATGTGCCTCCATTAGAAATCAATTTGGGAGCCAGTTAGGTAGACAATTCAGGCAGGAGGATGCAGAAGAAGTAGAAGGGGATTAATCTTTATTTCACTGGTGATGAAGAGCTATTTTGACTCTCTAGCAAAATGAGGTGCATCTTAACCCTTTAGCGTTTAAGCAAGCCGTATCCGGCCAGAATTCTCTCACCTCTTTCTGTAAGAGTGGCTATAACCAGCCACTCATACTGATGTTAAGGTATTGCTCTCAAAATAAAGGATATCAAATTCTCAACGATTCGATATTATGTGAGATAATATCTAAGAAAAGCCTTTACCATGAAAATACAATAGTAAATATAGAGTAATGTGAATACTAAAGGGTTAATCACAGTGTATGTCCTGTGACAAAATGAAATAGTTAACTATGTGGGTAGCACCCTCTGGAAAACATGTCTGAGGATACTGCTCTCAGAACCCTTTCAGGAATGAGTGAAAGGAGGAGGGGTAGAGCAATGAGGAAGGGAACCATTGGCTCTGAATCATGTACGTCACTGTATGTTATCCACAAACATGTTAACCTTAACAGGAGATGATTTATACATACTACACAGATAACACGACCCCGAGATCTGTAGACTCTGAGCAAGATGGTTGGATAACATCCATGAGCTTGGCTAGTCTCACTTGGGGATCCAGCTGGATCAGTTGGAGATGGTTACTTCTAACAGGACTCGCTGGAAGGAGTTTTTGAGGACTCTTCACCCGCAACCCTACCAGGATTAAGTGGGCAAAGAAGAAGACATAGGTAGCAAACACTGAAGATACATTTCTAATAGCAATACTGTTCTCCGAAAGGGTATATGAGAAAAAGAGAGAGGTAAAGATTCTTTTTTTCTTAATATCTCAGTAACAACAACTGATAATATAACCAAGCTTAACCCTTTAGAATTTAAACAGGCCATATCTGTTCAAACTGACTGTAACCAGCTGCTTATACTGAGGTAAAGGTATTCTTCTCAAAATAAATAATATCAAAACCTCATAGATTCGATATTATGTAAGATATTATGTGAGATAAAGCCTTTACCATGAAAATATAATAGTATATATAGAGTAATTGTTTCTACTTTAGGCACAAGGCCAGCAATTACCCAGTGCATTACTGGTACTTTATTTTATCGACCCTGTAAGGATGAAAGGCAAAGTCAACCTCGGCGGGGTTTGAACTCAGATCGTAAAGGGACGTAACTATGCTGGAAAGCATGGCGTCCGACCCTCTACCGATACTGCCAATCCACCACCATAGTATATATAGAGTAATGTAAATACTAAAGGGTTAACAAACAGAATCAACAGCAGAACATTGTAGCTTATGTAGCAACACTTGTACAGTCATCAAAATTAGCTCTTTTCTTCTGGGTGGAGCTGGCCACATGAGTAAGCCTCATGAGTTGGAATAGCTATTTGAATGTGTATCCCTTGCTACTCCCCAGAGCAATGCTTGCTCCGTTCTGTCTGCTTGCACCTAGGGTTCTGCATGCCAGAGAGTGTTCTTCCACACTGTCCAGGCTCGTATCACTGAGGTAATGATGAATGAGGATTCATTCACCCACACCATATACGTATTTATTGCAGAGGTTTTCTTAAGGGCCTGTAACTCCACAGGGAGTTATCGATGCCCTATAGTGACATATAGTGTTCCTTGGGTATTTTTTTCAACCTGGCAGAGCCCATTCTTGCTCCAAGTCTGAACAGGATTTCTTCCAGAGAAGAGAGAGAATGATAGAAAGAAAGTGAGAAAGCATTATATGTAATACAAATTCGACGGTGGATTGGCAGTATCGGTAGAGAGTCGGACACCATGCTTTGAAGCATAGAGTTACGTCCCTTTACGGTCTGAGTTCAAATCCCGCCGAGGTTAACTTTGCCTTTCATCCTTACGGGGTCGATAAAATAAAGTACCAGTAATACACTGGGCTAATTGCTGGCCTTGTGCCAAGAGTAGAAACAATTATATGTAATACAAATGGTTAACTTTGCCTTTCATCCTTACGGGGTCGATAAAATAAAGTACCAGTAATACACGGGAATAATTGCTGGCCTTGTGCCAAGAGTAGAAACAATTATATGTAATACAAATGGTTAACTTTGCCTTTCATCCTTACGGGGTCGATAAAATAAAGTACCAGTAATACACTGGATTAATTGCTGGCCTTGTGCCAAGAGTAGAAACAATTATATGTAATACAAATGGTTAACTTTGCCTTTCATCCTTACGGGGTCGATAAAATAAAGTACCAGTAATACACTGGAATAATTGCTGGCCTTGTGCCAAGAGTAGAAACAATTATATGTAATACAAATGGTTAACTTTGCCTTTCATCCTTACGGGGTCGATAAAATAAAGTACCAGTAATACACTGGAATAATTGCTGGCCTTGTGCCAAGAGTAGAAACAATTATATGTAATACAAATGGTTAACTTTGCCTTTCATTCTTCGAAAGCCTTCATAAGATAAATATCTCAATGATGCTTCTCTAGTTTTACTGCCAACTTTCTTACAGCAACTGTACACCTGACTTTCTGTGTATGACAACATGTACAACATGTACAACTTTGAATAACAAAGGATTAGTCTCACAATATTTACAACTTTCAAGGTCACCCGGTATCTTGAATTTACTACATCGTGAAGGCCTACATATCATCTATTGCTGTGGTCATTCAGTTTCATAACTCTCTATACCAAGAGCATCATGATGCCACCTACACTCACCTGCTTCAACGCATTCAGAACATAAGCTGGCGACATCTGCCTTTGAAAGAGATATATGCCGGCCTCCCACGCATATATCTGTCATTGTACGTAAAAGGAGAGTAAGATTTGCTGGCCACTGCCATCCTGCCACCTACGAGGCTGTGTCACCATTAGTGCTTTGGAAACCACAAGCAGTCACTAATAACAGGAGGCACAAGCTCTCCTATCCCAATTTGCTGGCCACTGCCATCCTGCCACCTATGAGGCTGTGTCACCATTAGTGCTTTGGAAACCACAAGCAGTCACTAATAACAGGGGGCACAAGCTCTCCTATCCCAATTTGCTGGCCACTGCCATCGTGCCACCTATGAGGCTGTGTCCCCATTAGTGCTTTGGAAACCACAAGCAGTCACTAATAACAGGGGTGCAAGCTCTCCTATCCCAATTTGCTGGCCACTGCCACCGTGCCACCTATGAGGCTGTGTCCCCATTAGTGCTTTGGAAACCACAAGCAGTCACTAATAACAGGGGTGCAAGCTCTCCTATCCCAATTTGCTGGCCACTGCCACCGTGCCACCTCTGAGGCTGTGTCCCCATTAGTGCTTTGGAAACCACAAGCAGTCATTAATAACAGGAGGCACAGGCTCTCCTACCCCGATGTCATCTGCAGAGATTCTGATATTGAAATCCAGGACTTGGCAGTGGCAATGAACGACAGACCCACGATTTCGGCTGAGGGTGCTGGATGATGATGATGATGATGATGATGATGATGATGATGATACCAAGAGCAATGTAGAAACAACCTCACCCTATACCATTGACATTACTCTATATTTTCTATTGTATTTCACAGAAAAGGCTTTATCTCACATAATATCGAATCTACTAGATTTTGATACTATTTATTTTGAGAACAATACCTTAACATCAGTATGAGTGGCCAGTTACAGCCAGTTTGAACAGAGAGAGGTGAGAGAATTCTGGCCGGATATGGCCAGTTTGAACAGAGAGACGTGAGAGAATTCTAACCGGATATGGCCAGTTTGAACAGAGAGACGTGAGAGAATTCTAGCCGGATATGGCCAGTTTGAACAGAGAGAGGTGATAGAATTCTGGCCGGATATGGCCAGTTTGAACAGAGAGAGGTGAGAGAATTCTGGCCGGATATGGCCAGTTTGAACAGAGAGAGGTGAGAGAATTCTGGCCGGATATGGCCAGTTTGAACAGAGAGAGGTGAGAGAATTCTGGCCGGATATGGCCAGTTTGAACAGAGAGAGGTGAGAGAATTCTGGCCGGATATGGCCAGTTTGAACAGAGAGAGGTGAGAGAATTCTGGCCGGATATGGCCAGTTTGAACAGAGAGAGGTGAGAGAATTCTGGCCGGATATGCCCAGTTTGAACAGAGAGAGGTGAGAGAATTCTGACCGGATATGGCCAGTTTGAACAGAGAGAGGTGAGAGAATTCTGGCCGGATATGGCCAGTTTGAACAGAGAGAGGTGAGATAATTCTAGTCGGATATGGGCAGTTTGAACAGAGAGAGGTGAGAGAATTCTGGCCAGATATGGCCAGTCTAAATGCTAAAGGGTTAATCAAATGAGGTACATGTCAACAATATTTCTCACTAACTTTACAATATTTCTTGCAAAAAAATGTGCCTAAAAGGGTGGCAAACATTTAATTTTTGGCATCACATTTATCTCTGCCTACCAATATTAAAAAATAAATACACAAAGAAAAGAGAATTTAATAAATAAACAACATTTTTTTTTTGTGTTTTTTTTTTTTAGTTTTATCAACATCGTATTGTATATTGTAATGGCTTACATAAAACTAAAATATTAATCCTCTTTAAATGATATTCTATTCGAAAGAATCCTATTTACATTTATATCCATCTCCTCCATTGATAGAAAATAAACCTTAAAACTCCAACCAGCCAAAGAAGTAAACAAAAGAAACTGGCAAGAGTTAAATCTTGTTACACGAAACAAAGGGAGACCATCAAAATGAGTTTGTGTGGCGTTTTCCTCCATTCAACAGACTTCTAATCAGGAACAGAGAGAGCTGGGAGAAAAACATACTGAGTTTCATGCTTTATGTTTTTAAATTAGAATAATAATAATAATAATAATAATAATATCTTTATTAACCACAAGGGTTTACATAAAGTAGACATTAAGGACAATACAGGGCGGTACAAATGGGCATTTCTGCGTGTAAAAAAAAAACAAGAAACAGAGGATGTAATAATAGAACAATGAAAAAATTCCCCAATAGGGGGGAGACTTCTGAGGGACATTGGTGGAGAAAGCCCATTAAAAAACCACAGTGACCCTGACCACCAGGGCAAGTGCCCTCTCCCAGTTTTCCACCTTTAAATAATAATAATAATAATAATAATAATAATAATAATAATAACAATAATAATAATTGTTTCTACTTTTGGCACAAGGCCAGCAATTATCCCAGTGTATTACTGGTACTTTATTTAATCGACCCCGTAAGGATGAAAGGCAAAGTTAACCTCGGCGGTATTTGAACTCAGAATGGCAAGGGCCGTAACTCTATGCTTGGTGTCCGAACCTCTACCGATACTGCCAATCCAATAATAATAATAATTGTTTCTACGTTTGGCACAAGGCTAGCAATTACCCAGTGCATTACTGGTACTTTATTTTATCGACCCCGTAAGGATGAAAGGCAAAGAAGAAATACAAAAGATAGTACTAATGGGAACTGCCCATATACTAAGGAAGATTCTGTCTATATAAGTACATCACAAGTCTAAACACCTAAAGATACATGTATGTGTGTACGTGTTTTTTCTTGAACATGGTGGACCTTGTTGTCTTTTGAGGTCACTGGTGGATAACTCGAGGGGAACATAAAGCAAGATAAATGAAAAAATAATAATTGTTTCTACTTTAGGCACAAGGCCAGCAATTACCCAGTGCATTACTGGTACGTTATTTTATCGACCCCGTAAGGATGAAAGGCAAAGTTAACCTCGGCGGGATTTTAACTCAGATCGTAAAGGGACGTAACTATGCTGGAAAGCATGGCGTCCGACCCTCTACCGATACTGCCAATCCACCGCCTTGAAAAAATAATAATGGTTTCATTTATTGGCCACAAGGGCTGGGGGGATTTTTTTCAGGAAAAATATGCCTTGTAAGCCAGTAAAGCTGGTAACAGTCAAAGTTTACACATGTATACATATAAGATATAAACACATGTATGTGTGTGCACATATATATATATATATATATATATATATATATGTATGTAAAAGATAAACAGAAATAACAACACAATCGGTACAGTATATGGAAGGAATATATTAGGTTAACGCTTGATATAGCAGGAAGAGGGTCTTAACGTTTCGGACGCTAGTCCTTCATCAGAAGAAAGAATGAGAAATAAAATAGATTGAAGGGACGGGTGGGATGGAATTGGAAAAAATGTCTTTAGATAAAAATAACAGGTCCATTCATGTTGACATCTCTTGGAAAATATATATATATAGACATACACATACACACACGCATATTACATTAATGTATGCATATATGTAGCAAAATCTGTCCACACCTTGACCCCTGGGTGACATTTAATGGTCAAATTCTGGGTTACCTCCTTTTTGGCATAAACAAGTCTGTACGTAGGCAATCTGTCAAGGTCACCCCTGTGGTTCTCGAGGCAGGGGACAGAGGAAGCAACAGATATAAATAGCCTGTCTTAGACCCAGCTAAAGACAGTTCGGAGCAGTTGCTGATAAAATAACGATGTAAAACATTTGCTTTCTACAGATCCCTTGAGGTCTACACACTACAACTCTCTCCCCCTCTCTCTCTCTCCAGGTCTACACACTACAACTGTCTCTCTCTCTCTCTCTCCAGGTCTACACACTACAACTGTCTCTCTCTCTCTCTCCAGGTCTACACACTACAACTCTCTCCCCCTCTCTCTCTCTCCAGGTCTACACACTACAACTGTCTCTCTCTCTCTCTCCAGGTCTACACACTACAACTCTCTCTCTCTCTCTCTCTCTCTCCAGGTCTACACACTACAACTCTCTCCCTCTCTCTCTCTCTCCAGGTCTACACACTACAACTGTCTCTCTCTCTCTCTCTCTCCAGGTCTACACACTACAACTCTCTCCCTCTCTCTCTCCATGTCTACACACTATAACTCTCTCCCTCTCCAGATCTACACACTACAACCCTCTCTCTCTCTCTCTCCAGATCTACACACTATAACTCTCTCTCTCTCTCCAGATCTACACACTATTACTCTCGCTCTCTCCAGATCTACACACTATAACTCTCTCTCTCTCTCCAGATCTACACACTATTACTCTCTCTCCAGATCTACACACTATAACTCTCTCTCTCTCCAGATCTACACACTATAACTCGCTCTCTCTCTCTCTCTCCAGATCTACACACGATTACTCTCTCTCCTTCTCCAGATCTACACACTATTACTCTCTCTCTCTCTCTCCAGATCTACACACTATTACTCTCTCTCTCTCTCCAGATCTACACACTATAACTAGCTCTCTCTCTCCAGATCTACACACTATAACTCTCTCTCTCTCTCTCTCCAGATCTACACACTATAACTCTCTCTCTCTCTCTCTCCAGATCTACACACTATAACTCTCTCTCTCTCCAGATCTACACACTACAACTCTCTCACTCTCCAGATCTACACACTACAACTCTCTCCCTCTCCAGATCTACACACTACAACTCTCTCCCTCTCCAGATCTACACACTATTACTCTCTCTCTCTCCAGACTCTCACCTTCTCTTGTCACTGGTCTTCAACTACTACCATGCTGCTACCACAAACACTCTCTGCCCCCTCTCTATTTCACCGTAACCAAATAACAACAAAACATCAATTTTTATGACTTGTAGTAATCTTATTCTTTGTTCCTTTATTGGCTGAAGTGAAGTAAATTTCAGATTTAAACGAAACCATTTATTTTGTCGTGTTATTTCACCTCTAACAACACTTACTAACTTAGCTTCGCTTCATATATATCATCATCATCATCATCATTTCATTTTACGTCCACTTTTTCCCTGCTTGCAAGGGTGGGACGGGAACTGATTCTGGCTTGATTTCTACAGCTGGATGCCCTTCCTAACACCAACCTCATTTACAGTGAGTGCTGGGTGCTTTGTTTGCCGTGGCACCTCCACGACCACTTTGCAGTGGAATGATAGGGACCCCAGTCCCTATCATCTCATTTCTACAGCTGAGTAAACTGGAGCAATGTGAAATAAAGTGTCCTGCTTAAGGAAACAACACATCACCTGGTCTGAGAGTTGAACTCACAACTTTTCGATTGCAAGGCCAATGCTCTAACAACTAAGCCATGTGCCTCCATATATATATATATATATATATATATATATATATATATATATATATATATATATATAATCATCATCATCATCTTCGTTTAACGTCCACTTTCCACGCTAGCATGGGTTAGACGGGAGTTGTCCCACTTGAGGCAAGGTTTGGTCGGGTGACCGTGTCTCACTCATATAGGACTATCTGGCAGGTTTTCTACGGCTGGATACCCTTCCTAACACCAACCACATTTACAGTGTGGAACTGGGAACTTTTATATATATATATATATATATACACACCCACATCACATGGCTTAGTGGTGTGGTTAGAGCATTGGCCTTGCAATCGAAAGGTTGTGAGTTCAATTCTCAGACCGGGTGATGTGTTGTTTCCTTGAGCAAGACACTTTATTTCACATTGCTCCAGTTTACTCAGCTGTAGAAATGAGATGATAGGGACTGGGGTCCCTATCATTCCACTGTAAAGTGGTTGTGGAGGTGCCACGGCAAAAAAGCACCCAGTACTCACTGTGAAGTGGACGTGGAGGTGCCATGGAAAAAAAGCACCCAGCACTCACTGTAAATGAGGTTGGTGTATGGAGGGTATCCAGCTGTAGAAATCAAGCCAGAATCAGTTCCCGTCCCACCCTTGCAAGCAGGGAAAAGGTAACATAAAATGATGATGATGATGATGATCACAAACTATCAAACAGGATGATGGCAGATGATAAAAATTCGAAGGGTTGGAGTCCAGCAGAAAGAGAATTTGCTTCGAAATCACTAGACCTATCTGAGGAACTTGCGAATCGAGAGTCAGGTTCGATCCACAAACAGATCGCACCTCAAGCTGTTCACCAGAGAAACAATTGTATTACATAATAAATTGTGTTCCAATGCATCACTGATTCTTCGTTTTCCATATTATCATACTTTGTTCCAAAGGAACGCAGAGTGCTCAACTGGCATACCGCCTAGCAACCATACTACATATATATATATATATATATATATATATATATATATGTGAAGGTGTGTGGCTGAGTGGTTAGAGAATTGGATTCACAATCTTGAGGTTGTGAGTTCGATTCCTGGACCTAGCGATGCGTTATGTCCTTGAGCAAGACACTTTATTTCCCGTTGCTCCTTCTACCTGGAGTTGTGACCGATAGATAGTATTAGCAACTGGAAAGACCAACGGAAACATTGTTTCCTCGGTCCGATTTGACGAAAGTCGATCGATCCAAGATATCATCATCACCGTTTTACGTCCGTTCTTCCCTGCTAGCATGGGTTAGACGGGTTGTCCTGTTGTGGGCAGTGTCCGGTCGGCTGACCATGTCTTGCTCATACAGGAACTGATTCTGGCTTGATTTCTACAGCTGGATGCCCTTCCTAACACCAACCTCATTTACAGTGAGTGCTGGGTGCTTTTTTGCCGTGGCACCTCCACGACCACTTTGCAGTGGAATGATAGGGACCCCAGTCCCTATCATCTCATTTCTACAGCTGAGTAAACTGGAGCAATGTGAAATAAAGTGTCTTGCTCAAGGAAACAACACATCACCCGGTCTGAGAATTGAACTCACAACCTTTCGATTGCAAGGCCAATGCTCTAATCACTAAGCCATGTGCCTACATATATATGATATACGTGCACACATGTGCATGTTTTTCCATATATATTCACACACACACATGTATATATATCTTTACAGACATAGACGGGGGATGTACAAATTCCATTAAAAGACAGTGACTTCATGGGAAATCACTGATTTAATTCTTAATTTCCAGTTGGAGTGACTTCGCTCCTGGTGCACATACCCTTGAGCAAGACCAGAGAATTAAACAGTTCTTTTTTCTTCTCCATTTCCAGCTATGCAACTACTTATGAAAAATAATTGTTTCTACTTTTAGCACAAGGCCAGCAATTATTCCAGTGTATTACTGGTACTTTATTTTATCGACCCCGTAATAATAATAATAATTGTTTCTACTTTAGGCACAAGGCCAGCAATTACCCAGTGCATTACTGGTACTTTATTTTATCGACCCCGTAAGGATGAAAGGCAAAGTCAGCCTCAGTGGGATTTGAACTCAGATTGTAAAGGGACGTAACTGTGCTGGAAAGCATGGCGTCCGACCCTCCACCAATACTGCCAATCCACCATAATAATAATAATAATAATAGCAATTATGTAAAGCAATAATAATTATCACTAACTGACATTTCCTAAAATCCAGAGTCATGGGGGAGACAGCTAAAACAACAACAGAAATACAAAACCTGATGAAATGAGAAAGTCCTCAATGAAATAAATAACCATAATTAAAATAAGGTTTTACATACCGACTGCCCGGGGTCTTTTATCAGGATCCATGGTTAAAAGGCTTTGAATGACAGTACATGCTTCAGCTGATAATGCTTCAGGACCTTCAGGCCAAGGAATATCTGAAAATATATTTAAATCCAATAAATTAACACATGGATAATTACAAAGAAAGAAAATTTAAGTAAGAAAAAAAAAAAAAACACGTAAATATATTTAAATTACATCATCAATATATTTTTTTTACAAAAAAAAAAAAACAACAACAAACAAACACAAACTTAAAGAATGATTTCTCATTGAAAAGTCAATCACTCTCTGAGGCAAACAGCCATAAGTGCAGTTGTTCCCACCAGCACTAAGTTCTCTGTTTAATAAGGTGATGGAAATCATTTGGGGAACATATCTTTGCTTACACATTTGTGTCAGGGTTTCCATGGATGGTTGCCCTTTTCAACACTAGCCACTTTATAGTCCTATAAAGGTTGATTTGTCTGGCCCACCCCACACCACCATACCTTCACCTGCAACACTAAAGAGTCCTATTTACCTTACACCTGGCATGTCAAACTGAGGGTCACATGGGTCCCATATGTGTTGTCTGAGGGCCACATGGGTCCCATATGTGTTGTCTGAGGGCCACATGGGTCCCATATGTGTTGTCCGAGGGCCACATATGTGTTGTCTGAGGGCCACATGGGTCTCATATGTGTTGTCTGAGGGCCACATGGGTCACATATGTGTTGTCCGAGGGCCACATGGGTCTCATATGTGTTGTCTGAGGGTCACATGGGTCACATATGTGTTGTCCGAGGACCACATGGGTCACATGTGTTGTCTGAGGGCCACATGGGTCACATATGTGTTGTCTGGGGACCACATGGGTCACATATGTGTTGTCTGAGGGCCACATATGTGTTGTCTGATGGCCACATGGGTCACATATCTGTTGTCTGAGGGCCACATGGGTCACATATGTGTTGTCTGGGGACCACATGGGTCACATATGTGTTGTCTGGGGACCACATGGGTCACATATCTGTTGTCTGAGGGCCACATGGGTCACATATGTGTTGTCTGAGGGCCACATGGGTCACATATGTGTTGTCTGAGGGCCACACATGACAACTAATTGCGCACATTACAACTAATTTTTTAAATTTTATATTACAAAGATAAAACATGCTCGCACTGTAAAAATCTTTGTGAAGGCCGCAGGTGTGCTTGTAAAGGGCCGCATTTTTGATATACTTGCCTTACACTGTCTTTCTTTAAGCCTTTAGCATTTACATCTATATATTTAACCCTTCAGCATTTAAACCAGCCATATCCAGCCAGAATTCTCTCACTGCTTTCTGTTCAAATCGACCATATCTGGCTGCTCATACTGACATTAAAGTATTGTTCTTAAAATAAATAACATCAAAATCTCGTAGATTCGATATTATGTGAGATAAAGCCTTTACCACAAAAATACAATAGTATATATAGAGTAATGTAAATGTTATGTGAGATATTATGTGAGGTAAAGCCTTTACTGTGAAAATACAATAGTATATATAGAGTAATGTAAATGCTATGTGAGATATTATGTGAGGTAAAGCCTTTACTGTGAAAATACAATAGTATATATAGAGTAACGTAAATGTTATGTGAGATATTATGTGAGGTAAAGCCTTTACTGTGAAAATACAATAGTATATATAGAGTAATGTAAATGTTATGTGAGATATTATGTGAGGTAAAGCCTTTACTGTGAAAATACAATAGTATATATAGAGTAATGTAAATGTTATGTGAGATATTATGTGAGGTAAAGCCTTTACTGTGAAAATACAATAGTATATATAGAGTAATGTAAATGCTAAAGGGTTAATTTTGTTTTTTGCAGCAAAGGATTTACCTCACATAATATCGAATCTATGAGATTTTGATATTATTTATTTTGAGAAGAATACCTTAACGCCAGTTATGGCCAGTTTGAACAGAGAGAAGAGTGACTTTTGGCTGGATATGACTGGTTTAAATGCTAAAGAGTTAAGACAATGGGATTGTAAGAGTGATTAGAAGAGTAATGAAGGAAAGCACTGGAGCAGAAGAGTGCTAGATAAGGTAGCAATGATAGAATTACAGTGATAACTACATGTCCGTTGTCGGTACCTTGCTATGTTTACTTTATGATAGGGATCTCAAGCACACAACCCACAAACTACTTTTCTATAGTCTCATGGCAGAATAATTTTCATGACTAATTAAAGAAATTTCTAAATGGAAAATTTGTCTAATTTTATAATAATTCACATATCCCAACTTACGATCATATCCATATTATTCTTAATTAAAAACAAAAGCCTAATAAATAATAAATGGTGGAATCAAGACCCCACCCCTCATCTCATTTTTTAGCCCACTGTCCCTCTCCCCTATAGAAAATGGCCCTTTCAAGTCCTTGAGTTTGAGACCCCTGTTATACAACAATGTAAAATAAAGTGTTTACATTACTCCTTTACTCTTTTACCTGTTCCAGCCATCCGACTGAGTCCGTGCTGGGGCACCTTCCTATGTATTACTCTATATTTACTATTTTGATGATGTTATTGTTTATTTTAAGAACAATATCTTAACATCAGTGTGAGCTGCTGGTTATGGCCGGTTTCAAAAAGGGGAAAGAATTCTGGCTGGATACAACCGATTTAAATGTTAAAGTGTTTAATACACATTTAAATTATCCAGATAGATCTTTTATTATTATCAGAAAAACGGACAAATGCTATGTTTGTTTTAATTATTCTGATAATAATTGTTTCTACTTTTGGCACAAGGCCGCCAATTATCTCAGTGTATTACTGGTACAAATACACTGGGATAATTGCTGGCCTTGTGCCAAAAGTAGAAACAATTATTATTATCTAATTGGTGAGTTCAAATTCCGCCGAGGTTAACTTTGCCTTTCATCCTTACGGGGTCAATAAAATAAAGTACCAGCAATACACTGGGATAATTGCTGGCCTTGTGCCAAAAGTAGAAACAATTATTATTATCTAATTGGTGAGTTCAAATTCCGCCGAGGTTAACTTTGCCTTTCATCCTTACGGGGTCAATAAAAGAAAGTACCAGTAATACACTGGATTAATTGCTGGCCTTGTGCCAAAAGTAGAAACAACTGTTATCAGAAAAATTACAACAAACATAGCATTTGTCCGTTTTTCTTTGAAATTCTATTTAGAATTAATCTTCTACCTCTAGAACATAACCACAATCACAAACGTTATGCCCATTAGTCAGTTATTCATTATGTTGCAAATTCAACTAAACTATATGGATTGTGAAAAACTGATATAAACACAAAAGATAGAGAGAAAGGAAGTGAATTAGAAAGTTTGAATAGCTTTCGACTTATATAATTATTGTTTTATCATATAAGCAACAGAAATAAATTATTCAAGTGTTTTTGACCACCAGCAGATTAGTATTGACAATAATACCTTCTAGAAAGCTCTCGTCAGTACTAAAAACTAGCTAATGAAGATTTAAGTTGAGAGAAAAGATAGGAAAAGATTAACAAATAGGATTTTGATATTTCATTTGCCATCGTTTGTCAGACAGAAATTAATGGCTCTGTTGAAAGAGTCTTAGAGCATTATGGATTGTTGCCAAACCAGTGACAAGAGGAGAAGGATTAAAACCTACCAGATTTATACATATAAGTGTGACAAAATTTGATATTCATTTATTAATAAGCTTCTTTAGGAATGTATTACTAATGAGTGTTTACTTGTTTCTAAGTACAGACAGAGTTAAATGGTTAAGTATTTCATTTTATAACCATGAAGAAGAGCAGTAGATTGGCAGTATCGGTAGAGGGTCGAATGCCATGCTTTGCAACATAGAGTTACAGCTCTTTATGATCTGAGTTCAAATCCTGCCGAGGTTAACTTTGCCTTTCATCCTTACGGGGTCGATAAAATAAAGTACCAGTCATGCACTGGGGTTGATTTAATCGACTTTCCCCTCCCCCAAAATTGCTGGCCTTGTGCCTATCTAAGAAACAATTTTATAACCATGAAGTCTTAAGTTCAATCCCACAGTAAAGCAAGTTTGGTCTGTTTAAGAATAATCTTTGGCTAATCTAATTCTTGTGAGTGAAATTGAAGAGATGAAATCTAGTTGATGAGGAGGGCACGGAATTCAGTCATGCACTGCTGTATGGCTGTGAGACAGAACAGAGGCAGGCAAGATCCTTCTGAAGGTTGACCTGCACTTGATGTTGTCCTAGTTGCATTGGACATCTGCACATTGGGGCACAGTGAGGTCTTCGTCGATCTAACCAGCTAGAGCAAGGTTTCCAAAACCTTTTCAAAAATGGAAACCTTTTTGGTTCAGAAACTTCTGGGGAGAACCCCAAAGTCTAACACTGTTATATGGTCATAACATAAATATACTCCTCTACCTTTTTTCACAGAACCTCAGACACTACTTTCTGCAGAACCCACATTGGGAACTGCTGGACTAGAGCCAGATAAGAGTGAAGAGGGACATACCCCGAGTAAACTCAACAGAGGAGCCAACTATTGAAGTTCACAGTTATAGTGTCAAAAAAGAAACCAAAGGGATGAAAACCAGAAAAGCTGGTGGACCGCCAGAGTAAGTCACTGAGATGCTGAGATCATATGAAACAGAAGACAAATGAAAAGGAAAACAGGAAAAGGAAGAGAGGAATAAACACATATTGCTAGCCAGCCATCTCTAGAAAATATATTATTGCTAGCCAGCCATCTCTAGAAAATATATTATTGCCAGCCAGCCATCTCTAGAAAGTATATTATTGCTAGCCAACTGACTTTAGAAAGTATATTATTGCTAGCCAGCCATCTTTAAAAAGTATATTATTGCCAGCCAGCCATCTCTAGAAAGTATATTATTGCTAGCCAGCCATCTCTAGAAAATATATTATTGCTAGCCAGCTTTAGAAGGTATATTATTGCTAGCCAGCCATCTCTAGAAAGTATATTATTGCCAGCTATCTCTAGAAAATATATTATTGTTAGCTAGCCATCTCTAGAAAATATATTACTGCTAGCCAACTTTAGAAAATATATTATTGCTAGCCAGCTGACTTTAGAAAGTATATTATTGCTAGCCAGCTGACTTTAGAAAGTATATTATTGCTAGCCAGCCATCTCTAGAAAATATATTATTGCTAGTCATCTATATAAAGTATATTATTGCTAGCCGGCCATCTATAGAAAGTATATATATTATTGCTAGAATAAATAATGAGGCTATTAGATGTTTCAAAATGTGGTAAGAGTATATTGTCTGATCCAAATGCTATATTTCTAACTATGGAATCTCATAACATTTACATTTCAAACTGCGGTGGTTGTCTCACATGTTTGCAAACATTAAGATTGGATCAGTTTCATAACTTGAGTCAATATTATTTAGTTTTTAATACAATAGGGTTACAACTGGCTCCCATCTGTCTTGTCAAGTTTTTTTTTGCTTCAGGATCTTTCATGGCTACAGGCTAGTTTTGTAATATTATAGGGAAGGAATTGTTTGTTAGATCATTGTAAGAATTAGTGTTATTTCCTGAATGTAAGACAATTCTCATTAAATATGCATAAATTATTATTAGAAATGGAATCTTCTAGCTGTTTAGCTTTATAGTCTTATAAGACTCCATCTTATAGTGGTTTGCAAACATTAAAGTCTCACATGATTACAGAGAGTTTACGGTGATGGGCTATTAAGTTATTCAATTCTGTAGCATTAATATCTGTTAGGCAAAAGATATGATATTGTTTTATGTAGAAAAAGATACACAGTACTGACAAAGATATTTTTACTTGGACCTATAAAATTATACACTGTTGACCATCTTATGACTATGGCTGAATCACCAATTCTTCTTTAACTGGGGCTAAATATGCTACACCCTTCATAACTGTTGACATTATTTTTTTTATTTTGAGGGCAGTGGATTGGCAGTATCGGTAGAGGGTCGGACGTCATGCTTTGACGCATAGAATTACGGCCCTTTCCATTCTGAGTTCAAATCCCACCGAGGTCAACTTTGCCTTTCATCCTTACGGGGTCGATAAAATAAAGTACCAGTAATGTACTGGGTAATTGCTGGCCTTGTGCCCAAAGTAGAAACAATAATTTTTTTCATTTTGAAATTATAAGCACTATAAAAATATCATTCTTGAAGATATAATGGTTTCTTATATAGACACAAGGCCAGCAATTTTGAGGGAGGGGAAAGTCGTTTATATCAACCCCAGTGCATGTCTGGTACTTTATTTTATCGACCCTATAAGGATGAAAGGCAAAGTTAACCTCGGCGGGATTTGAACTAAGATCATAAAGGGCTGTAACTCTATGCTGCAAAGCATGGTGTCCGACCCTCTACCAATACTGTCAATCTGCATTTAAGATATAATACAAGAAAATATGTATGGCAGAAAGTTTACATTTGTATATTAATATGGGTGATTCTTTGACTACTTTGGAGAGAGATACTTAACTCTTTAGCATTTAAATCAGCCGTATCCAGCCAGAATTCTCTCACCTCTTTCCTTTCAAGCTGGCTCTAGCCACCTGTCCATAGTATCAGAGCTGTGATCTCTCAATTCGGAGAAGTAGCAGCTCTACCTGGAGTGACTCTCCAATGATTCTTTCCTGAGACATTCTAACCACATGCCTGTAGTATCAGAGCTGTGATCTCTTAATTCAGAGAAGTAGTGGCTCTTCCTGAAGTGACTATCCAGTGATTCTTTCCTGAGACATCCTAACCACATATCCATATTATCAGAGCTGTGATCTCTCAATTCGGAGTAGCAGCTCTACCTGGTGTGACTCTCCAGTGATTCTTTCCTGAGACATTTTAACCACATATCCATAGTGTCAGAGCTGTGATCTCTTAATTCGGAGAAGTAGCAGCGAATTGAGAGATTATGGCTCCAATATATCACCAGAAAAACAAGATATGTATTATTTTTTCAACTAAACACAGGATAAATTCTAAGTGGCTGAATTCAGCTCAGTATAGTATTTTTGTTTAACCCTTTACATTACTCTATATTTACTATTGTATTTTCATGGTAAAGTCTTTACCTCACATAATTACCTCATACAATATCAAATCTATGAGATTCTGATATTATTTATTTTGAGAACAATACCTTAACATCAGTATGAGTGGCCAGTTACAGCCGGTTTGAGAGAACTCTGGCCGGTTACAGCCAGTTTAAATGCTAAAGGGTTAATTTATCAAATATGGAGGGATGAAAATTGAAACAGAATTTGAACTCAGAATAGTGAGCCAAACTAAATAATAATCTGGATTAGTATTGATTCAGTTTAACACCACCATAACTACTAGGTATCATCAATATCATCTTACCATGAGAATATAGAAGAGAAATCAATTTATCTTTACCTTGAAATGACACAATCGTGAAACTTAACTTTCTATTGTCTATATGAAAGTAAAACTTCTTTGTTTTTAACTTACATTAACACACACACACACAAATGGCCACATACTGTTTCTTTCATATGGTCTTTTGTAGCCTGGAAGTTTATATGTATTAATTAGAATCTTCAGAAGTAGTTGTTTGAAGTGGGGGAAAATGATTTTATCAAAACATGCTACCTTCTGGTGTACTTAACAGACTTTTCAGAGGAAACATTCAGGCTAGATTGATATATACTTAATGTCGGAACCTATTTGATATATTTTGGGTAATAAAAATTAACTTTTTCAAATAATCTGCTTATTAGGAAAGCTGCACTGCAAGGCCCGATCATGAGAAACAGAGATGTATTGGGCGCAGAGAGGGGTACATTATATTTGAATGTATCTTCATCATCATCATTGTCACCATTTAATGTCGATATTCCATGCTTGCATAGGTTAGATGGCCTGTTATGTTGGAAGGCTAGTCAAGTGAGGTGACAATGTCTTGCTCATGTGCTTACAGGGTGAATTGAGTGCTTTTTGTTGTGTCAGTAGTAAGACCATCTTACAGGGGAGACTGGGTGCTTTTTGTTGTGTCAGTAGTAAGACCATCTTACAGGGGAGACTGGGTGCTTTCTGTTGTTGCACAAGTACTACCTCATTACAGCGCGGACTGGGTGCTTTTTGCTAGAAGTATTGCAATTGCTTGTCAGATTATAGAGTTTGGTGCATTTTTAGGCTACGGCCAGCCACACAAACCTGTAACATATCCTGAACAAGCAATGCCTGGGCTTTGAAGGTTACTTAAGATAAAACAAGATCAAATTTCATACCAGCTTATTGCTAGACAACTTACTGCATTTATGAATTTATTTGTTTGCTCATGTCTTAAGCCCGTGGTTAAATATCAAATTAAGTTGCCCCAGTGTGAGTGTGTGTCCATGAAATATATACATATACAGCAAGTCTGAACACAAAGGAACCAAACTCCCACTGTCATTGCTTCTGTTTCTCCTCTCCCCATCTCTCACTATTATGAGAAAATGGGGGCTCACACGGTGGCTGCCCCAAGGCCCAGCAGACAGAATAGAGAAGGCGTTTCCCCGGAGGATGGTGAGAGAGACGCACTGGCAGACCCATTCCAGCTCATACCTGTGGGTAGCCAACTCTGCGCTGATGGTGGTAAGTTGGGAGGTGGCCCTAGGGCCAAGCACACCAGAAGTCTCCTAGGGCGCAAATGTCATTCTAGTAATGGTGTGGACACAATGAAACACACCCAGTACACTTTGTAAAGTGATTGATGATAGGAAGGGCATCCATCTATAGAAAACTTGCCAAAGAAAGGATCAAGGGGGCTCCTCAGTTGTGTCAAAGATTTGACAACCTCCCAGGTACTGGTGTCATGATAAAACAGCCAGTGCACTGAGTAGAGTGTGGGAATGTATGTAAGCAAGATAATCCCGTTAATGGGTTATTTGAGGCTTTAGTAGCACTGATTTAGTACTGAATTGGCTGGTGACAACTCCTCTAACCCTTGCTAGCAGGGGAAAA
>OZ024755.1:35680293-35697793 GCA_964016885.1 Eledone cirrhosa
TTTCTCTCCATTCTGCTAAAATAAAGACCACTTTCTCTCCATTCTGTTAAAATAAAGGCCACTTTCTCTCCATTCTGCTAAAATAAAGACCACTTTTTCTCCATTCTGCTAAAATAAAGACCACTTTTTCTCCATTCTGTTAAAATAAAGACCACTTTCTCTCCATTCTGTTAAAATAAAGGCCACTTTCTCTCCATTCTGCTAAAATAAAGGCCACTTTCTCTCCATTCTGCTAAAATAAAGGCCACTTTCTCTCCATTCTGCTAAAATAAAGGCCACTTTCTCTCCATTCTGCTAAAATAAAGACCACTTTTTCTCCATTCTGTTAAAATAAAGACCACTTTCTCTCCATTCTGTTAAAATAAAGGCCACTTTCTCTCCATTCTGCTAAAATAAAGACCACTTTCTCTCCATTCTGCTAAAATAAAGACCACTTTTTCTCCATTCTGTTAAAATAAAGACCACTTTCTCTCCATTCTGTTAAAATAAAGACCACTTTCTCTCCATTCTGCTAAAATAAAGACCACTTTCTCTCCATTCTGTTAAAATAAAGACCACTTTCTCTCCATTCTGTTAAAATAAAGACCACTTTCTCTCCATTCTGCTAAAATAAAGACCACTTTCTCTCCATTCTGCTAAAATAAAGACCACTTTCTCTCCATTCTGCTAAAATAAAGGCCACTTTCTCTCCATTCTGCTAAAATAAAGACCACTTTCTCTCCATTCTGTTAAAATAAAGGCCACTTTCTCTCCATTTTCACATTTATTATAGCCTATTATAGTCACAGTTGAGACACTGAAGTACATAGAAGTACTAAGTCTATATTTCAAGTGAACACAATCTAATATATCTATGCTATCAGATTGCCTAAACACAATATGTATTCAGTATTTCATTATAACACATTGACAAATGAAAAAGACTAAGTTGACTTTGGTGAAATTGAACACTGAAGCATATGTAGCAAAGTTAATATTACTAAGTATATCAATTCAGCCTCTTGGCTAATAACAGTCAATAAATATCAATAGATCTTTTTTCTAGTTTGCATCAACCTCCTTCATGATCAAAACTATTTTCTCTCTTTACTGCTTTTATATAAGTTTCATTATTACTCTTCCCCCTCCCGAGTGAATGGGCCTACTCTGAGTATGTATCTGTAAATTAAAGGTGGAAAACTGGGAGAGGGCACTTGCCTTGGTGGTCAGGGTCACTGTGGCCTTTTACTGGGCTTTCTCCACAAATGTCCCTCCAAAGTCTCCCCCCTATTGGGGAATTTTTCATTGTTATTTTTTGTTACATCCTCTGTTTTTGTTTTTTACACGCAGAAATGCCCATTTGTACCGTCCTGTACTGTCCTTAATGTCTACTTTATGTAAACCCTTGTGGTTAATAAAGAAAGCATTATTACTCCTCCCCCTATTATTATTATTATTATTAATGGCAGTGGATTGGCAGTAGCAGTAGAGAGTCAGATACCATGCTTTTCAGCATAGAGTTACGGCCCTTTACAGTCTGAGTTCAAATCCCGCCGAGGTTAACTTTGCCTTTCATCCTTCTGGGGTCGATGAAATAAAGCACCAGTAATGCACTGGGGTCGATTTAATCGACTTTTCCCCCCTCCCCTTTAAATTACTGGCCTTGTGCCTAAAGTAGAAATCATTATTATTATTATTATTAATGGCAGTGGATTGGCAGTATTGGTAGAGGCTCAGACACCATGCTTTGCAGCATAGGGTTACATCCCTTTATGATCCGAGTTCAAATCCCACCGAGGTTAACTTTGCCTTTCATCCTTACGGGGTCAATAAAATAAAGTACCAGTAATACACTGGGATAATTGCTGGCCTTGTGCCAAAAGTAGAACCAATTATTATTACTATTATTATTAGAGTTACAGTCGTTGATGTTATTTAACTGAAACGTTTGTTGAAATGAACATCAAGTCGCTACCTGCAGCCTCAGATATTCAGGACGTATCGGAGGGTTCTTGCTGTTCCCAGCAAGCATGTCTTTTGAAGTGTTCCAAACAAAGGGGCTGGACTAATGTTCTTTAACCATCCTTGAAAACTCTTTGAGATAGTACCTAGTGTTACTATGACAATCGGGACGACCTTGATCTCGGGACGACCTTGATCTCGTGACAGTCCCAAATACTTTTTAACTCCTACTTTAACTCCTGGTATCGGTTAGGGTTAGGTATTATTATTATAAGGGGGGGGGGGACAAGGGGTGGATTGGCAGTATCGGTAGAGGGTCGGACGCCATGCTTTCCAGCATAGTTACGTCCCTTTACGATCTGAGTTCAAATCCCGCCGAGGTTGACTTTGCCTTTCTTCCTTACGGGGTCGATAAAATAAAGTACCAGTAATGCACTGGGTAATTGCTGGCCTTGTGCCTAAAGTAGAAACAATTATTATAAGGGCGGTGAATTGGCAGTATCGGTAGAGGGTCGGACGCCATGCTTTCTAGCATTATTACGTCCCTTTACGATCCGAGTTCAAATCCCACCGAGGTTAACTTTGCTTTTCATCCTTACGGGGTCGATAAAATAAAGTACCAGTAATGTACTGGGGTCAATTTAATCGACACACTCTTGCCTGCAGATATGTATGTAAGTATGTATGTATATATATATATATATGGTAACATGTATCCCAGTACAACCTATCTCATGGTCGGGTCGTTGGCGACTAAACTGGCAACCCCACCACGGTTTCTTGGTGAGGAGAGTGACTTTGGACATCCTGCAGGACTAAAAACAAAACCTGTCAAAGGGCAAAGGAGCTCTTAAGAGTCAATGGCCATCCAAAATCACTGGGAGAGATGACCCCTTAGCCTTTGTCAAGGCAGAATTCTAGGAGAAGGAAAACTCTGATATAACACCTGCAACCCTGATGGTATCCAATGATGTTGACTTGTTCTTCTTTTTGGTAAATATCATCTTGGTTAAGAGAGTGGGACTGGCTTTGTGCAGTGCCTTTGTTCACTATAAAAGCTTCATGGCACAGACATTGCTTTATATCTGGAGATCTCTCTGCACTTGTCGTCATATGGTACCATGGGCCCAGCACTATGTGTCAATAATTGTCACAAGTGTAATGTTTGTACCAGAGTTTTCAAGTCGCTGGCAGGACTAAAAAGTCACATTTGTTCAGCGCATCGGTAGGGGTTCTCCTACATGGATATAAAGTAGTGGTCGTACTCAAAAACGAGTTGGCAGCCACCATATATATATAAATATTTTAACAGAATGGAGAGAAACAGCAAGTGAGTTTTGAAAATAGAAATAGAAGCTTTCCCCTTATTTTTTACTAAAGAAATTTTAGCCTGATAGTGGGGTTTTAGAACCTGCTAAGGAATGGAAAAAGGTGAGTATTGACGTATATATAAACCCACAGAGTAAATATTTATTATTAGTACAGATTAAAGTTGAAACAAAGAATTTCTGCTTTCACCCTATTACGGGATTTTCTGAAACTCAGAAGATATATATATGCCCCCACCCCCTCCCACTGCAAAGTGGTCATGGAGGTGTCACGACAAAATCGCACCCAGCCCACACTGTAAAGTGGTCATGTATGTACCACAGAAAAAAGCACCCAGCACTCACTGTAAATGAGGTTGGCGTTAGGAAGGGCATCCAGCTGTGAAATCAAGCAAGACACAACAGCACAACCCGTCTAACACCATGCTAGCGTGGGAGAATGGATGTAAAATGATGATTATGATTATGATATATATATACACCCCAATCCACTACTCCCACTCCCACCAATACCACCCTCTCTCTGTAAAGTTGGTACCACAACATCCAGTCCGAGATAATGAGATCGAGATCGTGTAGGCGTCACGACAAAAAACACACAGTCCACGCTGTAATGTGGTCGTGTAGGTAACACGGTAAAAAGTTCCCAGTCCACACTGTAAATGTGGTTGGTGTTAGGAAGGGCATCCAGCCGTAGAAAACCTGCCAGATAGTCCTATATGAGCGAGACACGGTCACCCGACCAATCTTGCCTCAAATTGGGATAACTCCCGTCTAACCCATGCTAGCGTGGATGATAGATGTTAAACAATGATGATATATATATATTTCAGTAGAGTTTCAACTTATGAATTCCACTTAGCCTTTCAATTCTTTAACCACTAAGGAATGACAATGCCACACACACACACACACACACATAGATTGATATTAAGAATGAGAGATTGAAGTTTAAGTTTGGATGTGAAATGTAAGTGTGAGAGAAAAACAGAGCTTGGTCAAGTTGCAGGAGAAGCTGGGATTTTAAGGTGATACAGTAGTATATATATAATGCTGTTTGTAAGTTTCAAGAATGTACTGTTGATGTGGTTTTATGTGGGCCTGGATATTAAGAGTTAAACACTTGGCAATAAATAAAATTGTATGGCCCTCGACATTAATAATAGCGGGGCTGTGTGTGGAATTTGTATGCATTCAGACGAGAGAAGTATGCAGAGTCGAATAATATAAACATATCCAGGAGCTAGCTTATTCTGATACAATCATCATTTGACAAACATGGGAGAAGATATATAATCAAGTATTACTATTGATCAGTCACAAGAAAGATGGCAACTATAAAATAAATACAAGTCTTCTGTTCACCTCTCTGAGAATGACACATCATTATGGAGAGTAATGGAGCTTAAAATGAAAGTGAAAACATATACAGCTAACAGGCATTGGAGGACCATTTGCGCCATCTGCCATTTTCATCATCACTGTTGTCGCCATCAACTAAACCAACAGTAATAATTTTTAAATAAGAATCTTAGAACTACCTGTCACAAGCCCCAACAGTGTTCTTTGCACACTTATATGTGCATACACTCACAAGGCCTAAAGGTCAGAATAATTATTTCTATTTGGAGACCACCTAGATATGCAAAACATACACTTCATGGCTGAAATATTCCCAAAATAAATTCATATCTATATATATAAAACTGAGGGTGTCTGTCTGTGTGTGAGTCTGTGAGTTTGAATCCCTAAAACTCGAGAAGTACCCAACCAGCTTTTTTCAAACTTTACATGTGTATTACTTATGTTTCAGGGAGTGTTATGCACATAACTTTTTGATAACCTAGGGCCCACATTAAGTGAAAAACTGCGTTTTTTCAGCTTTTTATGGGTTTTTTGAGGCGTTACCTGAGACCAATTTCCTTGAAATTGTAACTATGTATTAGTCTTTCATTTCAACTTTTTTTATGGCCTAGGGCCCGCATTAGGTAAAAAGCTTCATTTTTTCAGCGTTTTAGAGCTGTTTTGAGGCGTTACGTCTAGCCGATTTTCCCGAAATTTCAAGGCATATTATGCACATAATACAAATTCATTTTCTTGATCCCCTAGGGCCTGCATTAAGTGAAAACCTGCATTTTTCCTGCTTTCGTATCTTTGAAATTTTCTTTGCTTCTTGCATTTAAATATTCCACGACTCTCTACCACATTTCCTTTACTACATTCTTCTCAGCCGTCTATTTTTCACTCCCACCCTAGTACCTTCAATATGCCCAACCTCAAATCTTTTCTCCGCCAGCTCCATTCTACTCTCAAGCGCTTCCTCCAACCTCTACCCCCATAAGACATTTTTTCTAATTCCATCCCGCCCGTCCCCTTAATCTATTTTATTTCTCAGTCTTTCTTCTGATGAAGGACAAGCGTTAACCTAATATATACCTTCCATATACTGTACCGATTGTGTTGTTATTTCTGTTTACCTTTTACACACCGTTGTATTTTTGACTAAATAATTTAGCCTAATAATTTGGAATTATAAAAACCCACAGAAATGGTAGCCAGAGATGTGGGGTTATGTCCCATGTACATCAATGCTCATTCATTTTTCCATTTCTGTGGGTTTTTATAACTCCAGTTATTAGGCTAATTTACTAGTCAAAAACACAACGGTGCCACTATTTTCACTATCTAATTTCAAATTCTCTGCTGTTTGTAAACAAAAGCTGAAAAAGCTTTGTATCTTATATATATATAAATCATCATCATTGTTTAACATCCATCTTCCACGCTAGCATGGGTTAGACGGTTTTGTTCCATTTGATGCGGGAATGGTCGAGAGACTGTGTCTCGATTGTATAGAACTGTTTCTGGCTGGTTTTCTACGGTTGGATGCCCTTCCTAACACCAACCACATTTACAGTGTGGACTGGCAGCCTTTTTGCCGTGTCTCCTACACGACCACTTTACAGTGTGGACTGGAAGCCTTTTTGCCGTGTCTCCTACACGACCACTTTACAGTGTGGACTGGAAGCCTTTTTGCCCTGTCTCCTACATGACCACTTTACAGTGTGGACTGGAAGCCTTTTTGCCCTGTCTCCTACACGACCACTTTACAGTGTGGACTGGAAGCCTTTTTGCCGTGTCTCCTACACGACCACTTTACAGTGTAGACTGGAAGCCTTTTTGCTCTGTCTCCTACACGACCACTTTACAGTGTGGACTGGAAGCCTTTTTGCCCTGTCTCCTACACGACCACTTTACAGTGTGGACTGGAAGCCTTTTTGCCCTGTCTCCTACACGACCACTTTACAGTGTGGAGTGGAAGCCTTTTTGCCGTGTCTCCGACACAACCATCTTGGTTACTAAAATAGCCTTCAATACTTTAATACATTCACAAATGCTACAATTGGAAGAATATTCAATGGACTTATCAGCTCCTGGCCTTCAAATAGTCCAGATAGCAAGATAACTGACATAATATCATCACAACCCTGCCAACCCCACTTTAAAAAACATATCTCCCCTTTCCATCATCATCAGCAACAGTTGTATTATATCTATCTATATTATATAGCACACCTCCCTGCAAACCACCTTTTAAACCCCCCCCCACACACACACTCCGCCACCACCGCCACCACCACCAACAGATGTACTACATGTATCTATATGATATAGCACACCAGCCACCTATTAAAAAAGGCCCACCTCTCTCTCTTTCTCTTCCCCCTCTCCAATCATCATCATCACCAACAATAACATATATCTATATAATTGTTTCTACTTTTGGCACAAGGCCAGCAATTATCCCAGTCTATTACTGGTACTTTATTTTATCGACCCCCGTAAGGATGAAAGGCAAAGTTAACCTCGGCGAGATTTGAACTCAGATCATAAAGGGAGGTAACTCTATGCTTCAAAGCATGGCGCCTGACCCTCTACCAATACTGCCAATCCACCGCCTTTCAATACTAATAATTATTTCTACTTTTGGCACAAGGCCAGCAATTACCCCCAGTACATTACTGGTACTTTATTTTATCGACCCCGTAAGGATGAAAGGCAAAGTTAACCTCGGCGGGATTCGAACTCAGACCGTAAAGGGCCGTAACTCAATGCTTCAAAGCATGGTGTCCGACCCTCTACCGATACTGCCAATCCACATAAGTACGCCAACCACCTTTTAAAAAAGGCCCACCCCTCTCTCTCTCTTCCCCTTCTCCAATCATCATCATCATCATCAACAGTAATAGTTGTACTACATATATCTATATAGTATAGCCCACCATCAAGCAAAATGGTGCACATTAAAAGTAAAACAAGAAAATCTGTTGTTGCTAACCAGGCTGTACATATTTAATAGCTTTGAGCAGTAAATATTGTTTCGTTAACCAAATGTACATGGGAAGGCTATAAACTGTTTATATAAACACCATTCAAAGTATTTCTTTTGCCTATGATCTGGTAAATAGAGTTGTTTTGGTTTTGTTTTTGTATATAATTTTGAAGTTGTTGCTTTTTTTTTTTTTTTTTTTTTTTTTCGCCCCTCTTCTTCCTATTTTACTTGGTTATATTTAATTTTTGTTGTTGCTATATTTCATTTCATACCCTGAAGGAAATATTATTTTATTAGTACTAGTATTATTCTAAAAAAAAAATAAAAACAAAAACAAAAAAACTAGCTGTCCTGTTTTATGACCATTACCGTTGTTGTTGTTGTTCTTACAAGATATATTGCCCTTCAGGCAGTCACAAAAGAAAAGGTGTAATGCTTAGTGCCCCCCCCCCCCCAAAAAAAAACAAAACAAAAAAAAAAACAAATGAAATGAATATTAATAAATAAATAAATAAAATAATAATCCCTCTTTCCTCTCAAACTCTTTAACTATCTAATATGAAAGGAAAGACAGTGGCACAAACACCACCTTCCTTTCAATGTAGTATAAAGATTTCTAGTTTTGTAGGCCACCAGCAATAAGCTTTGCTGTAAAAACACACATAAATACAAAGAGACTCCTTGCATCATATCTGAATAGTACACTGGCGGCTCACCTAACTGAGGTAACTAGTGATGCCCGTGAAGGTGCTTGGCTGTTCCAGTGCATCAGCCTCGCCATCATCCAAGGTAATGCTGCTAGTGTGTTGACTTGCCTAAAAAATTATTGGAGAGGTTTTCTAGTGCACCTTGCAATATCGTTATCTTTTGTTCTAGTAGCGGGGTTCGTTTGTCCACCCCTTTCGCCTGCGTTTTGTTGTATGTAGTCCAAGTTGTGCGTGTTACCTGCTTGTGTTTTTTTTTTCCGATCTTACAGTCGGCTCATATCCTTTCCATGTTTTGTGGAAGACTTGTTACATAAGAATAAGGTTTAATAAATGGTGGTGCAAAATTATAGCAGCCACTATTAAAATACAGAATAGTAAAGAAATATATTGTGCTTTTTTATCATTGGCATAAACAATGGTGTGGTATGGTCCCGTAACTCTTGATAGCATCATAGGCACGCTGTATTGACATACGGCATTTCTTGGGCATTTTAAACCTGGCAGAACCCACCCCTCTCCAAGTCAGAGTACAGCAGATTTCTTCCAGAGAGAAAGATAGAAAGTGAGGGAGAGGAAATGAGTAAGGGATATAGAGGAAGAATAGACCCCATTATTAGACTGGTACTTTTATTTTATTGACTGCGTAAGGATGAAAGGCAAAGTTGACCACAGTGGGATTTGAACACAGAGAGCAGAGAGGCGGCACAAATACCATAAAGCATTCTATAAGTGTGTGATAACAGCAATGAAGCCTTTAATACATGGCATGTCATCATTTTGAAAAGAGTGTCATATCAGGAGGCACACGGTGAACTACTTCATCAAAGTACTTCAGTGGAAACTATACAAAATATTTAGTAGGTTATTTCATTGCTGTCTAGAAAGGGTAACAGTTCAAAATGAGAAACAGCATCCTTAAGCAAAGTTCATTACAATTTCCTGACAGAAAAATCCACAATTACAAACAGCTTCCTATCTTTAGGCCAGCATTGAGTAACTTCTTCCTCTTATTTGTTCTAGCATTACTACAATAACTTCCTGTCTCTGACACTCTTATTTAAACATACGTATTACATCTTCTCCATCTTTATATTTTAATCTCTGTTACTTTATTCAACAATTCTAATTAGTCATATGTTAAGTCATTAACATGTAAGGTTATTCAACCTGATAGAAATAGCAACCAAATTTCTCTCAAATAACACTTTATTCTTTTATCCCTTTAGCATTTACATTACTCTATATTTACAATTGTATTTTTGTGGTAAAAGAATTATCTCACATAATATCGAATCTATGAGATTTTGATATTATTTATTTTGAGAACAATACCTTAACATCAGAATGAGTGGTCAGTTATGGCCGGTTTTAATTGAAAGCGGCGAGAGAATTCTAGCCGGATACAGCTGATTTAAATGTTAAAGGGTTAAGACAGAAGGCTTGTTCAGTCAGTGCTTATTTCGGTTTCATGGCGTGAAGCAACTGAAAGTACAAGATTCTCCCCTGGACAGGACGCCAGTCCATCGCAGGGTTAAACTCCCAGCTATTGCTGGTACTCATTTTCAGCTGAGTATACTGGAGCGACGTGAAATGAAGTGTTTTGTTCAAGAACACAACACACAACCCAGTCCAGGAATCAAACCCATGACATTATGATCGTAAGTCCTACACCCTTACCATGTATTCTATATATACAAGACAAATATCAGTTTGCCTCTCTGTTGACATTAACAAATAATCATACTTTTCTTAAATCATTTTTGTCTTTTAGTTACAACAAAAGAATTAATTTTTTACTATTTTTGGTAGAAAATACCCAATTAGATCAATTTGATCAATTTATTTTTTTATAATATTAAATTTTACACACATTTGCAAAAATAAAAGGAATTGAAAATATAATTTTATTTTCATTTCATATTTTTCAAATTAGTAGATGAAAGATTTTCATGTTTATGCTTAAAAACCTTGCAGGTACTGGCTGATCATACACATAAAGCAATGATATAGTCTGTGATTACATCTTTAACCCTTTAGCATTTACATTACATAATATCGGTTATAATATCGGTATAAGGCTTTACCTCACATAATATCGAATCTGAGATTTTGATATCATTTATACGAAGAACAATACTTTAACATCAGTATGAGTGGCTGGTTATGGTTGGTTTGAACAGAAAGAGGTGAGAGAATTCTAGTCAGATATGGTTGTTTAAATGCTAAAGGGTTAACAGTTCTGTTCTAGAACACTTTCTTTGGGAAATTTTCTATAGTTGGATGCCATTCCTATTACAAATCACTTTATAGAGTGTACTGAGTATAGCATCCGCACTAGGGTGGAAGAATCAACGTAAAACGGTGATGGTGAAGATGCTAGTGTGGGAGATAGACGTTAAATGATGATGTTATATATATATATATATATATATACCGACATTTGATCAACTTTCGTCAAATTGGACCAAGGAAAAATGTTTGCGTTCGTCTTTCCAATTGCTAATACTATCTATCGGTCGCAACTCCAGGTAGAAGGAGCAACGTGAAATAAAGTGGCTTGCTGAAGGACATAACACATTGCACAGTCTAGGAATCAAACTCACAACCTCACGATTGCGAATCCAATTCTCTTACTACACAGCCACGTGCCTTCACACACACACAGACACACACACACATATATATAATATATACATGTGTGTATATATATTTATATTTATTTATATATATATATATATTTATATTTATTTATATATATATATATACATATATATATATATATAAATATAAATATATATATATATATATGTATAAATAAATATAAATATATATATGCAAACAATGGGTACACAAATGCAAACAATGGGTACACAAGAGATGTAGCGGGATCTCAGGAAGCTTAATTAAGAATGTAGGATTCACATGCAGCAGCTGTGCTGAAACAGCAAGCAAACAGCCACAGGAAACAAGTACCACCAATCTCTGGGAGGGCCCTGTAGAAACAGTAGACAGCTTCTGCTACCTAGGTGACCGAATTAGCAACGGAGGTGGGTGCTCAGAAAGTACAATAACTAGGGTAAGAACGGGATGGAAGAAGTTTAGGGAACTACTACCACTGCTAGCTGCAAAAGGCTTCTCCCTCAGAATGAAAGGCAGACTGTATGATGCGTGTATCCGAACAGCGATGTTGCATGGTAGTGAGACCTGGGCGCTGAAGGTGGAAGACTTACGTAGATTAGAGAGAAACGAAGCCTGCATGCTCCGATGGATGTGTAACAGTAATATACGTGAACGACAAAGCATAAATGAATTGAGAGAGAGACTGAGCATAAGAGGAATCAAATGCTGCGTGCAGGAGAGGCGGTTACGCTGGTATGGACATGTGATGCGTATGAAGGATGACAGCTGCATAAAAAGGTGCAGAGCACTAGAAGTTGATGGAAACCGCGGAGTGGGGAGACCCAAGATGACTTGGGATGAGGTGATAAAAGCCGACCTTACCCAACTACACCTCTCAAAGTCAATGACACACGACCGTGACTTCTGGCGTCACGCAGTAATACAGGGTACCCGACCTCCCATGGGTACATGCTGAAGCATATAAACAATATGCCCCCCCCCCCCCCACCGCAAGGTGGTCGTGGAGGTGCCACGGCAAAAAAGCACCCAGCCCACACTGTAAAGTGGACGTGTAGGCGCCACGAAAAAGCACCCAGCACTCACTGTAAATGAGGTTGGTGTTAGGAAGGGCATCCAGCTGTAGAAATCAAGCCAGATCAGTTCCTGTATGAGCAAGGCATGGTCAGCCGACCAGACACTGCCCACAACAGGACAACCCGTCTAACCCATGCTAGCGTGGAAGAACGGACGTAAAATGGTGATGATGATGATGATGATGATATATATATATAAATATATAAATATAAATATATTATATATATATATATATAAATAAATATAAATATATATATATTATATATATATATAAATAAATATAAATATATATATATATAAATAAATATATATATATATTATATATATACAATATATATATAAATAAATATAAATATATATATATATATATAAATAAATATAAATATAATTTTTAAGCTTGTTGAATCCCAACAAATTAAATATAAATTCTGCATATATATACAGGGTGTGGACGATATTTGTTCGCAAGTTTCAACTGCTAATTTTATGCAAATTTTTTTTACTTCCGTTGTCACTCTTGTCTTCATAAAAACAGTGACTATATTTCCATCATTTATTTCCCGAATAATTGATTATGAATAATTTTGAACCTCCAAATTTGGAATCTGCACCGGGAGGACAAATAAGGAAATTTCACACTTTCTCAGCGTCAGCAGGCGAATGGTGTTTCATGCCCAGAGTCATGCAGACAAAGTTTCTAGCGACAACATTGGTCTTAGGTGTCGTCAGCAGTCAAGGTGACGTCATACCACCTCACTTCTTCCCTGAGGGCCTCAAGCTGAACACCGATGGCTACATCCGCATTCTGAGCAAGGTAGTAAAGCCCTGGATCGACCAGGTAGATGCAGGTAGGCCGTACATGTGGCAGCAAGGCTCAACGCCCAGCCATACCAGCCGAAAGACCCAAGCCTGGCTGTCAGAGAACTTCGTCGACCACACTTCACCTGACATCTGGCCCCCCAGCTCGCCTGACGACAACCCCCTCGACTTCTTTGTGTGGGGCACAGTGGAACGAGACACCAACAGATCTAGCTGCAATACGAAAGATGATCTGAAGGATCACAAGTGCCTTTAATCGAGTGAGGTCAAAAGAACAAGTCATGAAGACAAACTGACCCAGGTTTGATAAATATATCTTAAAAAATAAAACAACTGTGTTATTTTTTCCTAGACAGTAATCTTGCGAACAAATATCATCCGCACCCTGTGTATATATATATATATATATGTGTATATATATATATATATATATATATATGTGTATATATGTGTATATATATATATATATATATTTCGTTTCTGAATTTGTTTAGCAAGATTCTTTATCTGAAATCGTGTGTTGAAACCGATATTGTTATACTTAGGGAGGGTCATGTTGCCAATAAGAAACACACGCACCAGTTGCTTTCACTTCAATTTATTATAATAAATTTATAAATCTATAAATTTCTGGTTGGTTGGTTGGTTCCACAACCAGATAGTTGTTTATACATAGTCATAGTTCTTTCGTCACACACTCTGTGACCTCTTCAATGACTGGGGATTCCTTTCTTTGTTTCTGTGCCTCTCCTTTGTTCTGTCCTACACCATTTTGTTTCTGTGTGTGTGTTGTGTGCTCAGTCTGCGCATGCACCACATCTGGGTGTCTGTGTGTGTTTATGTTCATTTATTTATTTGTTTATTTACATGTTACTGGTTGGTTGTTTGTTCTATGTGTGTGGCAACATGACCCTCCCTAAGTATAACAATATATATATATAAATAAATATAAATATATAATATATAATATCATCATCATCATCATTTAACGTTCATCTTCCACGCTAGCATGGGTTAGACGGGAGTTGTCCCAATTTGAGGCAAGGTTAGTCGGGTGACCGTGTCTCGCTTATATAGGACTATCTGGCAGGTTTTCTATGGCTGGATGCCCTTCCTTACACCAACCACATCTACAGTGTGGACTGGGAACTTTTTACCATGTTTCCTACACAGCTCTAATTAATTAATAAAGAAAAATTGTAAAGTAAGAATTCCTTGACCAACAGTCAATTTTAAAGGTTGAAAATCTTGACCACTCTTCTTGAGTCATCCCTTTTTTGAAGGTGAATCATTCATTTTGCTTTTTCTAAAGGCTAGAATATATGTGGCTTGCTACACCTGCACTAACACCCACCCCACCGATGTTATCCAATGGAAAGGCAATGGCCAAAATACAGCTTGGCACCTGTAACAGCGCAACTCATTTCTACAGCTGTGTAAACTGGACCAACGTGAAATAAAGTGTCTTGCTCAAGGACACAAGGCACACTCAATCCGAGAATCGAACTCACAACCTCCCTATTGCAAGCCCAACGCTCTAACCACTAAGCCAGGCTAATAGTAAATTTAAAAGTAAGAAATCCTCAAACAATAGTTAAATCTCATAATATATATTATATATATATATAATATATATTATATATATATATAATATATATGCAGAGGTTATATTTAATTTGTTGGGATTCAACAAGCTTAACAATTTTTATAACTGATATAAAGCACTCAACAGTTTAGTGGAGTAAATACACAATATATTAATAAATATGGTTTTATAAATATAGTTTCCATTTATTAATATATTGTATATATAATATATATATATTTCAATAATCTTTATATGTTTAAATTTCTTTGCACATTTTACTTATTTATTTTCATATTTTCATATTTCATATCATTTTGTATCATACTCGATATAATTTGTTTAATTATTCATTTATTTATTTATTTACATTTATTCATGTATTAACATTTATTCATTTATTGTTGATATTATTTTTTTCTCTTACATCATTTCTCCTCTACCCTTTTCTATTCTCTTTCTATCCTCCTTTCTCTACAACTTTTTTTCTCTCTATATCTTTCTCTGTTTTCATTTCTCCTTTTTCTTTCTTTCTTTCCTTTATCTATCTCTCTTTCTTTCTTTTGTTCTCTCTCTAACTTTATTACTAATATTATTATTGATGCTGTAATTTGAATTTGTAGATTTGCTGGTTATATATATATTTTTTATAACAGTCTCTGATGACATGATTGAGCTAGCATCGTATTTAAAATTGAGTGGCACTGCTTCTAGCGTTCAGCAATTTTTAGACAACTCAATCAGAGAAACAATTGTTAGACTGTAAATAAATTCCCCTTTTTCGTACTGTTGACCATGTTATTCTTCACATTTTTTCAATTGTATTACTCCAAGATAAACTTACATAGGAATACAAGTGAAATCATACACTCGCCATCTACGTAAACCTCTTATTGAGTCAAACAGTATATACTTTCCTTATGCATATTAACGGCTGAGCAGCCTAATTTGCATATCGAATGAGTTAATCGGCCGGGTGCACCGAAAACGATAAACGGAAAAAATTAAACGAAATTTCATTTCTCACTCTTAGTACGGCTGTTACTTAAATATAAGTATGTATACATACATACATATATGTATACAGACGTACACATTATATATATATATATACATATATGTATAAACAAATATATAAATAAATAAATATATATATATATATATATATATATAAATAAATAAATATATAAATATATATATATATATATATAAAACGAAGGAAATGTGGTAAGGAACCAGATGGACCATAACGCACCAGAGTACTCAATGCTTATGGTAGTAGAGTGAGTAATAGGAAAAAGTATGTCCCCAACGGCAGAGCTCAAGCCATTCCGACGGCTATTTCTGGACTGAAATAGCCATCGAAACGGCTTGAGCTCTGCCATCGGGGTCATACTTTTTCCTATATATATATATATATATATATATATATATATATATATATATATATATATATATATATATTTATTAAAATAACAGATTAAAGTTTAAGCAAAGAATTGCTGCTTTCACCCTTAACGGGATCTTCTGAAACTAACAAAGTCAATCTGTAAACGCAGAAGTGGATATTTTAAAAAACGTTGCAACCGGAGGAAGACGATACTTTGGTTCGTGGAAATGTTCCCTGGCAAAGAACGGGAAAATATATATATATTTGAGCAGGTGTATGATTACAAAAGAAAAAGACAAGAAGAAATGAGAATTACGAAAGTGGCCACTCAGTAAATGTTGAATACTCAGGCAGGCTGTACAAATAAACAAATGAAAGAGAATTCAAGAAGTAAAAAAAAGAGAGATACTACCGTCAAGTTTCAAGAAGAATAGGCCGGTCACACTCTTAGCGATTTTACATCATTTAACATTCTTAATCAGTCATGCATGATAATAGAAGAGCACTTGATGAATGTATAAAAACAACACCACTAGCGCCTGAGATTGGAGTATTGTGCATATCAACAAAATGGAATTACCTGTTTCCACATTTGTTAGATTGAAAATTTGGTCAGCTAAGCTTTCTTAATTTGCATCTTCTGGTGAAAGCGGAGAGGTTAATCCTAAATAGCTTCAAGTGAAGCTATTAAATGTACGATTTGTTAACACAATAACATTCATTTAGTAAATAAGCTTGTTACAAGTTAAGGTCATTGAATTCAAATGCTGTGGTCAGTGAGGCATAGGATAACTAAAATGGAGAATTGAATTCTTTCGAAATCTTGATTCTTTCATCTCCAAAGCCTCGTCAATGTGATTAACTTGGAGTATCTAGCAACATTTAATATGGCTGATCAAATTTGAGAGGAAGTGTCATTATTTCAGTTTAACAATGAAGTAGATCTGTAACTACATTTGAAAATAAATTTAGTGACAAGCAAATGTGATGTATATTGGATGGTGGAGCAGCATTCTATGGATGGCTTGGATAAATGAGTCAGTGTAAAACAGGTTTAAACAAATTGGTTAGTAAATTGGAATTACTGAGTGTAACATTGGCATAATATTGAAAAGTTGACCACAAGTGTAAATATTGATTCAAGGAACGAATGAAAATTGAAATATATTTTGAAAAGATTTTTTTTCCCCCCTAAATATTTTGATGAATGATGTGTGTAATTTATGAGAAAAGCCATCAAGAGATATTACTGTACCAAAATATCATAAACTAGAGAAGATTATTCTTTATAGACATAGACATACATGAAATTATTAACAACCCAGTTCCAATAGTAGTTAAAAGAAAAAAAAAAACTAAACTAATTGAAATAAAATTCTAACTAAAAAGTAAACGAAAATCACCGTACAAAAATCCATGATTGGGGCGGGCTGGTGGTGGTGGGGATTCTACCATCCCATTGTTTGATGTAACATTATATAATGCATAAAATATATCGCTATAAAATAGCAAGAACTTCAATAGTGTATAAGGAAAGTTTTCTGTGATGAGGTGGAATTAAATAACTTTTGAAGAGCAAAGCATAACAACAACAATAATAATAATAATAATAATAATAATAATAATAATAATAATAATAATAATAATAATAATAATGGTAATAACAATGATGATAATAATAAT
>OZ024755.1:35702793-35722793 GCA_964016885.1 Eledone cirrhosa
AGAGAGAGAGAGAGGGAGAGCTAGAGAGAGCTAGAGAGAGAGAGAGGGAGAGAGAGAGAGGGAGAGAGAGAGAAGGAGGGAGAGAGCTAGAAAGAATGAAAGAGGGAGAGAACTAGAGGGAATGAGAGAGAACTAGAGAGAGGGAGAGCTAGAGAGAATGAGAGAGAGCAAACTAGAGAGAATGAGAGAGAGCGAGCTAGAGAGAGGGAGAGCTAGAGAGAGAGAGAGGGAGAGAGCTAGAGAGAATGGGAGAGCTAGAGAGAGAGAGAGAGAGGGCCAGCTAGAGAGAGAGAGAGAGGTAGACCTAGAGAGATTGAGGGAGAGCTAGAGAGAGAGTTTAGAAATAATTGTGTAAGCATATCAAACAATACAGATAATCAATAATGCAGCATATTAAAGTGCAATAAATTATAATAAATTCTTTACTAATATGTTTAATGGCAGTTTTTTTTTTTTATATTGTAAGCTGTTCTAACGAGAAAGAAAAAATTACATCAGGCTATTATATTTTGTAAATCAATAAAACGCAGAAATTGATATTGTTACAGTATTGATAATAGCATTATCAATATTATTATTACTATTGTTAAGAATGGGTAAGGAATTGGTAGAAGTGATTAAGTAGAAGGCTAAATGCTTACAGTATTTAATCTTGTTTCTCTATATTATGGAACTAAATTCCACCAATGTCTTGACCAATTATATTGTCTCAGAGGTCAGTAATGTCCACAGGTCAGTTCTATTATGACTGTATCCATTCTCATATACAACTATACAACAGATTCGGTATTATTCTTTAGTGAAATGAGATGAATATTTTGTTGAAAGGTGAGTAAGCAGCGATAAAGACCAACATATTGAATGCATTAAAGCATTATGATACAATCAAATCCTCTGAGGGTTCAATATTTTTATTCCTGCACAATAAATAACTACAACAATTCTTTTGTCAACTAAGTTTGTTTTGAAACAACGAGCAAAATTCGAAATTTAGTAGAAATAGAAGCTTTTGCCATATTTTTGATTAACAAAATTTTAGCCTGATAGTGGTGTTCAACCCTTTAGTATTTACATTACTCTATATTTATTATTTTCACTATTGTATTTTCACTATAAAGGTTTTACCTCAATTAATTATCTCACATAAAATCAAATTTACGAGATTTTGATATTATTTATTTTGAGAACAATACCTTAACATCTGTATGAGAGGCCAGTTACGGCCAGTTTGAACAGAAAGAGGTGAGAGAATTCTGGCTGGATATGGCTGGTTTAACTCTTTAGCATTTACATTACTCTATATATACTATTATATTTTCACAATAAAGGCTTTACCTCACATAATATCGAATCTAAAAGATTTTGATATATTGGCAGTATCAGTAGAGGGTCGGACGCTATGCTTTGACACAAAGAGTTATGGCCCTTGCTATTCTGAGTTCAAATCCTACCAAGGTTAACTTTGCCTTTCATCCTTACGGAGTCGATAAAATAACGTACCAGTAATGTACTGAGTAATTGCTGGCCTTGTGCCAAAAGTAGAAACAATTATTTATTTTGAGAACAATACCTAAACATCAGTATGAGCGACTGGTTACAGCCAGTTCGAGCAGAAAGAGGTGAGAGAATTCTGGCCGGATACGGCCGGTTTAAATGCTTAGGGGTTGAAACCCTCTAAAAACTGCCAAAGGATGAGTATTGTTGTTTTTAGTTAATATCTGTCTTGGACCTATGGAGGTGTGTGGCTTAGTGTTAAGGGTGCTGGACTTACAATCATAATGTCATGGGTTTGATTCCAGCACTGGATGGCTTGTTGCATTCTTCAACAAAAACACGTAATTTAACATTGCTCCAGTCAACTCAACTGTAAAAGAGTACCAGAAGTAACCGGGAATTAACCTTGCGATGGACAGGGGGCAATGTGAAGGGGGAGTCTTGTACTCGCAGTCACTTAATTCTTTAGCATTTACATTACTCTATATATACTATTGTACTTTCATGGTAAAGGCTTTATCTTATATAATATCAAATCTATGAGATTTTGATATTATTTATTTTAAGAACAATACTTTAACATCAGTATGAGTGGCCAGTTATGGTTGGTTTGAACAGAAAGAGGTGAGAGAATTCTGGCCAGATATGCCCGGTTTAAATGCTGATGAAACTGAGATAAGCAATGGCTTGATAACCCGCTGGCCTTTTGATAGATTTTAACTGTTTGTGTTGAACCTAGAAGTTTATCAGATTGGAGACTCCTGGTTTCATGGGGTGTTAATCTACTCAGAGTATAAGACAGGACGGGACTCCTGGCTGTTGTAAACTTAATCTCTAGTTGCTGCTGGTGCTCATTTTTCAGCTGAATGGACTAAAGCAATGGAAAGTGAAATATCTTGCTTCTGGACACAAAACATTGCCTGCTCTGGAGATTGAACACATGACCTTATGATTGGGAGCCCAACACTCTAACCCAGAGGTTCTCAAACTTTTGGGGCCACTGTCCCCCTCACAGTCACGTAATACCATCATCACCCACCAACCCTAATTCCAGGGAGACCTGTCTAGATGCAAATTGTAATATATAATAAATAACATTTTTAATTTATATATAATAAATAATATAATATATAATATGTATAAATAAATATTATATAGATATGTATTGGAATTTCGTATTTCTAAAGAAATACGGTATGTTTATAAATAAACATTTAGAAAGCCGTAGCTATGCAAAAACACCGGCCGCTATTGCTAACTTGATTGTGCCCCTTGCCTCTGCTGGACACCGCCAGGTAGCGATAGCTGCCAGTGTTTTTTCATAGCTACGGCTTTCTAAATATTTATTTATAAACATGCCGTATTTCTTTAGAAATACAAAATTTCAATACATATCTATATACAGCTCTGCTCGAAGCTAAATTCTAATTCTAAAGATTATATATTTAATATGTATCACTTGATATTTAATATACTACTAGACCACCCGTGACCCGTTGGGTCATGTTCACTTCAAAATAATTTTTAAATAATTAAAATATACACAGACATGTATATAATGAAACTGGAAGGCCCATATGTATACGTGTGTGTGTATGTATATATATAAATGTGTGTGTTTGTGTACATTTATATATATATATATGTATGTGTGTGTGTATATATATATATGGGTGTCTGATCTATATACACTGGTCATACACACACACACACACACATATATATATATACACACACACACACACATATATATACACAACACCACCCCCCAGCTTTCTCTCTTCCATTCTCCTTCTCTATCTCCTCTCCCTCTTTCAATCTACTCTCTCACAACCACTATCTCTTTCTCTCTATCTTTCTTTCTCTCTGTTTATGAAGGTACCCGGAAAACCCCATATCTCGGGAACACGCGCTCCGATTTATGCAAAACTTCTTTCATTCCATTTGTATTCCCAATTCAGGGTCAACGTCATTTCAAAGTATTTTCCCATTATGCGGCATTTTGGCTGTATTACATTACAGACAAGCAAGCAAACAAGCAAACAAGCAAGCAAGCAAGCAAGCAAGCAAGCAATCAATCACAGAATTTTAGTAATATATAGATATCATTTCTACTACCACCTTAGGTCCCAGCACCCCTTCGACCTTCTCAACACTCTACAGGGGGCGGCAGCACCCACTTTAGAATCTCTGATCTAACCATTAGGGCCATTAATATAGTGGTGTCAACCCATTTGATTTTAAGCCTGTGTTTTATAAAATTACCTTTGTGCCTATGAAACGAATCTATAGTTTTAGAAGGTAATTTTATTGTTCTCATTGTAGTAGAAATAATAATAATAATAATGAAATTATTGTTTACAGTACTCAGGTGCACTACAACTCATCAAAGGTGCATGTATAGTACATAGAATAATGTACAAATGCCAGGAAAGTGAACAGTGTATGAATCATGATATACATGTGTGCGTGTGTATGGAGGGGGGACATCAGGTTTAGTGTTGGAGAATTTCAGGAATCATGGAGGCTTTAAAGGATGCAGTGTCTCGACAGCTAACAACCGGTGCAGGTAGTTCATTCCATGGAGGTTTTAAAAGATGCAGTGTCTCGACAGCTAACAACTGATGCAGGTAGTTCGTTCCATGGAGGTTTTAAAGGATGCAGTTTCTCGACAGCTAACAACCGGTGCAGGTAGTTTGTTCCATGGAGGTTTTAAAGGATGCAGTGTCTCGACAGCTAACAACTGATGCAGGTAGTTCGTTCCATGGAGGTTTTAAAGGATGCAGTGTCTCGACAGCTAACAACCGGTGCAGGTAGTTTGTTCCATGGAGGTTTTAAAGGATGCAGTTTCTCGACAGCTAACAACTGATGCAGGTAGTTTGTTCCATGGAGGTTTTAAAGGATGCAGTGTCTCGACAGCTAACAACCGGTGCAGGTAGTTCGTTCCATGGAGGTTTTAAAGGATGCAGTGTCTCGACAGCTAACAACTGATGCAGGTAGTTTGTTCCATGGAGGTTTTAAAGGATGCAGTGTCTCGACAGCTAACAACCGGTGCAGGTAGATCATTCCATGGAGGTTTTAAAGGATGCAGTGTCTCGACAGCTAACAACTGATGCAAGTAGTTTGTTCCATGGAGGTTTTAAAGGATGCAGTGTCTCGACAGCTAACAACTGATGCTGGTAGTTTGTTCTATGGAGGTTTTAAAGGATGCAGTGTCTCGACAGCTAACAACTGATGCAGGTAGTTTGTTCCAGGGAGGTTTTAAAGGATGCAGTGTCTCGACAGCTAACAACCGGTGCAGGTAGATCATTCCATGCTTCAGCAACTCTGAGCTTGAAAACATGTTTCCGTAAGTCATGGGAGCTCTGCTGTGATGAGAGTTGTGGTGTTTGTAAACAATTTCAATCCATACCCTTACTACAACACACATTTCCAAAGTGATTTTTTAATTATTTATTTTAACAGTTTCTGAGAGAAAGGCATAAATATCACCACATCTCATTTTTCTACTTAAATAACTTGGTTTTCAACTTCATTTCATAATTACAGTATTGTTTCACATTCCTGGTAATAACAGCTATTAACTCTCTTTCAGATATTCCATAATTATTTATTTAGGTCTCAAATGATGAAATCAAATATTTTCTTTTCTTTTCTGTCAGAATAAGAAGACATTGTAAGTGAAGCTATTCCCCTTCACAAACTGATTGTTTAAGAAGGTAGATATTCTCACTCACAATGACAGTCAAAAACATTCTATTTTATCCTTTGAAACCCAACTATAATTGAGAGAAGATCTGGGGACAAAGCAGCCCTCACAATAGAGTAGAAAGGGCTCTTCAGCCAAGTAAAGAGTATTTCAGTCAAAAATATTTTATCCTTTGAAACCCAACTACAATTAACAGAAGATCTGGGGACAAAGCAGCCCTCACAATAGGGTAGAAAGGGCTCTTCAGCCAAGTCAAATGACTGACAGCCTTCTTAGTGTTGGTGCCATTGAAAAACAAAAAGCACTAAGTAGACTCTGTAAAGTGATTGGTGTTAGGAAGGGCAGATAACCTTGGAAACTATGTTTAAAAAAAAGAGTGGAATGGACTCTTCAGTCATGTCATGTACATGTCAACCTATTTAGTGCTGGTTCTACGACGAAAATGCACCCTGTACATTCTATAAAGTGGTGTACGTTAGGAGGGTCATCCAGTCATAGAAAACTTATCAAACAACAGGGTTAAGAGAAATCCGCTGTTGTATTAAGGGCACAAAAACCTCCCTAGTGCTGGTGTCAGAATAAAATGCACCTGGTACAATCTGTAAAGTGGTTGGTGATAGAAAGAGCATTCAGCTGTAAAGGCCAAGCCCAAACCAGGATCTATGCAAGCAATATGTGGCCCATGGCCTATCTGGAAGGACAGTAATCCCGATTAAATAATGATTTGGTTTGTGACAACATATCCAGCCCATACCAGCATATGGAAATAGGTTAAATGATGATGATGATGATGATGATGATGGTGATGATATCAGTAATGTGAGGCATACAAATCAAAACTGAAGTTAAATAAATCTTTCTAATGCTGGGACAAGGCCAGCAATTTATGAGGATGGGCAAGTCAAATATATTAACTCTAGTATTTGACTGGTACTTTATTTTATCAACTCTGTAAAGATGAAAGGTGAAGCTGACCTCAGTGAGCTTCGAACTCAGAGTGCAAAATGTTGGAACAAATATGAGGGCATTTAATCTAACATTCTAAATAACCCTTACAACTCCTTGCCTTACCAATATCAATCATCATCATTTTACGTCCACTTTTTCCTGCTTGCAATGGTGGGACAGGAACTGATTCTGGCTTGATTTCTACAGCTGGATGCCCTTCCTAACACCAACCTCATATACAGTGAGTGCTGGGTGCTTTTTTTCCGTGGCACCTCCACGACCACTTTACAGTGGAATGATAGGGATTCCAGTCCCTATAATCTCATTTCTACAGCTGAGAAACTGGAGCAATGTGAAATAAAGTGTCTTGCTCAAGGAAACAACACATCACCCGGTCTGAGAATTGAACCCACAACCTTTCGATTGCAAGGCCAATGCTCTAACCACTAAGCCATGTGCCTCCATTCATCAATAATGGTTTATATTGATTTGGAAAAGCCAGTACAATGCTAGTTAGAAATAAAGGAGTGAAATTGGAGTAAAGTAATATAATAGGATTGAACCTAGAATCTCATGATTTAAAAGTAAACTACTGAACCTTCAGCTGTGCTACATCCATGCTTAATCTAGCCTGTGAATCGGCGTTTCCCTGAGGCTCGGCCTCCAGATCTGCCAGCCACACCAATGTCGCTGCGGTTCCACCGTTGACTCTTTCGGCCTCCACCCGCTTTCCTGTCGCCACAGTGCCGGCTGCATTCCACGCCTAGCTGCCCTCATCGAGGTCATTAAGCGTGGCTTGGACGCTGCAGGCTTCCCTTCCCAGCTCGAGCCGGCGGGGCTGGATCGAGGGGACGGCAAAAGGCCAGATGGCATGACCATCTTCCCGTTCTGCGATGGCAAACCCCTCATCTGGGATGCCACTTGCACCAACACTTTCTGCAGCCGCAACCTGGTGCAGTCTACGACTGACCCAGGTTCTGCTGCACGTCGGGCTGAAGGGGCCAAACTCATCAAATACCGGTCGCTCTCCGACAGGTTTGCGGTCGTACCCCTGGCAGTGGAGACTTCTGGTGTCCTCGGCCCCAGGGCTACCTCCTTACTCACCACCATAGGCGCTGAGCTGGCCAGCCGTAGGTGTGAGCCCCACGAAATGGAGTGGCTTTTCCAGCCCGTCTCCCTTGCCATCCTCCGGGGAAACGCCTTCTCCATTCTGTCCGCCGGGGCTGTGGGTGGGCCCCATCGCGTACCGTTGTAGTTGAAGAAACGGGAGCTAAATTGTATAGTGATATTAATGTTTGTCAGCCACCTATTACCTCCCTTTCCCTTTCATTCATTCATTTCTCACTCATCTTGAAGTGTTGTATTTATTATCTCCAGATGCAACATATCTGCAAAACTCTTAATCATTCAGTCATGTGGCAAATATCTCTGCAGCTAACAATAAAATACACAAAGAGAAAGTTTCTCATTGAGATAGATCCCTGGCAAGTTTTTCCCAGTGTTCTATCGTTAAGCCTAGGTTTCATTTTTTTCAATTCCTATTGACCAAGTACGATACCAACAGAGAGTCACCGAGCTTCTTTTTCTTTTCAATGAAACACCTCATGGAGTGTGATTCGAAGCATAAACATGACTTATTAACTGGGATAGCGAACTTAATAACATCCTTAATTGCTGTTTGATTGGATGAAAACAAAAACAGTAGAGAGGGAGGGTGGAAAGGAAATGTATATGTGTATCAGGTGAGGTTGGGGAGGAAGTAGTCAGAAAGCCTACAGAGCAGGTGGTGCTGAGGAAATAGGAAGGAGAATTATGTTGATGGTTCTGCTTGATGACTTTTTCTAGCAGCTTTTCACACCGGATAAACAGCAAGCATTTAGCACTTTTCAGTTGTTTACAAGCAAATAATGTTATGATGGAGGTAGTAATGATAAAGATTGATTGATGAATATATTGTGGTAGTTATGGTGGGTGATGGTAACGAGGGCAATTATAATAGCAGGACTTTCAGTGATATTATTGGTGCTGTGGTTGTTTGTAATGGTTAATGAGAGATGAGTGATATGGCAGACGATTGTGATAATAGTGATGGAGGTAAAAGCTATTTGTTATAAGTGATAGATTATATTGGTATTAATGAAGGAAGTTGACGTTGTCAGAAGTAATAAACAAAAGAGGGCTTAGTAGCTAAAGTTAACTTGTGTAATTGGTCATGATATGCTGGTGGTACCTTTAATAGCACTAATAGTGTTTGCAAAATCTCTTAATCTCTACCTCCACTATATTCCAACTTTATGCTGAAATATGGTCTCTGTTCTTATGCAGCAACAAATATATTCAGTTAACCTTTTAGTATTTACATTACTCTACTTTTACTGTTGTATTTCCACAGTAAACATTTTACCTCACATAATATCGAATCTACAAGATTTTGATATTATTTATTTTGAGAACAATACCTTAACATAAGTATGAGCAGCCGGTTACGGCCGGTTTAAATGCTAAAGAATTAATCTAATCTGCTTCAACACCTCACTTCCTCATCTACAGTCTCAGCCATTCTCTGAAATCTTCTGCCTACCACCTCCCACCGATATCATCCTTAGTTATTTCATCATCATCATCATCATCATCATCATCATTGTATAACTGTTTTTCTACGTTGGTATTGGTTGGACTAGTTGCCATGGTCCGAGATGAGTCAGAGTAGCTCATCTTCATCATACATATTTGACATGTTTTCTACAGCTGGTTGTCCTTCCTAATAACAACCACTTTTCAGAGTGGACTGGGAATATTTTATAGTCTAAAGCATGTCAAACATGTGGCCACATGCTGCATGCGGCCCTTTACAAGTACACCTGTGGCCTGCACAAACATTTTTACAGTGTTAGCGTAATAAAAAATATTGGTTGTAATGTGTGACCCTCAGACAACACATATATGACCGATGTGGCCCTCGTGGCACTCTCAATTCGACAGGCCTGGTCTAAAGGCCATTCTCTTAGGAAGAGCAGGGTCATTTAGCTGTGCAAGTCCTACAATAGACTTTATATTCATCAATGTTTACAAATCTTCTTGGATCTGCCACTACAGACACAGAAGTTACATTGTTTACTGTACAGAACAGCCTGCACCAATTACTGTCATCACCCCCTCATGAACAACACATCAACTGTTTAATACCTTCTTTCCAACAGAATTACTTTACCCACGTCTATCTCACTTATCTTGAAGAGCTTAAAAAGCCACGAGCGCATTACTTTTTACAATAAGGAGAGAAGGCAACATGGCCGTCATACAGCCATCTTGCAATAATTAGATATATTTTTTTATACCTTATCATTAGATCAATTATTTTTAATGTATATTTAGTCCTTTACCTCTTCTAGAACAGCTGTTAAAACAGCTAAATGTCAAAGACAGTGCTGGACAAGAATACCTCAGAGGACAGAGACCACCAGCAGCCAGTGGTCAACAGAGAATCAATCCATGATCCGAGACATCATTGTTTTATATATATGGAACCTTAGTTTTGCTTTTTATGGAAGCACATGGCTTAGTGGTTAGAGCATTGGCCTTGCAATCGAAAGGTTGTGAGTTCAATTCTCAGACCGGGTGATGTGTTGTTTCCTTGAGCAAGACACTTTATTTCACATTGCTCCAGTTTACTCAGCTGTAGAAATGAGATGATAGGGACTGGGGTCCCTATCATTCCACTGCAAAATGGTCGTGGAGGTGCCAGAGCAAAAAAGCACCCAGCACTCACTGTAAATGAGGTTGGTGTTAGGAAGGGCATCCAGCTGTAGAAATCAAGCCAGAATCAGTTCCCGTCCCGCCCTTGCAAGCAGGGAAAAGCAGACGTAAAATGAAATGATGATGATGAAATGATGATGGTTGGAAAATCACTGACGAATGTCTAATTTTATCATATGTAACCCATGTGCAACCACGCAGTATTCTTCTTTCTTCTCATGTTTTTATATATATATATATATATATATATATATATATATGTCCAAACCCATGCAAGCGTGGAACATAGACGATAAACGATGATGATGATATAATGAAGGAAATGTGGTAAGGAATCAGGTGGACCATAACGCACCAAAGTACTCAATACTTAGGGTAGTAGAGTGGGTAGTAGAGTCCTATATATATATAACTATACAGAAAAGAAATGCTGATAGTACACCTCCCTACTTAACTCCCTTCAAGATATCTATACAGAGTGCAGTTCCCAAGTCTGTTTTGATATAATCTGTTGAGTTGGTGTAAGTTTTTTGTCAAGTCAAGAGTACTCAAACTATACAGTCATATAAAAAGATCAACTCATGGTGTGAGTAGGTTATGCCTGGAAGGAAGGTTGGCTGGTAAGAGAAGCAGAGGGCGGCAGCCAAAACAATGGCTTGACAATGTCAACTTATGGACTGGACTTGACCTTTGCTCTTTGAACTCTGCTGTTGGTGATTGAACTTTGTGGAGAGAGATATCACATATTGATGTACAGTCTGCAACTGGCGGAATTTAGCATCACAAGAAGAATATATATATATATATATATATATATATATATATATATATATATATATATATATATACACACATATATATATATACACATAAATAAATCAAAATTTTCTCACCTCTCAGTATAGTACGAAATTCATGAAGTGGATGACTTAAAAGTTGTGATAGTAACTTTAAAGTTAAGCAACACTTTATGATGTGTCTTATGATGAATCACAACAAATAAAATAATATTAAACATTGAAATATATCTATGATTAAAAAGAAGTGTCAAAGGAAAAACACACATACACATACACAGAAGTATATATATATATACAGAAGTATAGATATATATACAGAAGTATATATATATATACAGAAGTATACATATATATACAGAAGTATACACATACACAGAAGTATATATATATATATATACAGAAGTATACACATACACAGAAGTATATATATATATATATACAGAAGTATACACATACACAGAAGTATATATATATATATATATATATATATATATATATATACAGAAGTATATATATATACACACAAGTATATACATACATACACAGAAGTATATATATATATATACACATACACAGAAGTATACATACACATACACACATCTGTAACATACATACACATACACACATCTGTAGCACACACACACATCTGTAACACACGCACATCTGTAACATACACACACACACAGAAGTATATATACACATACACAAGTATACATACACATACACACATCTGTAACATACACACACACACACATCTGTAACACACACACACACATCTGTAACATATACACACACATACACATCTATAACATACACACACGCACATCTGTAACATACACACACACACACACACGCACATATGTAACATATACACACACACATCTGTAACATACACACACACACATCTGTAACATACACACACACACACAAGTATATATACACATACACAAGTATACATACACAGAAGTATACATACACACACATCTGTAATATACACACACACACATATGTAACATATACACACACACATCTGTAACATACACACACACACATCTGTAACACACAGACACATCTGTAACACACACACATCTGTAACATACACACACACACACACACACACACACATATATATATCTGTATCAGATATCAAATTCTCTATCTAGAGTGCTGCTAGTATCCAGCAATATAACTTCCTTTCTGCCTAATATCCACATAACTATAAAATTATCAATTTCAGATAATCCATTTAGATTAATCCTCATATCGGATAATATATCTAAATTGATATCAACATCACATAGTATATCTTAACTGCTTTTGATATCAAAGATATGTTAATTATCCATCATGGGTGATGGAATACAGACACTATCTCACCATACAAGGTTGAAATGGAAGCTAGCTTTCTAGCATTATTTAGTATAGGACATCAAACGTATTCAGAATAAACTAGTTTTCCCTGTTTCTATATGCATATGTGTCAGCAGGTTTGTATATGTATGATATATGCGTGTATGATATATGCGTGTATGATATATGCATGTAGATATGAGAAATTTCTAAAAAGTTCTATACACTAGCTGGTAACGTTATAGTCACTAGCAGAAAAACCATCCTTCAGGTGGTTTTCTGCTAGTATGTCTAGTGTGTATATTGATATTATATGGAAATATATATTCATGTAGATCATCATCATTATCATCATCATCATCATCACCGTTTTACGTCCGTTCTTCCACGCTAGCATGGGTTAGACGGGATACGTCTAGTAGATACGTCAAATAAAATCATAATTGACAATATACACACAGAAATTGAAGAGAGGCTGTGTTACACTCTCTTCTGTAATCAGTAAAGTAATCCACGATACATTAAAAAAAGATGATATTATATATAAACCTCATTACAGCGAAATTTTATGAAAACGAAAAAGTAGAAAATTAGTGACAGAAATATAAACGTTATATAATTGTTTCTACTTTAGGCACAAGGCCAACAATTACCCAGTGCATTACTGGTACTTTATTTTATCCTTACCCCGTAAGGATGAAAGGCAAAGTCGATGCAAATATATGAATGTTTATATAAGTGATACAATAAAGCGTCCATTATATAATAACATTGACATTTTAAAATTTAAAAAGAAATGAATCTTAAAATAAGTAATCATTATATATCAGAATATTTATGTTTAATCAACAGCTATGAAATTTAGTAGATAAATTATGTAATATTCATTCATTATTGGCAGTATCGGTAGAGGGTCGGACGCCATGCTTTGACGCATAGAGTTACGGCCCTTGCCATTCTGAGTTCAAATCCCGTTGAGGTTAACTTTGCCTTTCATCCTTACGGAGTCGATAAAATAAAGTACCAGTAATGTACTGGGTAATTGCTGGCCTTGTGCCAGAAATAGAAAAAATTATTTATTCAAAGTAATCCAACTTATTTTACTAATGGGATAAAAAAATATATTCTCTATGCAGTCCCACACTCCTCACTTTATTATATTATATTTGAGATGAGGAATGTAAAGATTATAGAGTATTGCCAGTGAAATTCTCCTCATTATCATCATCCTTTTATGTCTATTTCTCATGTGTTAGACATGTCTTTACAAGCAGAGCTTCCTTCATCCAAATGCTTTCCTTTGTATACCCAGTTTTTTTATCTCAGCCCATCAATGCTTAGCTTTTCATGTATATTAAAATCATACATCCATTGGAGCGTGTTTGCCTCATTTCTCTCCAACCACTCTCTCTTTCTCTATATATATATGATATAAAATATATATATATATGATATATAACATATATATATGATATATAACATATATATATATATATATTATATATATATATATTACATATATATATATATATATATATATATATATATATATATATATATAACAAAGGAATTGTGGTAAGGAACCAGATGGACCATAACGCACCAGAGTACTCAATACTTAGGGTAGTAGAGTGGGAAATAGGAAAAAGTATGACCCCGACGGTAGAGCTCAAGCCGTTTCGACGGCTATTTCTGGCTATTTCGACTGCTATTTCTTAGTCCAGAAACGGCTTGAGCTCTGCCGTCGGGGTCATACTTTTCCCTATATATATATATGCATATAAAACAGGGTCTCCCCACAAAAATGTATACACACTTTGATTATCTGTACAGGTAATATTTATTAGACTACCCAGCTTTTACCAAAAATAAAATGATCTACAGACATAATTCAATTGTATGTAAACACCCCAAAATGTTTATATAATCATAATATAATAAAGTAAGGAGTGTGGGACTGTGTCCTGAATATATTATTTTATCCCGTTCGTAAAATAAGTTGGATTACTTTGAATAAATAATTGTTTCTACTTTTGGCACAAGGCCAGCAATTACCTAGTGCATTACTGGTACTTTATTTTATCGACCCCGTAAGGATGAAAGGCAAAGTTAACCTCGGCGCGATTTGAACTCAGAATGGATGAATATTAATGAATGAATATTACATAATTTATGAACTAAATTTCGCAACTCTTGATTAAATATAAATAATTTTATTGCTTATTTCAAGATTCACTTCCTTAAAATTTTCTAGTGTCAACACTTCCGGTTAGCGTCCGTTATATCATAACACTTATTACATCGCTTATATAAACGTTCATATATTTGCATCCTTATGTAACATTTATTTTTCCGTCGCTAATTTTCTCCTTTTTAGTTTTCATAACATTTCACCGTAATGAGGTTTATATATAATATCATCTTTTTTAATGTATCATGGATTACGTTACTGATTACAGAAGACAGTGTAACACAGTCTCTCTTCAATTGCTGTACATATTCTCAATTACGATTTTATTTGACGTATCATATCTACATGCATATATATTTGCATATAATATCAATATGCACACTACACATGCTAGCAGAAAACCTCCTGAAGGGTCGTTTTTCTGCTAGTTTAAATAATAATTTCTACTTTTCACACAAGCCCAGCAATTATCTCAATGCATTACTGGTACTTTATTTTATCGGCCCTGTAAGGATGGAAGGCAAAGTTAACCTCGGCGGTATTTGAACTCAGATCGTAAAGGGCCATAACTCAATGCTGCAAGTTTAAATAATTGTTTCTACTCTAGGCACAAGGCCAGCAATTACCCAGTGCATTACTGGTACTTTATTTTATCGACCCCGTAAGGATGAAAGGCAAAGTCAACCTCGGCGGGATTTGAACTCAGATCGTAAAGGGACGTAACTATGCTGGAAAGCATGGCGTCTGACCCTCTACCGATACTGCCAATCCACATGCATATAAAACAGAATTTATTTGAATGCATTTTGTAAAGGTTTTTTTGTGTATATATGTTTTGAGGACACCCTATATATAGACATGTGGGAAAGAACTTTGCTTTTACATGGTTTCAGTTTAATCCTACTATTTGGCACTTTGGACAAGTGCCTTCTACTGTAATTCTCAGGTGGACCAATGCTTGTAAATTTGATTGATGGAAACTGTGGAAGCCATTTCTGTGTGTGTGTGTGCATGTGTATGTGTGTGCATGTGTATGTGTATAAAAAGAGAGAGAGAGAGAGAGAGAGGTAGAGGGTGCGAGAGATGAAGATATGGCCATGTACACCAGTGTGAAATAGTCTGAGAAGTGTCATCCCTTTATGACAATAAATAACTTAGCCATTCAACAAACCGAGACTGAGAAAATAAGAACAAAACTAAAATAATTACTGGGTTCATTATAATGGACTAAAATGGTGGATCAGCAGAATTGATAGAGTGACAGACACCACGCTTTGCAGCATCGAGTTACAGCCCTTTACAATCTGAGTTCGAATCCCACTGAGGTTAGCTTTGCCTTTCATTCTCACAGGGTCGATAAAATAAAGTACCAGTAATACACTGGGGTCATTTAATTGACTTTCCCCTACCCCTGCATAAGAAGTTACTTTTAACTTGAAACATCCACACATTTGTTGTACCCTGTACCCTGTCCCCTCTTTGACAAAACTAGAAAAAAAGTTAATTTATCAGTTAGTGGATCATTGTTGGTCAGATTCTATGTGTCTCTCTCTCTCTTCTTCACCAAACAAAAGAAGTGCTGATAGTACACCCCCCTGCTTAACTCCCTTCAAGATGTCTATACAGTGTGTAGTTCCCAAGTCTGTGTTGATATATGCTGTTGAGTTGGTGTAAGTTTCTTTCAGTAGGTTGACTTATTTTTGTTAATCGAGGTCTTGTTTAAGAGTTGACACAAGCTGGCTAGTTTCATGTAGCTTCTATGTCTGAATGTTCCTAAATATTTGAGTTAACCCTTTACCATTTACATTAGGGAGGCACATGACTTAGTGGTTAGAGCATTGGCCTTGCAATCGAAAGGTTGTGAGTTCAATTCTCAGACCGGGTGATGTGTTGTTTCCTTGAGCAAGACACTTTATTTCACATTGCTCCAGTTTACTCATCTGTAGAAATGAGATGATAGGGACTGCAGTCCCTATCATTCCACTGCAAAGTGGTTGTGGAGGTGCCATGGCAAAAAAGTACCCAGCACTCACTGTAAATGAGGTTGGTGTTAGGAAGGGCATCCAGCTGTAGAAATCAAGCCAGAATCAGTTCCCGTCCCACCCTTGCAAGCAGGGAAAAGCGGACGTAAAATGAAATGAAAATGAAATGAAATTACTCTATATTTACGATTATATTTTTACTGTAAAGGCTTTATCGAATCTCTGAGATTTTGATATTATTTATTTTGAGAACAATACCTTAACGTCAGTATGAGTGGCCAGTTACAGCTGGTTTGAACAGAAAGATGTGAGAGTATTCTGGACAGATACATCCAGTTTAAATGCTAAAGGGTTAAGTCAAATAGCCTGTCACCCAATGATGGGCACACATGAGTATTCCTACCCAACAAATCACCACCTCCATTTCCAATCTGGTAGTTTCTTCTTCTTTGACACCACCACTGTCACTACCACTACCACCACCATAGCCACCACCACCACCACCACTATAGCCACCACCACCACCACCACCACCGTCACTACCACTGCCACCACCATAGCCACCACCACCACCACCACCACCATCACTACCACCCCACCACCACTACCACCCCACCACCACCACCAAAACCACTACTACCACTACCATAGCCACCACCACTACCACCACCATAGCCACCACCACTACCACCATAACCTTCCCACCCCCTCACCACCAATGCAAATATACTGGCAGTGGGGTGAGGGTGGGACAGGTGTAGTTCTTGTTGAAAGATTAACAATAAGAAAAAAATGAAAGCCTAATAGAAAAGTCACAACAGCAACAACAACAACAACAAATAGGTAAAGACTGAAAAAAGACTGCAATTATTTGAATGCAATTATCTGGAACAAGGTGTGTGTGTGTGTGGGGGGATCACCCCCCCTCCCCCCCCACGCGCACACACCAAAAAAAAAGCAACAAAAATGAGAGAATCTGTTGAAAAAAAAAAAAAAAAAAAAATAGAAGGAAAAAAAATATATAAAAAACAAATATAAAAAAAACAACAACAACAACAACAGCAGCAACAACAACAACAACAACAGCAACAACAGCAGCAGCAGCAACAATAACAATGATAAAATAGTAGAAAAGAAGAAAAAAGGTAATATGTCAGCAATAAAAAGTGTGAATAGAGTATAAAATTGTAGCTCACCTCGGTTGAGGATATTTTGAAATACACTCTCAGGTGTGGAATCATTGAATGGAGGGACGCCTGTTAGAAACTCAAACGTACATACACCAAGGGCCCACCAATCAACAGCTTCATCTGAAAATAAAATAGAACAAACTATTATACATATATAAATTCCAAACATGGAAGCACTAGAGAAGAAATTCCAAACATGGAAGCACGGCCTAGAGTCAAAAGGACTTAAAATTAACCTGGCTAAGACCAAAGTACTAGTTTGTAGGAAAGAAAACAAGGCGGCGGTCCCTTCTGGGAAATGGTCGTGCTCGGTGTGTAGGAAAGGCGTAGGTAGAAACTCCATTTTATGTCCTAAATGCAAAGTATGGGTGCATAAAAGATGTAGTGGGATCACAGGTAAGCTAACTAAGAACATAGATTTTACATGTGGCCGGTGCTCTGGTGCAATAAGTAGCAGCAAGTGCCCACAAACTACTAGCTCTTTCAATTGCGCAGAGGGTTCTATAGAAATAGTGGACAGCTTCCGTTACCTGGGCGATAAAATCAGCAGTGGGGGAGGGTGCTCTGAAAGTACTGTAGCTAGAGTCAGAACTGGTTGGAAAAAGTTCAGAGAGCTTATACCACTATTAGCTGCTAAAGGGTTCTCACTAAAAATGAAAGGCAGGTTGTACGATGCCTGCATACGAACAGCAATGCTGCATGGCAGTGAGACCTGGGCATTGTGTGCAGAGGATATATGCAGACTAGAGAGGAACGAAGCTTGCATGCTCCGCTGGATGTGTAACAGTAATATACGTGAACGGCAAAGCATAAACGAACTAAGGAAAAAATTAGAGATAAGAGGGATCAGATGTTGTTTACTCGAGAGAAGGCTACGTTGGTATGGACACGTGATGCGCATGAAAGTCGATAGCTGTATAACAAAGTGCAGGGCAATAAAGATAGACGGTAGTCACGGAATAGGCAGACCTAGAAAAACCTGGGACGAGCTGATAAACTCCGACATCACACACTTACACCTCTCCAAGACAATGTCACTGGACCGAGACCTTTGGCGGTACTCAGTAACGGAGAAGACCCGCCTTACCTAAATATATAGTAAAACCTACTCCAGCCAGTAGGCATCTCTAACAAAATACACCCCGTCCCACCACCACCACCCCCACCCGATCCACACCACCCCGTTCTATGTAAAGTTATGTTGGTGCCGCGCCATCGAGGCCGAAACAAATGAGATCGTGTAGGTGTCACGACAAAAAAACACACAGTCCACGCTGTAATGTGGCCGTGTAGGCAACACGGTAAAAACCTCCCAGACCCACACTGTAAATGTGGTTGGTGTTAGGAAGGGCATCCAACTGTAGAAAACCTGCCAGACAGTCCTATGCGAGCAAGACAATCACTCTTGCCTCAAGTGGGACTACCCCCATCCAAACCCATGCAAGCGTGGAACACGGACGTTAAACGTTGATGATGATGATGATGATGATGATGATGATGATCATCATCATCATCATCGTTTAACGTCTATCTTCCACGCTAGCATGGGTTTAGACAGGACACACACACACACACACACACATATATATATATGTAGGAGGTGAGTTTTATTGTAGTACAATAAAGCAATACAGATATCGGATAAGAAGCACTCTACAGTTTGTAGGACTGGAGTATACATAATATATAAGATCAAAAGATGGTTAAATGAGTTCCATGTATTTTATTATGCGCATTTCAAAAACAAATATCATCATGCAATAACATTTGTGTTTTCATCAGATAATTAAAACTGCACTATCCACAAGTGTTTTTTAACCTTCATATCATGTCCTCCTATTTTATCTGATGAAAACACAAATGTTATTGCATGATGATATTTGTTTTTGAAATGCGCATAATAAAATACATGGAACTCATTTAACCATCTTTTGATCTTATATATTATATATATATATATATATATATATATATACGCATGTGTGTGTGTGAGTCTGTGTGTGTGTGTGTGTTGCGTGTGCGTGCACGCGTCGGTTTGTATGCGTGCATATATATACACATGCATACTAAAAACATTTTTTTTGAAGACCTTCAAATATTTTTTCAGGAAGATAATGGTTTGTCACACGCAAAACGAATAATATTTTTATGTTTAACGTCTATCTTCCACGCTAGCATGGGTTTAGACGGGAATTGTCCTACTTGAGGCAAAATTGGTCGGGTGACCGTGTCTCGCTCGTATAGGACTGCCTGGCAGGTTTTCTACGGCTGGATGCCCTTCCTAACACCAACCACATTACTGTGTGTGTGTGTGTGTGTTTTTTTTTGTTGTGACACCTACACAACCACTTTACAGTGTGGACTGGGTGCTTTTTGTCATGACACCGCCACTACTACTTTACAGTGTGGACTGGGTGCTTTTTGTCATGACACCTACACGACCACTTTACAGTGTGGACTGTGTGCTTTTTGTCATGACACCTACACGACCACTTTACAGTGTGGACTGGGTGGTTTTTGTCATGACACCTACACAACCACTTTACAGTGTGGACTGTGTGCTTTTTGTCATGACACCTA
>OZ024755.1:35725293-35745293 GCA_964016885.1 Eledone cirrhosa
TGAGTGTGGAAGTTGTAATAGAATTTAGCTATCAACTAAGAAAATTACACAGAATTGGTATGTTGCAGCATGTCTCCACAGTTCTTTGTGATACAGAGAAAACTATGTTATATATTACAGTTACATTGACACTTTTTTCCAAGATATTTTTCCAAACTCATTCTTGAGAGATAGCAATGCAAGGAGAGTGGGGTAGGGTGGAGGGGCCGGGACAAGACAGGAGACTTTTTTTTTTTAACACTAAAAGATAACATCAAGTAAAATGAAATAATTTGCAATAAAAAAGATACAACAACATATAATAATAATAATAATAATAATAATAATAATAATAATAATAATAACAACAACAACAATGATAAAAAGAATGACAGAAATTCACTTCGAAAATAATTACTGTTCTTAAAACTGTAATTTTAAAGCAGGCATTTTTTGAAATGGAAATGAAATAATCAGTGGCATCACCATCATCACTACCATCATCACCATCATCATTATCACCATCATCACCAAAACTACTACTACCACCACCACCACCACCATCAACACTACTACTATCATCATCACCACCACCACCATTCAAAACTACTATCATTATCATCACCACCACCACCATTCAAAACTACTGCTACCACCATCACCACCACCACCATCATCAAAACTACCACGACCGCCATCACACCACCACCGAAACTACTACTATCACCACCGAACCTACTACTCCCACCACCACCAACACCACCATCCTCTTACAATACTGACAAACCATCAATACCACTAATCATTACATCACAATGGCGGTAGATTGGCAGTATCAGTAGAGCGTCGGACAGTATGCTTTGCAGCACAGAGTAACGGCTCTTTACCTTCTGAGTTCAAATCCCGCCGAGGTTAGCTTTGTCTTTCATCTTTACAGGGCTGATAAAATAAAGTACCAGTAACACACTGGGGTCGATCTAATCGACTTTCTCCTCCCACAATATTGCTGGCCTTGTGCGTAAATCTGAAATAATTATATCACCAGCAATAAATCAACATTTTGGATTGATACCATTAATCTCAATCAGTTCCACTCAAGTGATACCATTACGGTTAGTTCCACTCATTGTAAGAGTACAGTGAAATCGTTAGTATCTGCTGTAGCATTGTTGCAGTTGTTCTTTGCTAATAAACTATTTCATTGTAAGGAGATCAGAGAATCACACCAGGTAGAGCTGCCACTACTGTGAACTGAGAGATCATAGTTCTGATACTATGGACATGGGGTTAGAATGTCTCAAGAAAGAATCACTGGTGAGTCACTCCAGGTAGAGCTGCCACTTCTGTGAACTGAGAGATCATAGTTCTGATTCTATGGACATGGGGTTAGAATCTCTCAAGAAAGAATCACTGGTGAGTCACTCCAGGTAGAGCTGCCACAACTGTGAACTGAGAGATCATAGTTCTGATACTATGGACATGGGGTTAGAATGTCTCAAGAAAGAATCACTGGTGAGTCACTCCAGGTAGAGCTGCCACTTCTGTGAACTGAGAGATCATAGTTCTGATACTATGGACATGGGGTTAGAATGTCTCAAGAAAGAATCACTGGAGAGTCACTCCAGGTAGAGCTGCTACTTCTCCGAATTGAGAGATCAAAGCTCCGATACTATGGACATGTGGTTAGGATGTCTCAGGAAAGAATCACTGGAGAGTCACTCCAGGCAGAGCTGCTACTTCTCCGAATTGAGAGATCAGAGCTCTGATACTATGGACATGTGGTTAGAATGTCTCAGGAAAGAATCACTGGAGTATCACTCCAGGTAGAGCTGCCACTTCTGTGAACTGAGAGATCATAGTTCTGATACTATGGACATGTAGTTAGAATCTCTCAAGAAAGAATCACTGGTGAGTCACTCTAGGTAGAGCTGCTACTTTTCCGAATTGAGAGATCACAGCTCTGATACTATGGACATGTGGTTAGGATGTCTCAGGAAAGAATCACTGGAGAGTCACTCCAGGCAGAGCTGCTACTTCTCCGAATTGAGAGATCAGAGCTCTGATACTATGGACATGTGGTTAGAATGTCTCAGGAAAGAATCACTGGAGAATCACTCCAGGTAGAGCTGCTACTTCTCCGAATTGAGAGATCACAGCTCTGATACTAAGGACATGTGGTTAGGATGTCTCAGGAAAGAATCACTGGAGAGTCACTCCAGGTAGAGCTGCTACTTCTCCGAATTGAGAGATCACAGCTCTGATACTATGGACATGTGTTTAGGATGTCTCAGGAAAGAATCACTGGAGAGTCACTCCAGGTAGAGCTGCTACTTCTCCGAATTGAGAGATCACAGCTCCGATACTATGGACATGTGGTTAGGATGTCTCAGGAAAGAATCACTGGAGAATCACTCCAGGTAGAGATGCTACTTCTGTGAATCGAGAGATCACAGCTCTGATACTATGGACATGGGGTTAGAATGTCTCAGGAAAGAATCACTGGAGAGTCACTCCAGGAAGAGCTGCTACTTCTCTGAACTGAGAAATCACAGCTCTGATACTATGGACATGGGGTTAGAATGTCTCAAGAAAGAATCACTGGAGAGGCACTCCAGGTAGAGCTGCTACTTCTCCGAATTGAGGATCACAGCTCCGATACTATGGGCATGTGGTTAGAATGTCTCAGGAAAGAGTCACTGGAGAGTCACTCCAGGTAGAGCCTCTACTTCTCTGAATTGAGAGATCACAGCTCTGATACTATAGACAGGTGGTTAGAATGTCTCAGGGAAGAATCACTGGAGAGTCACTCCAGGTAGAGCTGCTACTTCACCGAATTGAGAGATCACAGCTCCGATACTATGGACATGTGGTTAGGATGTCTCAAGAAAGAATCACTGGAGAGTCACTCTAGGTAGAGCTGCTACTTCTCTGAACTGAGAGATCACAGCCCTGATTTAGAATGTCTCAGGAAAGAGTCACTGGAGAGTCACTCCAGGTAGAGCTGCTACTTCTCCCAATTGAGAGATCACAGCTCTGATACTATGGACAGGTGGCTAGAATGTCTCAGGAAAGAATCACTGGAGAGACACTCCAGGTAGAGCTGCTACTTCTCTGAATTGAGAGATCACAGCACTGATACTATGGACATGTGGTTAGAATGTCTCACATACACATACACACACATATATATATATATATATATATATATATATATATATATACACATACACACATATATATATACACACAAACATACACATACATACACATATATGCATATACATATAAACGCATGTACACACAAACATACTCATACATATGTACGGTCACTCATACAAATACGTACAAACATACACTCATAAATATACACATATATACAGTATAAAGGTGAAGTACGCTCTACATGTGTGTACGTGTGTAAGTGGGCATGTGTGTAAATGTGTTTGTCAACACCTGGAACATATATTAAGAGAAACTTCACAATATGGGGGTTCACTCCAACACTTGAATCTGTTGATGGAACCCTTTCTGCCTTTGTCACACTTATTTCAGCCTTAAAGAACTCTAAAGAATTTCCCTTTTCTTTAAACCATTGAACCCCACCCATCCTGTAGACACCTGTCTTACAGCCATTGTTAGTCTAAGTGATAAACAAGGGTTGGTATTCCAATTTTGATTGCTTACTGTATTCTTTCTGCCTTTGTTAATTTTATAGCTTTAAAGAATTACCTTTTAGTGAACTCCCTTTTCTTTAAATCCTTCAACCAATGACCTCCACCCATCTCAATCCCACCCTCTCCTACCACCAGATAAGGAAAGATATAAACACTACCACTTATTTGGACAGCCAGCTTCCTGATGATTTCTCACGAATGAAACAGTTCCAGTCCTGTAGAAGCTCTTCTATATTAAAACTATATATATATCATCATCATCAACTTTTAACGTCCGTGTTCCACGCTTGCATGGGTTTGGACGGGGGTTTTCCCACTTGAGGCAAGAGTGATTATCTTGCTCGCATAGGACTATCTGGCGGGTTTTCTACAGCTCGATGCCCTTCCTAACACCAACCACATTTACAGTGTGGGGCTGGGAGGTTTTTACCGTGTTCCCTACACGGCCACATTACAGCGTGAACTGTGTGTTTTTTTTACGTGATACCTACACGATCTCATTTGTTTCGGCCTGGATGTTGTGGCACCAACATAACTTTACATTGAAAGGGGCGGTGTGGATGGGGTGGGGGTGGTGGGACGGGGGTGTATTTTGTTAGAGATGCCTACTGACTGTAGTAGGTTTTACTTTGTATTTAAGTAAGGCGGGTCTTCTCTATTACTGAGTACCGCCAAAGGTCTCGGTCCAGTGACATTGTCTTGGTGAGGTGTAAGTGTGTGAGGTCGGAATTTATCAGCTCGTCCCAGGTTTTTCTGGGTCTGCCTATTTCGTGGCTACCGTCTATCTTTATTGCCCTGCACTTTGTTATACAGCTATCGCCCTTCATGCGCATCACGTGACCATACCAACGTAGCCTTCTCTCGAGTAAACAACATCTGATCCCTCTTATTTCTAATTTTTTCCTTAGTTTGTTTATGCTTTGCCGTTCACGTATATTACTATTACACATCCAGCGGAGCATGCAAGCTTCGTTTCTCTCTAGTCTGCGTATATCCTCTGCACACAATGCCCAGGTCTCACTGCCATGCAACATTGCTGTTCGTATGCAGGCATCGTACAACCTGCCTTTCATTTTTAGGAAGAACCCTTTAGCGGCTAATAGTGGTATAAGCTCTCTGAACTTTTTCCATCCAGTTCTGACTCTAGCTACTGTACTTTCAGAGCACCCTCCCCCACTGCTGATTTTGTCACCCAGGTAACGGAAGCTGTCCACTATTTCTATAGAACCCTCTGCGCAGTTGAAAGAGCTAGTATTTTGTGGGCACTTGCTGCTACTTATTGCACCAGAGCACCGGCCACATGTAAAATCTATGTTCTTAGTTAGCTTACCTGTGATCCCACTACATCTTTTATGCACCCATACTTTGCATTTGGGACACAAAATGGAGTTTCTACCTACGCCTTTCCTACACACTGAGCATGGCCACTTCCCGGAAGGGACCACCGCCTTATTTTCTTTCTTACAAACTAGAACTTTAGTCTTAGCCAGGTTAATTTTAAGGCCTTTTGATTCTAGGCCATGCTTCCATGTTTGGAATATCTTCTCTAGCTCGGCCATTGATTCAGCTATGAGTGTTAGGTCATCTGCGTATAGGAGTTCCCATGGGCAACCGGTCTTGAACTCCTCTGTTATAGCCTGAAGGGCAATAATAAATAGTAGGGGACTGAGAACAGAGCCCTGATGGACGCCAACTTTTACGCTAAAATCTTCCAACGCTAAACTCTTCTTATATATATATATATATATATAACGGTCCAGGAAAAAAGAGTGCTCTACGTAGGTTACAGAGCTTATTAGTTATGTAATAACTAATGTTTTTATAACACCAGGACTTTTTCATTCTGACGACTGAAAGCAGATTTGTTTGCTTTCAAGAAACCACTGGTAAATGAAATAATTATCTTATGTTGTTTATTACATAACTATATATATGTGTGTGTGTGTGTGTGTGTGTGTGTGTGTGTGTATATATATATACATGTCTGTGTATATTTTAATTAAAAATAATTTTTAAGTGAACATGATTTTAAAAATATATATTTAAGTGAATGTGACCCAAAAGGTCACAGGTAGTCTAGTTGAATCTAATTTTTTCCCCCAACTAAATGGAATGGAAGAATATGAAATAAAATGCCTTGCTCAACCTAGAAATCAAACGCCCGACTTTACAATTGTCAGCCAAATACCTTTACTACTAAGCCCCCAACTTTCATACACAGACAAACACATAAGAGAGAGATACTTGTTACTGAATAAAAATAAACATCTGCAGTATTAGAATGGCAAAGCATTGGTCAATGGGTTTGAATAGCCTCCACCCCTCCTTATTGAAATTACTCAAATTCCTGTTCCCAAGTACTACATTGTTGCAGAAATCAGGTAAATGGCCACCAGACAAACCAGCAAGATTGACAGACAATCTTTTTGTCAAAAGCAAATGGAAGAAAAATGCAAAAAAAATATAATATAAAAAAAAACAATCAATAAAATAGTAATACAACAACAATAATAATAAATGACTGAGACTCCAAGAAAATAACTGCGATAACAATTGTTTCTACTTTAGATAACAATAATAATAATGATAATATTTCTAATTTTGGCACAAGGCCAGCAATTATCCCAGTACATTACTGGTACTTTATTTTATCGACCCCGTAAGGATGAAAGGCAAAGTTAACCTCGGTGGGATTTGAACTCAGATAATAAAGGGCCGTAACTCTATGCTGCAAAGCATGGCGCTCGACACTCTACCGATACTGAATAATAATAATTGTTTCTACTTTAGGCACAAGGCCAGCAATTACCCAGTGCATTACTGGTACTTTATTTTATCGACCCCGTAAGGATGAAAGGCAAAGTCAACCTTGGCGGGATTTGAACTCAGATCGTAAAGGGCCGTAACTCTATGCTGTAAAGCATGGCGTCCGACCCTCTACCGATACTGCCAATCCACTGCCCATACTGAATAATAATAATACTGAATAATAATAATGACAATATTTCTAATTTTGGCACAAGGCCAGCAATTACACCAGTGCATTACTGGTTCTTTATTTTATCGACCCCCGTAAGGATGAAAGGTAAAGTTAACCTCGGCGGGATTTGAACTTAGAACGTAAGGGGCCGTAACTCTATGCTACAATACATGGCGTCCGACCCTCTACCAATACTGCCAATCCACCCTCATAGGCACAAGGCCAGCAATTTTGGAGGGAGGGGAAAGTTGACTAAACCGACCCCAGTGCGTGACTGGTACTATATTTTATCGACCCTGTAAGGATGAAAGGCAAAGTTAACCGCGGCGGGATTTGAACTCAGAAAGTAAAGAGCCATAACTCTATACTGCAAAGCATGTTGTCCGACACCCTACCATGATAAAAAATAAGTTTTTTTTCCCTCTCTTCTTTAGGAAAAGACAAAGGATTTCTAAAAATGGGAGATGAAAGCTAAAATATGCCCCCCCCCGTTATACTTGGGGGGTGGGGCGGGGTGGGGGGCACAAATAAAAGAAGAAAAAAGACAGAAAAATCTAGCCATTTTTGTTAAAAGGTGTTAGAAGTGATGTTGGGAGGAGTGTGTGTGTGTGTATGTGTGTGTGTGTGTAGAGGAGTGTGATTGTGAGTGTGTGTGTAAAGGAGAATGATTGTGAGTGTGTGTGTGTGTGTGTGTGTAAAGGAGAATGATTGTGAGTGTGTGTGTGTAAAGGAGAATGATTGTGAGTGTGTGTGTGTGTGTGTGTGTGTAAAGGAGAATGATTGTGGTTGTGTGTACGTGTGTACAGGAGAGTGATTGTGGGTGTATGTACGTGTGTACAGGAGAGTGTGTGTGAGTGTGTACAGGAGAGTGATTGTGCGTGTGAGTGTGTACAGGAAAGTGTGTGTGTATGTGTGTGTACAGGAGTGTGTATGTGTGTGTTCAGGAGAGTGTGTGTGTATGTGTGTATGTGTGTGTACAGGAGAGAGTGTGTATGTGTGTGTACAGGAAAGTGTGTGTGTATGTGTATGTGTACAGGAGAGTGTGTGTGTGTGTGTGTGTGTTCAGGAGAGTGTGTGTGTACAGGAAAGTGTGTGTGTATGTGTGTTCAGGAGAGTGTGTGTGTGTATGTGTGTGTTCAGGAGAGTGTATGTGTATGTGTGTGTACAGGAGAGTGTATGTGTATGTGTGTGTGCAGGAGAGTGTGTGTGTGTTCAGGAGAGTGTGTGTGTGTGTTCAGGAGAGTGTGTGTGAGTGTGTACAGGAGAGTGTGTGTGAGTGTGTACAGGCGAGTCATTATGAACAACATAACCTTCTGTCTTTAAATCCAGATTTGCTTTTGGCTAAAATCTATTCTATTCTGTTGTAATGTTTGTGTTGTGTTGTTAGTTATTACTTCTGGTTGTAATGTCTGTGTTGTGTTGTTAGTTATTACTACTTCTAGTTGTAATGTTTGTGTTGTGTTGTTAGTTATTACTTCTGGTTGTAATGTCTGTGTTGTGTTGTTAGTTATTACTACTTCTAGTTGTAATGTATGTGTTGTGTTGTTAGTTATTACTACTTCTAGTTGTAATGTCTGTGTTGTGTTGTTAGTTATTACTACTTCTAGTTGTAATGTTTGTGTTGTGTTGTTAGTTATTACTTCTGGTTGTAATGTCTGTGTTATGTTGTTAGTTATTACTACTTCTAGTTGTAATGTCTGTGTTGTGTTGTTAGTTATTACTTCTGGTTGTAATGTCTGTGTTGTGTTGTTAGTTAGTTATTACTTCTGGTTGTAATGTCTGTGTTGTGTTGTTAGTTATTACTTCTGGTTGTAATGTCTGTGTTGTGTTGTTAGTTATTACTTCTGGTTGTAATGTCTGTGTTGTGTTGTTAGTTAGTTATTACTTCTGGTTGTAATGTCTGTGTTGTGTTGTTAGTTAGTTACTACTTCTGGTTGTAATGTCTGTGTTGTGTTGTTAGTTATTACTACTTCTAGTTGTAATGTCTGTGTTGTGTTGTTAGTTAGTTACTACTTCTAGTTGTAATGTCTGTGTTGTGTTGTTAGTTATTACTACTTCTAGTTGTAATGTCTGCGTTGTGTTGTTAGTTAGTTAGTTACTACTTCTAGTTGTACTGTCTGTGTTGTTAGTTATTACTACTTCTGGTTGTAATGTCTGCGTTGTGTTGTTAGTTATTACTACTTCTAGTTGTAATGTCTGTGTTGTGTTGTTAGTTATTACTACTTCTAGTTGTAATGTCTGTGTTGTGTTGTTAGTTATTACTACTTCTAGTTGTAATGTCTGTGTTGTGTTGTTAGTTATTACTACTTCTAGTTGTAATGGCTGTGTTGTGTTGTTAGTTATTACTACTTCTAGTTGTAATGTCTGTGTTGTGTTGTTAGTTATTACTACTTCTGGTTGTAATGTCTGTGTTGTGTTCTTAGTTATTACTACTTCTGGTTGTAATGTCTGTGTTGTGTTGTTAGTTATTACTACTTCTAGTTGTAATGTCTGTGTTGTGTTGTTAGTTATTACTACTTCTAGTTGTAATGTGTGTGTTGTGTTGTTAGTTATTACTACTTCTAGTTGTAATGTCTGTGTTGTGTTGTTAGTTATTACTACTTCTGGTTGTAATGTCTGTGTTGTGTTCTTAGTTATTACTACTTCTGGTTGTAATGTCTGTGTTGTGTTCTTAGTTATTACTACTTCTGGTTGTAATGTCTGTGTTGTGTTGTTAGTTATTACTACTTCTAGTTGTAATGTCTGTGTTGTGTTGTTAGTTATTACTACTTCTAGTTGTAATGTCTGTGTTGTGTTGTTAGTTATTACTACTTCTAGTTGTAATGTGTGTGTTGTGTTGTTAGTTATTACTACTTCTAGTTGTAATGTCTGTGTTGTGTTGTTAGTTATTACTACTTCTGGTTGTAATGTCTGTGTTGTGTTCTTAGTTATTACTACTTCTGGTTGTAATGTCTGTGTTGTGTTGTTAGTTATTACTACTTCTAGTTGTAATGTGTGTGTTGTGTTGTTAGTTATTACTACTTCTAGTTGTAATGTTTGTGTTGTGTTGTTAGTTATTACTACTTCTGGTTGTAATGTCTGTGTTGTGTTGTTAGTTATTACTACTTCTAGTTGTAATGTCTGTTTTGTGTTGTTAATTATTACTACTTCTAGTTGTAATGTCTGTGTTGTGTTGTTAGTTATTACTACTTCTAGTTGTAATGTCTGTTTTGTGTTGTTAGTTATTACTACTTCTGGTTGTAATGTCTGTGTTGTGTTGTTAGTTATTACTACTTCTAGTTGTAATGTCTGTTTTGTGTTGTTAGTTATTACTACTTCTGGTTGTAATGTCTGTGTTGTGTTGTTAGTTACTACTTCTGGTTGTAATGTCTGTGTTGTGTTGTTAGTTATTACTTCTAGTTGTAATGTCTGTATTGTGTTGTTAGTTATTACTACTTCTGGTTGTAATGTCTGTGTTGTGTTGTTAGTTATTACTACTTCTAGTTGTAATGTCTGTGTTGTGTTGTTAGTTATTACTACTTCTAGTTGTAATGTGTGTGTTGTGTTGTTAGTTATTACTACTTCTAGTTGTAATGTCTGTGTTGTGTTGTTAGTTATTACTACATCTGGTTGTAATGTCTGTTTTGTGTTGTTAGTTATTACTACTTCTAGTTGTAATGTCTATTTTGTGTTGTTAGTTATTACTACTTCTGGTTGTAATGTCTGTGTTGTGTTAGTTATTACTTCTAGTTGTAATGTCTGTATTGTGTTGTTAGTTATTACTACTTCTGGTTGTAATGTCTGTGTTGTGTTGTTAGTTATTACTACTTCTAGTTTTAATGTCTGTGTTGTGTTGTTAGTTATTACTACTTCTAGTTGTAATGTCTGTGTTGTGTTGTTAGTTAGTTACTACTTCTAGTTGTAATGTCTGTGTTGTGTTGTTAGTTATTACTACTTCTAGTTGTAATGTCTGTGTTGTGTTGTTAGTTAATACTACTTCTGGTTGTAATGTCTGTGTTGTGTTGTTAGTTATTACTACTTCTAGTTGTAATGTCTGTGTTGTGTTGTTAGTTAGTTACTACTTCTAGTTGTAATGTCTGTGTTGTGTTGTTAGTTATTACTACTTCTAGTTGTAATGTCTGTGTTGTGTTGTTAGTTATTACTACTTCTAGTTGTAATGGCTGTGTTGTGTTGTTAGTTATTACTACTTCTAGTTGTAATGTCTGTGTTGTGTTGTTAGTTATTACTTCTAGTTGTAACGTCTGTGTTGTGTTGTTAGTTATTACTACTTCTAGTTGTAATGTCTGTGTTGTGTTGTTAGTTATTACTTCTGGTTGTAATGTCTGTGTTGTGTTGTTAGTTAGTTATTACTTCTGGTTGTAATGTCTGTGTTGTGTTGTTAGTTATTACTTCTGGTTGTAATGTCTGTGTTGTGTTGTTAGTTATTACTTCTGGTTGTAATGTCTGTGTTGTGTTGTTAGTTAGTTATTACTTCTGGTTGTAATGTCTGTGTTGTGTTGTTAGTTAGTTACTACTTCTGGTTGTAATGTCTGTGTTGTGTTGTTAGTTATTACTACTTCTAGTTGTAATGTCTGTGTTGTGTTGTTAGTTAGTTACTACTTCTAGTTGTAATGTCTGTGTTGTGTTGTTAGTTATTACTACTTCTAGTTGTAATGTCTGCGTTGTGTTGTTAGTTAGTTAGTTACTACTTCTAGTCGTACTGTCTGTGTTGTTAGTTATTACTACTTCTGGTTGTAATGTCTGCGTTGTGTTGTTAGTTATTACTACTTCTAGTTGTAATGTCTGTGTTGTGTTGTTAGTTAGTTACTACTTCTAGTTGTAATGTCTGTGTTGTGTTGTTAGTTATTACTACTTCTAGTTGTAATGTCTGTGTTGTGTTGTTACTTATTACTACTTCTAGTTGTAATGTCTGTGTTGTGTTGTTAGTTATTACTACTTCTAGTTGTAATGGCTGTGTTGTGTTGTTAGTTATTACTACTTATAGTTGTAATGTCTGTGTTGTGTTCTTAGTTATTACTACTTCTGGTTGTAATGTCTGTGTTGTTAGTTATTACTACTTCTAGTTGTAATGTATGTGTTGTGTTGTTAGTTATTACTACTTCTAGTTGTAATGTCTGTGTTGTGTTGTTAGTTATTACTACTTCTAGTTGTAATGTGTGTGTTGTGTTGTTAGTTATTACTACTTCTAGTTGTAATGTCTGTGTTGTGTTGTTAGTTATTACTACTTCTGGTTGTAATGTCTGTGTTGTGTTGTTAGTTATTACTACTTCTAGTTGTAATGTCTGTTTTGTGTTGTTAATTATTACTACTTCTAGTTGTAATGTCTGTGTTGTGTTGTTAGTTATTACTACTTCTAGTTGTAATGTCTGTTTTGTGTTGTTAGTTATTACTACTTCTGGTTGTAATGTCTGTGTTGTGTTGTTAGTTATTACTACTTCTAGTTGTAATGTCTGTGTTGTGTTCTTAGTTATTACTACTTCTGGTTGTAATGTCTGTGTTGTGTTGTTAGTTATTACTACTTCTAGTTGTAATGTGTGTGTTGTGTTGTTAGTTATTACTACTTCTAGTTGTAATGTTTGTGTTGTGTTGTTAGTTATTACTACTTCTGGTTGTAATGTCTGTGTTGTGTTGTTAGTTATTACTACTTCTAGTTGTAATGTCTGTTTTGTGTTGTTAATTATTACTACTTCTAGTTGTAATGTCTGTGTTGTGTTGTTAGTTATTACTACTTCTAGTTGTAATGTCTGTTTTGTGTTGTTAGTTATTACTACTTCTGGTTGTAATGTCTGTGTTGTGTTGTTAGTTATTACTACTTCTAGTTGTAATGTCTGTTTTGTGTTGTTAGTTATTACTACTTCTGGTTGTAATGTCTGTGTTGTGTTGTTAGTTACTACTTCTGGTTGTAATGTCTGTGTTGTGTTGTTAGTTATTACTTCTAGTTGTAATGTCTGTATTGTGTTGTTAGTTATTACTACTTCTGGTTGTAATGTCTGTGTTGTGTTGTTAGTTATTACTACTTCTAGTTGTAATGTCTGTGTTGTGTTGTTAGTTATTACTACTTCTAGTTGTAATGTGTGTGTTGTGTTGTTAGTTATTACTACTTCTAGTTGTAATGTCTGTGTTGTGTTGTTAGTTATTACTACATCTGGTTGTAATGTCTGTTTTGTGTTGTTAGTTATTACTACTTCTAGTTGTAATGTCTATTTTGTGTTGTTAGTTATTACTACTTCTGGTTGTAATGTCTGTGTTGTGTTAGTTATTACTTCTAGTTGTAATGTCTGTATTGTGTTGTTAGTTATTACTACTTCTGGTTGTAATGTCTGTGTTGTGTTGTTAGTTATTACTACTTCTAGTTTTAATGTCTGTGTTGTGTTGTTAGTTATTACTACTTCTAGTTGTAATGTCTGTGTTGTGTTGTTAGTTAGTTACTACTTCTAGTTGTAATGTCTGTGTTGTGTTGTTAGTTATTACTACTTCTAGTTGTAATGTCTGTGTTGTGTTGTTAGTTAATACTACTTCTGGTTGTAATGTCTGTGTTGTGTTGTTAGTTATTACTACTTCTAGTTGTAATGTCTGTGTTGTGTTGTTAGTTAGTTACTACTTCTAGTTGTAATGTCTGTGTTGTGTTGTTAGTTATTACTACTTCTAGTTGTAATGTCTGTGTTGTGTTGTTAGTTATTACTACTTCTAGTTGTAATGGCTGTGTTGTGTTGTTAGTTATTACTACTTCTAGTTGTAATGTCTGTGTTGTGTTGTTAGTTATTACTTCTAGTTGTAACGTCTGTGTTGTGTTGTTAGTTATTACTACTTCTAGTTGTAATGTCTGTGTTGTGTTGTTAGTTATTACTTCTGGTTGTAATGTCTGTGTTGTGTTGTTAGTTAGTTATTACTTCTGGTTGTAATGTCTGTGTTGTGTTGTTAGTTATTACTTCTGGTTGTAATGTCTGTGTTGTGTTGTTAGTTATTACTTCTGGTTGTAATGTCTGTGTTGTGTTGTTAGTTAGTTATTACTTCTGGTTGTAATGTCTGTGTTGTGTTGTTAGTTAGTTACTACTTCTGGTTGTAATGTCTGTGTTGTGTTGTTAGTTATTACTACTTCTAGTTGTAATGTCTGTGTTGTGTTGTTAGTTAGTTACTACTTCTAGTTGTAATGTCTGTGTTGTGTTGTTAGTTATTACTACTTCTAGTTGTAATGTCTGCGTTGTGTTGTTAGTTAGTTAGTTACTACTTCTAGTCGTACTGTCTGTGTTGTTAGTTATTACTACTTCTGGTTGTAATGTCTGCGTTGTGTTGTTAGTTATTACTACTTCTAGTTGTAATGTCTGTGTTGTGTTGTTAGTTAGTTACTACTTCTAGTTGTAATGTCTGTGTTGTGTTGTTAGTTATTACTACTTCTAGTTGTAATGTCTGTGTTGTGTTGTTACTTATTACTACTTCTAGTTGTAATGTCTGTGTTGTGTTGTTAGTTATTACTACTTCTAGTTGTAATGGCTGTGTTGTGTTGTTAGTTATTACTACTTATAGTTGTAATGTCTGTGTTGTGTTCTTAGTTATTACTACTTCTGGTTGTAATGTCTGTGTTGTTAGTTATTACTACTTCTAGTTGTAATGTATGTGTTGTGTTGTTAGTTATTACTACTTCTAGTTGTAATGTCTGTGTTGTGTTGTTAGTTATTACTACTTCTAGTTGTAATGTGTGTGTTGTGTTGTTAGTTATTACTACTTCTAGTTGTAATGTCTGTGTTGTGTTGTTAGTTATTACTACTTCTGGTTGTAATGTCTGTGTTGTGTTGTTAGTTATTACTACTTCTAGTTGTAATGTCTGTTTTGTGTTGTTAATTATTACTACTTCTAGTTGTAATGTCTGTGTTGTGTTGTTAGTTATTACTACTTCTAGTTGTAATGTCTGTTTTGTGTTGTTAGTTATTACTACTTCTGGTTGTAATGTCTGTGTTGTGTTGTTAGTTATTACTACTTCTAGTTGTAATGTCTGTTTTGTGTTGTTAGTTATTACTACTTCTGGTTGTAATGTCTGTGTTGTGTTGTTAGTTACTACTTCTGGTTGTAATGTCTGTGTTGTGTTGTTAGTTATTACTTCTAGTTGTAATGTCTGTATTGTGTTGTTAGTTATTACTACTTCTGGTTGTAATGTCTGTGTTGTGTTGTTAGTTATTACTACTTCTAGTTGTAATGTGTGTGTTGTGTTGTTAGTTATTACTACTTCTAGTTGTAATGTCTGTGTTGTGTTGTTAGTTAGTTACTACTTCTAGTTGTAATGTCTGTGTTGTGTTGTTAGTTATTACTACTTCTAGTTGTAATGTCTGTGTTGTGTTGTTAGTTAATACTACTTCTGGTTGTAATGTCTGTGTTGTGTTGTTAGTTATTACTACTTCTAGTTGTAATGTCTGTGTTGTGTTGTTAGTTAGTTACTACTTCTAGTTGTAATGTCTGTGTTGTGTTGTTAGTTATTACTACTTCTAGTTGTAATGTCTGTGTTGTGTTGTTAGTTATTACTACTTCTAGTTGTAATGGCTGTGTTGTGTTGTTAGTTATTACTACTTCTAGTTGTAATGTCTGTGTTGTGTTGTTAGTTATTACTTCTAGTTGTAATGTCTGTGTTGTGTTGTTAGTTATTACTACTTCTAGTTGTAATGTCTGTGTTGTGTTGTTTAGCTGCTTAACATGCTGTTGTTGTTGTTGGTCCATGTTGTTGTTGATGTTGCTGGTCTATGTATGTTGTTGTTGTTGGTCTATGTAATATCTTGTTGTTCTACCTATTATATATGTGGTATATTCTGTGTCATGTACACGTGTGTAATATATATATGTGTCTGTGTGTGATATAATACATGTGTGTGTGTCAGTGTGTGTGTGTACATGCATGTGTGTGTAATATAATACATGTGTGTATTATAAAATACGTGTGTGTGTGTGTCAGTGTGTGTGTGTGTATATACATGCATGTGTGTCAATGTGTGTGTGTGTATACATGCATGTCTGTGTCAGTGTGTGTGTGTGTATATACATGCATGTGTGTCAGTGTGTGTGTGTATACATGCATGTCTGTTTCAGTGTGTGTGTGTGTGTATATACATGCATGTGTATGTCAGTGTGTGTGTGTGTGTATACATGCATGTGTGTGTCAGTGTGTGTGTGTATATACATGCATGTGTGTGTCAGTGTGTGTGTGTGTATACATGCATGTCTGTGTCAGTGTGTGTGTGTGTGTGTATACATGCATATGTGTGTCAGTGTTTTGCATGTATATAATGCAAAATAAGTGTTGCACTGAAAAGATTTGTAAAGAACAAAAAATTTGTAAGGAACAAAAAAAAAAAAAAGAAGAGCAAAAGAAACCATAATAGAATCAGCCAAGAAAATAAATAAAAAAGAATGTGAGATGTGAGGTCATCAGGTGACCATAGTCCAGTTAATGTAGATAATCCCAACCCTAACTAACACACACTAGCTAACATTAAGGCGAAGGAAAGAGACTTTGTTTGAAGACAGACATAGAGATAGTGAAGCATTCAGTCATCCAATTGTATCACTTTTGTCTCTTCCTCACAGGAGAATACAACAGGAAAGACAATTTCTATCTGTGTTTATGTGTGGATTATTATTCTGGTATTGTTGTTATGCATTTGCACTCAATTTTATAACACCTCCCCCACTGTCCCTGTCTTTGTATTGTCCCCTCTGTGTCGGCCCTTGTGGCCAATAAATGAAATCATTATTATTGTGAATTGGCAGTATCTGTAGAGGGTCGGACGCCATGCTTTTCAGCATAGTTACGTCCCTTTATGGTCCGAGTTCAAATCCCATCGAGGTTAACTTTGCCTTTCATCCTTACGGGGGTCGATAAAATAAAGTACCAGTAATGCACTGGGGTAATTGCTGGCCTTGTGCCTAAAGTAGAAACAATTATTATTTTAGTTGTTGTTGTGGTGGTGGTTGTTGTTTTCTTGGGGATTTGGCAGTTGATATGAGTTGCTGGAGACTTGTGTGTGTGTGTGTGTGTGTGTGTGTGTGTGTGTGTGTGTGTGTGTGTGTGTGTGTGTGTGTGTGTTCCCCCACCCCAATCTACTCCCTCCCCTACTGGAGAAGGAAGAGAGGAGAAGGAGGAGCAGCAACAGACAGAGAAAAAACACCCAAATAAATAACATTTATCTCGAGGTTAAATTATTTTTTTTCCCTTTCGCCAATTTCCAGTAAAGCCACCTGCTACCATAGCCAACCACTACCACAACCACCACCACCGTCACCACCACAACCACCACCACAACCACAACCACCACCACAACCACCCCCACAACCACAACCACCACCACCACCACTACCACCGCCACAACCACCGCCACAGCCACCACCACAACCACCACCATCACAACCACCACCACCACCACCACCACCACAACCACTACCACCACCACTACCACAACCACCACCACCACCACAACCACTACCACAACCACTTAGCTGGTTGTGGATTTTTCCCCAACAGCTTAACAACTTTCCTATGTTAGACACAATAACAGTGCAGAATTTCAAGTGTCTTCTGATGCCAACCTAAACTCAATTCAATATTTTTTTCTCGCAGTGCACAGAATTGTACATATTTGTATGTGAATGCCTGCCTTTCTTGGCATAGTTTCAACAAGCCTATCTTCCACTTGTCAAATATAATGCTTTTCTTTGAATATGCCTCTTCTCTTCATATGTTTAATTATATATATGTATACAAATATATATATATATATATATTCTAGGGTGGGTAAAATTCCCGAGATCCATGGACGAGTTCTCTCCAGTGGTCTCTGACCCTCATTATCGCTGCTATGTCCTGCGTCTCCAACAGACCAGTGTCTGTCCTTAGGGCATCAACATACGTTAACCTTGGTCTTCCTCTTCCAGTGTGTCCATGTATATATAAAAATGTTTAACCCCGACGGCAGAGCTCAAGCTGTTTCGAAACGGCTTGAGCTCTGCCGTCGGGGTTAAACATTTTCCTATTACCCACTCTACTACCCTAAGTATTGAGTACTCTGGTGCATTATGGTCCATCTGGTTCCTTACCACACTTCCTTCGTTATATATATATATATATATACATATATATATATATAAACATACATCTATATACACATCATCATTGTTTTTACGTCCATTTTTCCATGCTCGTATGGGTTGGATAGGTCCTATTCAGCACAGCATCTCTCCCCTTGTCACATTCCTTTGTCATAACTATCAGTAATAGAGAAGACCCGCCTTACCTAAATACAAAGTAAAACCTACTACAGCCAGTAGGCATCTCTAACAAAATACCCCCCCCCCCCCACCCCATCCACACCGCCCCTTCAATGTAAAGTTATGTTGGTGCCACAACATCCAGGCCGAAACAAATGAGATCGTGTAGACACAGTCCACGCTGTAATGTGGTCGTGTAGGCAACACGGTAAAAACCTCCCAGCCCCACACTGTAAATGTGGTTGGTGTTAGGAAGGGCATCCAGCTGTAGAAAACCTGCCAGACAGTCCTATGCGAGCAAGACAACCACTCTTGCCTCAAGTGGGAATACCCCCGTCCAAACCCATGCAAGTGTGGAACACGGACGTTGATGATGATGATGATGATGATGATGAGTCTCAGCAATTTGAGATCAGCCGGGGTCCTCCTTGGTCTAGCTCTACTGTGGCTACCTTCCGCTGGGATTTCCTTGCATTCCTTCACCCTGTGATTATCATCCATGCACATCACGTTGGATTCCTCTTAAACCCAGCTCCCTCAGTTCATTGAATCTTTGCCTTTCTCTCACATTGACATTACACATCCAACGAAGCATGATTCTCCATTTCTCTCCAACCTACCCAGGACCTCTGCAGCCACTGACCATGTTTCGCTGTCATGCAGCATTGTACTTTGCACACAGGAGTCATACAGCTGCCTTTTTGTATGTAAAGAGAAACCTTTTATTGCCAACAGTGAGAGTAGCTCTCTAAACTTCTTCCATTCTATCCTGACCTAGCTATTATGCTCTCGGAGCACCCTCTGCTCCTAATTAGGTCACATACATAGTAGAAGCTATCAGCCACTTCTACTGATCCTTCGTGTGGTTTATATCACTGACACTCTTCCCTTCAATTACACGTTTGTATCTTTTACATACAAAGTTTACCACTTCCTGTTATATCCATTATCCCACTACATTGCTTGCGCACCTAATGTGTACATTGTATCATCATCATTTCATCATCATTTCATTTTACGTCCGCTTTTCCCTGCTTGCAAGGGTGGGACGGGAACTGATTCTGGCTTGATTTCTACAGCTGGATGCCCTTCCTAACACCAACCTCATTTACAGTGAGTGCTGGGTGCTTTTTTGCCGTGGCACCTCCACGACCACTTTACAGTGGAATGATATATATATATATCCTTTTCTACATATTGAGCAGGGCCACTTCCCTGAAGAACTAAGTTTATTATCAGCCCTTTTGATTCGAAATTCTGTTTATAAATTAGGTCACAATTTTGATCCCTTATACATTTTAGAAATATGATTAATATTAGGCTTTGACACCTTAGGTAGCGCATTTGCTCCATGTATGAACAATAAATATAAATATACAGTTGTCCCCCCCCAGTATTTACGGGGATTACGTTCCTAGAGAATTCGCAAAGAGTGAAAAACCATGAATATTGGACGTGTTCAATAAAAATGCCTATAAACGTCAAAATGCAATGGAAAATATAATTTAAAAAAAAGCGGGAGCGTGTTATGTGAAGGGACGTCCAGTAGGTCGAAAATTATGGTATATTGTTATTAATAATTTAGTGTTAAAAAAACCCATAAAAAATCACGGAAGATACTTATGGTACCGTGAATATGTGGTGGTTTCCCCAAACCATTATTGGCAGTATCGGTAGAGCATCGGATGCTATGCAAAGAATTATGGCCCTTTATGGTCTGAGTTCAAATCCCGCTGAGGTTAACTTTGCCTTTCATCCTTACGGGGTTGATAAAATAAAGTACCTGTAATGCACTGGGTCATTGCTGGCCTTGTACCAAAAGTAGAAATATTTGTTAGGTTCTAAGGAACATTCCACGAATGCCGGAAGTATACTATCATCATCATTCATCATTTCATTTTACGTCCGCTTTTTCCCTGCTTGCAAGTGTGGGACGGGAACTGATTCTGGCTTGATTTCTACAGCTGGATGCCCTTCCTAACACCAACCTCATTTACAGTGAGTGCTGGGTGCTTTTTTTCCGTGGCACCTCCACGACCACTTTGCAGTGGAATGATAGGGACCCCAGTCCCTATCATCTCATTTCTACAGCTGAGTAAACTGGAGCAATGTGAAATAAA
>OZ024755.1:35750293-35830293 GCA_964016885.1 Eledone cirrhosa
AGTACCAAGATAAAAATAACCCAGTCAACCTTACTATAGTAGTACCAGTACCAAGATAAAAAAACACCCAGTTAACCTTACTATAGTAGTACCAGTACCAAGATAAAAAACCACCCAGTCAACCTTACTATAGTAGTACCAGTACCAAGATAAAAAACACCCAGTCAACCTTACTATAGTAGTACCAGTACCAAGATAAAAAACACCCAGTCAACCTTACTATAGTAGTACCAGTACCAAGATAAAAAACACCCAGTCAACCCAGTAAGGTGGGTGGTAGTGCCAGTACCAACAGAAAAAACACCCAGTCAACCTTACTATAGTAGTACCAGTACCAAGATAAAAAAACACCCAGTCAACCTTACTATAGTAGTACCAGTACCAAGATAAAAAACACCCAGTCAACCTTACTATAGTAGCAACAGTACCATGAAAAAAAAACACCCAGTCAACCCAGTAAGGTGGGTGGTAGTGCCAGTACCAACAGAAAAAACACCCAGTCAACCTTACTATAGTAGTACCAGTACCAAGATAAAAAAACACCCAGTCAACCTTACTATAGTAGTACCAGTACCAAGATAAAAAACACCCAGTCAACCTTACTATAGTAGCAACAGTACCATGAAAAAAAAACACCCAGTCAACCCAGTAAGGTGGGTGGTAGTGCCAGTACCAACAGAAAAAACACCCAGTCAACCTTACTATAGTAGTACCAGTACCAAGATAAAAAAACACCCAGTCAACCTTACTATAGTAGTACCAGTACCAAGATAAAAAACACCCAGTCAACCTTACTATAGTAGCAACAGTACCATGAAAAAAAAACACCCAGTCAACCTTACTATAGTAGTACCAGTACCAAGATAAAAAACACCCAGTCAACCCAGTAAGGTGGGTGGTAGTGCCAGTACCAACAGAAAAAACACCCAGTCAACCTGGTAAGGTGGTAGTGCTGGTGCCACAATAAAATCCTTCCAATCAACCCAGTACGATGGTAATACAAGTGTTATGACAAAATGCACCAAGTACACACTGTAAAGTGGTTGGCATTAGGAAGGGCATAATTACGAGGGATTCACTAAAATTATTATTTCATTATTAGGATGATATTTGTAACATAACAAAAGACTTTTATATGAAAGATTTTAATTTAAGTAGAAATCCTTTCAAATGGGTAGTTTTGTTTCATAGAACCAGAGCTGCTTTTGCATAGGTTCTTTCCAAAAGGGTTAAGCATATAGCCATGATTGTTTGGCATAGTGTACGCCAACTGGTGAACCAATAAACTATATAATACTCTGAGAATGGATCAGTGCGCTCAAAGGAACAATGTGGGGGAATGTGAACCTGTTACCACTTTTGACATCTAATTAAAAAATAATCTAACCACTTCCATCTATTTTAAACATTTATTTCCAATAATGTAGATAGGCTGTTCAATTTCTTTGATAAAGGTAGGCCTAAGGCAAATGACATAGCCCACGCAGACAAATAGCTCTAGAGTATCTCAAAAGTATTAGTTTATTCAGTGTTGATGGGGAAAAATAGACAAATGATATCATAGGGACGTAACAAATAAGAAAATTGTGATTGAACGTATTATAATGAGCAAGGTTAGTTAAGACAGCTGATATCTCACATCTCACTCATTTAATATCTGATTATAATGTGGTAAACCAAAAATACCTCAGAGGTTAAAAACATATGAACTGCTTTCAAATGATGCCCTTTAAGGAATTTTCAATTTTTTTTCTTGCTAAGAATGTGTCAAAAGTAAATAAACTAACAGTTTTCAATAACAGAGCTCTAATTATAATCAAATCAGCGGCTGTCTTAGATAAATGGAGATTAGATACAAACAAATTTGATCATAGGATATATTATTGTACTATTAAACAAAGAGGTCATTTTCCACACTGTTCATTTTCCTGACATTTGTACATTATTCTATGTACTATACATGCACCTTTGATGAGTTGTAGTGCACCTGAGCACTGTACACAATAATTTCATTATTATTATTATAAATATTTTCCAGCATAGTTATGTCTCTTTACGATCTGAGTTCAAATCCCGCCGAGGTTAACTTTGCCTTTCATCCTTACGGGGTCGATAAAATAAAGTACCAGTAATGTACTGGGTAATTGCTGGCCTTGTGCCTAAAGTAGAAACAATTATTATTATAAATCATTGACATCACCATCACCATCACGATCACTTAACGTCCATTTTCCCTGCTAGAAAATGGCGAGATGGGTCATCACAGACTTACCCCTTTAACATTTAAACCGACCGTATCTGGCCAGAATTCTTTCACCTCTTTCTGTTCAAACCACCTGTAACCAGCCACTCATACTGGTGTTAAGGTATTGTTCTTAAAATAAATAACATCAAAATCTCGTAGATTCAATATTATGTGAGATAATTATGTGAAGTAAAGCAATCACCACAAAAATACAATATTATATATAGAGTAATGTAAATGCTAAAGGGTTAAACTGGCCATATCCGTCCAGAATCCTCTCACCTCTTTCTGCTCTAAAAACGGCTGTAATCGGCCACTCATACTGATGTTAAGGTATTGTTCTCAAAATAAATATCAAAAACTCAGATTCAATATTATGTGAGAATTATGTAAGATAAAGCCATTACTGTGAACATTCAATAGTAAATAAAGAGTAATGTAAATGATAAAGGGTTAAATGGAGGTATTAACATCTCAAATGGGCTGGAAGCCTGTACCTCAGTTACAATTAAAATGTTGGTGAAAATTTAAGATATTCAGCTATAAAGCAACAGCAAAGTCCTAGATGTAAAAATGCAGCAAGTACAATCTGTAGAGTGTGTGAAAATATATAAGTGAGATGTGGCCTGCTGGCACACCTGAGAAACTCCAAATAAGTACTGACTTTGTCTGTGACGACCCATCCAACCTTTGCTAGCAGGGAAAAACGGACATTAGATGATGATGATGGTGGTGGTGGTACTGATGGTTGTGGTGGTGGCAGCGACAATAATAAAGTAAAGTGGTCGTGTAGGAGTCACCACAAAAAGCACCCAGCACACACTGTAAAGTGGTCGTGTAGGAGTCACCACAAAAAGCACCCAGCACACACTGTAAAGTGGTCGTGTAGGAGTCACCACAAAAAGCACCCAGCACACACTGTAAAGTGGTCGTGTAGGAGTCACCACAAGAAGCACCCAGCACACACTGTAAAGTGGTCGTGTAGGTGTCTTCACAAAAAGCACCCAGCACACACTGTAAGGTGGTTGTGTAGGTGTCACGATAAAAAACATCCAGCCCACACTGTAAAGTGGTCATGTAGATGTCATTACAAAAAGCACCCAGCACACACTATAAAGTGGTTAGCGTTAGGAAGGCCATCCAGTTGTAGAAATCTAGCCAGAAACAGTCTTATATGAACAAGACACGGTCACCTGACCCAACTTGCCACAAATGGGACAACCAGTCTAACCCATGCTAGCATGGAAAGTGGATGTTAAACGATGATGATAATGACATATATATATATAAGAAAAGGGAAGTTAGGTTCTATACAAAACAGTGGTTATAGAGAAAGGGTAAAGTTGGAAATAGCACGGAAAATATATTTTAGGGTCTGTTTATCTTTTTTTCCTTTCTTTGATTCGTCAAAGTGACATTATTGAAAATATGAGAGGGAGAATTCTTTTAAAAAAGAGTTTTATAATGTATATAGAGTATATAAAGTATTACCGGTTTTGATGCATTATTAAAATTCATCTTATCAAATGTTGAGTATTACAATTAAAAAGAATTAATACAAATTCAAAACTAAAAATTAAAGATTTAAAATTAAGAGGTAAGTTTTTTTTTCATCTTCCTTGCTGAGAAGGAGACTGGAGAATGAGGCTCTTGTGTATAGAGAGAGAGGTGTGTAGTCATATATATATATGTATATATGTAAATATGATAATAATGGAGCTGCAGCGTTGCAAATGGGTTACATATGAAAAAGTTTGTCCTTCATCAGTGGTCTTCCAACCGTCATAGGCATTTCATCGCTTTAAAGACCATATACCTCAGGTTGGTGCGAGCAGCAGCTAAAAAAAGTCGTTGGGACTCGTAAATAAAGGGGACGCTAGGGTAAACAAACAAAATGGTTTAAGCAACAGAAAGCGATGAACAAATATATATATATATATATATATATAGTAAGCAAAAAAGTGTTGGTAAAATCCAGTACTTCAGTATGCAGATAGGGAGCACTCAATGAAGATATAGATTCCGAAGTTATAATAGTGACGAAACATAAGTCAATTGTATGAACTGATAATCTTTTATTTACCGCTAAATATATTTCGATGATAGCCATTGTATGGCTATGACCTCATCAGGCAGTTAGTAAGTTCTTAAATATGCCAGCTCTGGGCTTTTGGTGTTGATGGTTTTAGAGCCTTGGGACATATGAGCTTGTTAGGGATAATTTAGTATTCTTGTAGATTCCTAACAAGCTCATATGTCCCAAGGCTCTAAAACCATCAACACCAAAAACCCAGAGCTGGCATATCTAAGAACTTACTAACTGCCTGATGAGGTCATAGACATACAATGGCTATCATCGAAATATATATAGCGGTAAATAAAGGATTAGGAGTTCATACAATTGACTTATGTTTCGTCACTATATATATATATATATAACGAAGGAAATGTGGTAAGGAACCAGATGGACCATAACACACCAAAATACTCAATACTTAGGGTAGTAGAGTAGGTAATAGAGGAACGAGTAGGACCCCGATGGCTGAGCTCAGCCGCCGGGGTCCTACTTGTTCCTATATATATAGGAAAGGTTGTGAGTTCAATTCTCAGACCGGGTGATGTGTTGTTTCCTTGAGCAAGACACTTTATTTCACATTGCTCCAGTTTACTCAGCTGTAGAAATGAGATGATAGGGACTGGGGTCCCTATCATTGCACTGCAAAGTTGTCGTGCAGGTGTCACGGCAAAAAAGCACCCAGCACTCACTGTAAATGAGGTTGGTGTTAGGAAGGGCATCCAGCTGTAGAAATGAGCCAGAATCAGTTCCCGTCCCACCCTTAAAAGCAGGGAAAAGCAGACGTAAAATGAAATGTTGAAATGATGATATATATATATATATATATATAAAATATTGAAACGACAATATGCAGTCATGATGGTACACTATTCCAGCATATATTTACGAGGTAGTATAGAGTATAATTCAAATAACCTTAGACACCATTACAAAGATCTAGAGAAAGTTTCCAAACATTCACAACAGAGAACCAATGAAAATAAGACAATTTCTATCTAAAAATCTTTAAAGAGGATATCAGATGCAGCAGAGAAAGTCTGTTAGTGTTGTTGCTGTTGTTATTGTTATTGTTACAAACTACTGCCAAGGTGATAGCGTTTTTTGTTCTTTTTCCTTTTTGTTTCAAAAGGTATTCTAGCATTAAAAAATAGACCTGGAAGCAAAATTAGGCAGAAACTCTAACTAAAAGGGAAATAGAAAGAAAATAAATATAGATATATGTGACAAAGCTTCTGTATTGTTTACATTTAGAAAATTTCACTCACAAAAAATAGATTAAAACATGGCTACAGTAGAAGACATATGTTTAACCCTTTCGTCTTTAATCCTTTAGCATTTAAACCAGCTGTGTCCAGCCAGAATTCTCTCACCTCTTTCTCTTCAAACCAGCCATAACTGACTGCTTATGCTGATGTTAAGGTATTGTTTTCAAAATAAATAGCAAAATCTCATAGATTTGATATTATGTTCCAACTGGCTGTAACTGGTCGCCCAAACTGATGTTAAGGTATTGTTTTCAAAATAAATAGCAAAATCTCATAGATTTGATATTATGTTCAAACTGGCTGTAACTGGTTGCCCATACTGATGTTAAGGTATTGTTTTCAAAATAAATAGCAAAATCTCATAGATTTGATATTATGTTCAAACTGGCTGTAACTGGTCGCCCATACTGATGTTAAGGTATTGTTCACCTGTAAATAGCTATGATGCGGCCACACTTAGAATTTGCATCACTAGTCTGGAACCCCTATCTTGCTCAGAACATTGACCTCCTGGAAACTGTTCAGAGACGTGCAACCAAGCGAATACCCTCCATGAGGCATCAACCATACTCTGAACGCCTTGCTTCCCTGGGCATGGATACATTGAAGTTCCGACATCTGACAATGGATTGGTAAACACCCACAAAATTATTAACCAACTTACCAACAACAACCCTGAGTACCTTTTTGAATTTCATGTGTCTAACACACATGGGCATGCCCACAAACCGGCCAGATCTGGCCAGAATTCTCTCACCTCTTTCTGTTCATAACATTCATAACCTACCACTCATACTTATGTTTAGGTATTGTTCTCAAAATAAATATCAAAATCTCATAGATTCGATATTATGTGAGATAATTATGCGAGGAAAAGCCTTTACTACAAAAATACAATAGTCTATATAGAGTAATGTAAATGCTAAAGGGTTAAACCAGCCATATCCGGTCAGAATTCTCTCACCTCTTCCTCTTCAAACCGGCTGTAACTGGCCACTCATACTGATGTTAAAGTATTGTTCTCAAAATAACTAATATCAAAATATCATAGATTCGATATTATGTGAGATAACAAGCAACCAACTAGTGACCAATAAATAAACATATAAATAACAACACACCCACACCCAGATATAATACATACCCTACCAAGTACACAACCCACAAAAATGGTGTAGGGCAGAACAAAGGAGAGACACAAAAGAACAAATCAGTCATTGAGGAGGCCACAGAATGTGTGATGAAAGAGCTTTGACAATAGATAAACAACCATGTAATTATTGAACCAACCAACCAACCAGTGCATGTGTTTTTATTGGCAGCATGACTCTCCCAAAATATAACAGTATCTGTTTCAACACACATTTTCAGATAAGAAATCTTGTGAAACAAATTAAAAAACCAAGTAAAAAGGTAAAGACCCTTTGGTCACGAATGACCTTGGGATTTTCACCTAGAAAGTTCCCCTCTGAGGCACAAGTCCAGGCAAGGCTGTTTGTGGAAGACCAACAGTCCCCCGCGTATACCAGTCGTGCCTCTCCACGCCACCGATGTTGTCCAAGGGAAAGGCAATGGCTGATACAGCTTGGCACCAGTGATGTCGCAACTCATTTCCATAGCTGATTGAACTGGAGCAACGTGAAATAAAGAGTTCTTGCTCAAGGACACAATGCAAAGTCTGGTCTGAGAATCGAACTCATAACCCCACTATTGTAAGCCTGATGCTCTAACCACTAAGCCATGTGCTTTCACACACATATACACACGCACAAGTATAGCACTTTATACAAAACGTTTTTTTTTTCATTTCAGGTAGACACGCTCCATCATCCACTTTTCCAAAAAAATAAATCATACACAAAACGCCAGCATCAAGTTTTCCAAGAGATGTCAACATGAATGGACCTATTATTTTTATCTAAAGACATTTTTCCCAATTCCACCCAGCCCGTCCCTTCAATCTTATTTCTCATTCTTTCTTCTGATGAAGGACTAGCATCCGAAAAGTTAAGTCTCTCTTCCTGCTATATCAAGCGTTAACCTAATATATTCCTTCCATATACTGTACCGATTGTGTTGTTATTTCTGTTTACCTTTTACATACATACATATTATCATAATCATCATCATCATCATTTTACGTCTGCTTTTCCCTGCTTGCAAGGGTGGGACGGGTCCTATTCAGCACAGCATCTCTCCATTCGTTACGGTCCTTTGTCATCTCCTCGGTGAGTTTCAGTGATCTGAGGTCTGCTCTCACCACCTCCGCCCATGTTTTTCGTGGTCTTCCTCTACTGGGATTTCTTGGCACTTCTTTACCCAGCAGTCATCCTCTATGCACATCACATGTCCATACCATCTCAGTCTTCTCTCCTGCACACCACAACTTATCCCTCTTATACCCAGTTTCTCTCTCAACTCATCTATTAATTACCATTATGCTCAGGATTACTTTAGCATATTGGTAATTATCAGCAACAGTACCTTATGAAAAGCTCTACCACTTTCATGTATCTTAAATTCTAAACATCTCGTACCATATTTTCAGGTCATTTTTCCAAAATACAAAACAACAGTACACTATGATTGCATTACATTACAAATTAAAGTTTTTACTTTAGATTACGGCAAATTTTCACTATGATGCACCTGCCAGTAAAAATACTATAAGTATTGGAATTAACAAACTTGTTTTCAGGTATTTTATGTTAAACCATTAACAAGATGTAAAGAATTAAAATGCAAATTTTCTAAATATGAAGATTTATACAAATTGAAATGGTAAAAAGAAGAAAAAAAATTAAAAAGAATTGAAAATTTCTCTTTCAGGGTAAATGGACATTAATTGATGAATATAGATGATGATGATGATGGTGCTGAGGAGGAGGAGGAGGAGGAGGAGACAAAGAAGAAGACAAAGAAGAAAAAGACAAAGAAGACGAAGACGAAGAAGAAGAAAAAGAAGAAGAAGAAGAAGAAAAAGACGAAGAAGACGAAGAAGAAAAAGAAGAAGACGAAGAAGACGAAGAAGAAAAAGACGAAGAAGACGAAGAAGAAAAAGAAGAAGAAGACGAAGAAGAAAAAGAAGAAGACGAAGAAGACAAAGAAGAAAAAGAAGAAGACGAAGAAGACGAAGAAGGAGAAGAAGAAGAAGAAGAAGACAAAGACAAAGAAGAAGAAGAAGAAAACGAAGAAGAAGAAGAAGACGAAGAAGAAGAAGAAGAAGAAGAAATGACAGAAGAAATGACAGAAGACTAACATTGCACACCCAGCAGACCACGCTCACCTCATTAATTTCCAACCATCACATGGCAGGTTAATTGGCAGTATCGGTAGAGGGTCGGACGCCATGCTTTCCAGCATAGTTACGTCCCTTTACGATCTGAGTTCAAATCCCGCCGAGGTTGACTTTGCCTTTCATCCTTACGGGGTCGATAAAATAAAGTACCACTAATGCACTGGGTAATTGCTGGCCTTGTGCCTAAAGTAGAAACAATTAATTTCCAACCATCACAAATCTCCTAGATTCACTACATAGGTAAACTCTCCAAATATCGGTCACTCTCCGACAGGTTTGGGGGTCAAGCCCATAGCAGTGGAGACTTCTGGTGTCCTTGGCTTTAGGGCCACCTCTCTGCTCACCACAAGTGCCACAGAGTTGGCTCCCCGCAGGTGTCAGCCCTGCGAGCTGGAATGGCTCTCCCAGCGTGTCTCCCTCACCATTCTCTGGGGAAACACCTTATCTATTCTGTCCGGTGGGGCTGCAGGGCAGCAGCCAGTCTGTCGGGACCGCGGAGTGTCCATCACGTAGGCCCCCATTTACTCATAATAGTGAGAGTTGGGGAGAGATGGAGGCAGAGACAGTGGGTGTTTGGTTCCTTTGTGTTCGGACCTGGTGTATATGAGAGATAGAGAGAGCAGGAGAGACAGAGGCAGTGACAGTGGGTGTTTGGTTCCTTTGTGTTTGGACCTGGTGTATATGAGAGATGGAGAGAGCAGGAGAGACAGAGGCAGTGACAGTGGGAGATTGGTTCCTTTGTGTTTGGACCTGGTATATATGAGAGATGGAGAGAGCAGGAGAGACGGAGGCAGTGACAGTGGGAGTTTGGTTCCTTTGTGTTTGGACCTGGTGTATATGAGAGATGGGGAGAGCAGGAGAGACGGAGGCAGAGACAGTGGGTGTTTGGTTCCTTTGTGTTCGGACCTGGTGTATATGAGAGATGGAGAGAGCAGGAGAGACAGAGGCAGTGACAGTGGGAGATTGGTTCCTTTGTGTTCGGACCTGGTGTATATGAGATGGGGAGAGTGGGAGAGACGGAGGTAGTGACAGTGGGTGTTTGGTTCCTTTGTGTTCGGACCTGGTGTATATGTGAGAGATGGGGAGAGCAGGAGAGACAGAGGCAGTGAGAGTTTGGTTCCTTTGTGTTCGGACCTGGTGTATATGAGAGATGGGGAGAGCAGGAGAGACGGAGGTAGTGACAGTGGGAGATTGGTTCCTTTGTGTTTGGACCTGGTATATATGAGAGATGGAGAGAGCAGGAGAGACGGAGGCAGTGACAGTGGGAGTTTGGTTCCTGTGTGTTCGGACCTGGTGTATATGAGAGATGGGGAGAGCAGGAGAGACGGAGGCAGTGACAGTGGGCGTTTGGTTCCTTTGTGTTCGGACCTGGTGTATATGAGAGATGGGGAGAGCAGGAGAGACGGAGGCAGTGACAGTGGGAGTTTGGTTCCTTTGTGTTCGGACCTGGTATATATGAGAGATGGGGAGAGCAGGAAAGACGGAGGCAGTGACAATATAGTGAGACCCTTCTTCTAGCTGTCTTAACCACTTCCAATACATTACCCAATATACAATATAGTTAGACCTTCTTCTAGCTGTCTTAACCACTTCCAATACATTACCCAATATACAATATAGTTAAACCTTCTTCTAGCTGTCTTAACCACTTCCAATACATTACCCAATATACAATATAGTTAGACCTTCTTCTAGCTGTCTTAACCACTTCCAATACATTACCCAATAACCATTTATTGATGAAACCTGTAAAGTAAATCACCAAAATGAAGTGTATGTAATTAAGCCGTGTCTTTAATAGCTTTCCTTAGAATTCTTTAAAATTATTCGATCATCCTCATTTTTAACATCCAATAAACTCCTATCTTTTTTCCCTTCTTTTCCTTGTTGTTGTTTTTGTGTATGTGTGTATATATATATGACTGTTTGTGTATGGATGTATATGTGTTTGCTTGAATGTGTATGGATATATGTATGTCCAAGTGTGTATGTATGTATGTATGTATGTTTGTGTATGAATGTATATGTGTATGCCTGGGTGTGTATGGATGTATGTGTGTATACCTGAATATGTATGGATGTATGTAAGGAAAGGGTTGGGGAAATCTTTGTCCCTTATTTTTATGTTTTATATTCTCCATTAATGATTCACTCCTTAAGGCTATTTTAAGATCAAATTTCTTGCATGTTTTCATTCAACCCTCAAGTAACTGCTATCATCTTACCAATGTTCAAAATGATTTCTCTAAAAGTAAATTTAAACCCCCCCCCCCCCCCCCCAAAAAAAATAATACAAAAAATAATGAATAAATAAAAGAAAAAAGAAAGGAAAAATGGGGGAAATGAAAAAAAAAGAAAAAAAAGAAGAAAAAAAAGAAGAAAAAAAGAAAAGAAAAATGAAATTGGGATCTTATAACATACTTTTAATTAAACAGTAGTTTAATAGTACATCATAGCTGATATAATAGTACATCATAGCTGAATGGCCCCACAACTTAGTAGTTTGGTTGGCTTATTACATTCTGTCACCCTTGATGGAGTAGATCATGACATGAAAGTAGCTCATCAAATATATGGAATCATGTCTGGAATTCTTTCTGCAATGTCAGCATCAAATGACCCTTTAGAATCATCCCCATAATGGGTCATGGACTATTTGTCTGAGGGTTTACATTCTACAAGAATAATTCTTTCCCCTTTGTATTCTTTAATGCTTTCTTTCTCTATGGCACTGAAGAGGTTAAAAATATTTGAAAATATTTTTAACCTTTTCAGTGCCATAGATGAGATAACTCATCCTAACATGTATGTAATTCCAGTGCCGTGGACAAGATAACTCGTCCTAACATGTTTGAACTCGATTCCAACAGTTCATAACTTTAAAATTATGAACTATATTATTTATTTTGAAAACAATACCTTATTATGAACTATATTATTTATTTTGAGAACAATACCTTAACATCACTATGAGTGGCCAGTTACAGCTGGTGTGAACAGAAAGAGATGTGAGAATTATGGCCAGTTTGAATGCTAAAGGGTTAAACGATGATGATAATGATGACAGTCTGCAGAGCGCCGAGTGTTGTGTTGTAATTATAAACTAAACAGTGAAACATGATATGATGACCAGATTTAAAGACTTAGATGAACTGAAAATACCCAAGAGACCCATAAATCCATTTTTTCTGATGTACATTTTCCTCATCTAAACACTATGTGATGAATTAATAGATCTACAGAATGATATAAGACTCTTGTACAGTTTCAATAAGACTTCATTAGTCATATATAGAACCTATCATCATCATCATCAGCAGCATTTTACGTCCGCTTTTCCCTGCTTGCAAGGGTGGGGTGGGTCCTATTCAGCACAACATCTCTCCATTTGTCATGGTCGTAAATGCTAAAGGGTTAATATCCACTTTCCCTGCTAGCAAGGGTTGAGTGGCTCATCAGCAAATCAAGTTGGTACTCAAAGTGGAGGTTCAAACTCCATAGTGGACCAAGAGCTTGCATCTTACTTATGTTCCTGCAACCTGTGTGAGCAGAACATTTGCAATTGGGGAAATAGAGGGATACCTGGAAGATGTGTATGGATGGATGGCTGGAACGTGGTTAAGCAGCTCTAGTGATTCATTTTAGCCTTTCAGAGTCAAGTGTCTCTTATCTCTTCAAGAACTTCAAGATGAGTGCGGAAGGAATGTGTGAGAGGGAAAGTAATACACTGGATAATTGCTGGCCTTGTGCCAAAAATAGAAACACAATTATTTGTATATTCAGATGCTGCTGAAAAGCACATTATTATAATGCTATTTTTGAAAAATGTAATTTAGCTGATAAAAGAATTTATAATTTCCTTTGTTTTAATAAGATTCATATTGTTTCCTTACAATTCGATAATCATCTCATTTAATTTGTTTAAGATGTCTGAAATATAAGTGATGTCAATCTTTAGTTTTTCTAGCTCATTGCACATTTTCTTATCAGACAACTTAAAAAATCCCAAAATAGTATCGTAGAGATCATCACAGACAGAATTTCTGAGAAAGTCATTGAACTTTGATATAATAATAATAATTTTTTCTACTTTTGGCATAAGGCCAGCAATTATCCCAGTGCATTACTGGTACTTCATTTTATCGACCCCGTAAGGATGAAAGGCAAAGTTAACTTCAGCGAAATTTGAACTCAGAATGGCAAGGGCCGCAACTCTATGTTGCAAAGGATGGCGTCCGACCCTCTACTGATACTGCCAATCCACCACCTTATAATAATAATAATGAAATTGTGTACAGTGCTCAGGTGCACTACAACTCATCAAAGGTGCATGTATAGTATATAGAATGATGTTCAAATGTCAGGAAAATGAACAGTGTATGAGTCATATGTAGTAAAAGATATTGAAATTCTTGATCATTTTCATGGCCAAGTTTCCAGAACATGTGAATATAACAGGAATGAGTTTTTATCTTATTCACTGCGAGATTAACATTGTGTAAAGTTTTATACAATCTAACTACTGAGATACTATGTAACAAAGTGTTGCTGATGAATGATATAGTAAAGATGCTTTTTTTTTTACTCTTTATCGCATGGTTGGGTCGGCGGTGACTAAACTGGCAACCCCGCCAAGGTTACTTGGTGAGGTGGGTGATTTTGGACACCCTGCAGGACAAAACACAAAACCTGACAAAGGGTGGAAGAATTCATAAGAGTCAACGGCCATCTAAAAAATAAAAATCCTGCCAAATCAATGGCTGGCAGTAGTTCCAGCTGCACACATCAAAAGACTGGTGTAGTGGTTCTGAGAACAATGTGGCTTTGCAGATGATCAATGTAAATTGACAATGGAAAGGTGCTCCCGCTCGAGTTAGAAGAGAACTATTGACCTTCAGGAGAAGCAGTGACCCCTGATTGTATTCAGCAACCGAAACAAATATGAAGTACACCAAATCCAATGCTCCTAGGGGCGGCCCTGGTTCTTCTTATTTGTGAGTGTAAACTCAACCAGATTAGATTAGATTAGATTATCATTTAAACTGGCCATATCTGGTCAGAATTCGCTCACCCCTTTCTGTTCAAACCAGCTGTTGCCTGCTCATACTGATGTTAAGGTATTGTTCTCAAAATAAATAACACCAAAGTTTTATAGATTCGATATTATGTGAGGTAAAGCCTTTACTACAAAAATACAATAGTAAATATAGAGTAATGTAAATAGTAGAGGGTTAAATGTGTCATATTTACATGGAGTATAAAACAAACAGCTTTGTCAGGCACCATGTTAACCTTTACATTACTCTATATATACTATTGTATTTCCATGAAAAAGGCTTTACCTCACACAATCATCTCACATAATATCGAATCTATGAGATTTTGATATTTATTTTGAGAACAATACCTTAACATCAGTATGAGTGTCTGGTTACGGCCAGATTGAACAGAAAGAGGTGAGAGAATTCTGGCTGTATATGGCCGGTTTAAATGCTAAAGGGTTAATAAATATAGTGGCAGGCAGGAACCACACCTTGTGATGGGTGAAAAGACAGACGCTTGCATGTTATGGACATGTATCCTGCCACAATAGCTTGTCTAAAGCCATACTTCAGATCACAGTCGAAAGAGGGTGAAGAAGAGGCAGAGAAAGAAAACCCTTGTCTGACATCAATGACTAGACTGGACACAACACCGAGACCCTTCTATGTATGATGGAGAATAGAGACCAGTGGTGATGACTGACTGTGAAAGTATCTAGAGTGGCACCCCAGTGACTGGCTGAGCCAGTAGTACATCTACAGTGGCACCTCTGTGGCTGGCTGTACCAGTGTCACTTCGAGTGTGACACCTCTATGGCTGGCTGTACCAGTGTCATATGAAGGGTGGCACCCCATTGACTGGCTGTACCAGTGTCATATGAAGGGTGGCAGCCCATTGACTGGCTGAACCAGTAGTACATCTACAGTGGCACCTCTGTGGCCGGCTGTACCAGTGTCACTTCGAGTGTGACACCTCTATGGCCAGCTGTACCAGTGTCATATGAAGGGTGGCACCTCTATGGCTGGCTGTACCAGTGTCATATGAAGGGTGGCAGCCCATTGACTGGCTGAACCAGTAGTACATCTACAGTGGCACCTCTGTGGCCGGCTGTACCAGTGTCACTTCGAGTGTGACACCTCTGTGGCCGGCTGTACCAGTGTCACATTGAGTGTGGCACCTCTATGGCTGGCTGTACCAGTGTCATATGAAGGGTGGCACCCCATTGACTGGCTGAACCAGTAGTACATCTACAGTGGCACCTCTGTGGCCGGCTGTACCAGTGTCACTTCGAGTGTGACACCTCTATGGCTGGCTGTACCAGTGTCACATCGAGTGTGACACCTCTATGGCTGGCTGTACCAGTGTCATATGAAGGGTGGCACCCCATTGACTGGCTGAACCAGTAGTACATCTACAGTGGCACCTCTGTGGCCGGCTGTACCAGTGTCATATGAAGGGTGGCACCTCTATGGCTGGCTGTACCAGTGTCATATGAAGGGTGGGACCCCAGTGACTGGCTGAACCAGTAGTACATCTACAGTGGCACCTCTGTGGCCGGCTCACATCTAGGGTGGCACCCCAGTGACTGGCTGCACCAGTGTCACATCAAGGGTGGCACCCCAGTGACTGGCTGCACCAGTGTCACATCAAGGGTGGCACCCCAGTGACTGGCTGCACCAGTGTCACATCAAGGGTGGCACCCCAGTGACTGGCTGCACCAGTGTCACATCAAGGGTGGCACCCCAGTGACTGGCTGCACCAGTGTCACATCAAGGGTGGCACCCCAGTGACTGGCTGCACCAGTGTCACATCAAGGGTGGCACCCCAGTGACTGGCTGCACCAGTGTCACATCAAGGGTGGCACCCCAGTGACTGGCTGCACCAGTGTCACATCTAGGGTGGCACCCCTGTGACTGGCTGCACCAGTGTCACATCAATGGTGGCACCCCAGTGACTGGCTGCACCAGTGTCACATCAAGGGTGGCACCCCAGTGACTGGCTGCACCAATGTCACATCAAGGGTGGCACCGCAGCCTGGTGCACAGATGATGATGATGGTGATGGTGGTGGCGATGGTGATGACAATAGAGATTGTGATGATGGTGGCTGTGGTGATGATGATGATGACAACGATGCTGAAGGTAATGCTGACGATGGTGATGATGATAACTAATTCTTTCTCTAGTTGTCATCTTTATTTCACAATTATCTCATTATTTGTAAATCAGTTTTATAAACCTCAATATATCATCATCATCATCATCATTCTACGTCTGCTGTTTCCCTGCCTGCAAGGGTGGGACGGGAACTGATTCTGGCTTGATTTCTACAGCTGGATGCCCTTCCTAACACCAACCTCATTTACAGTGAGTGCTGGGTGCTTTTTTGCCGTGGCACCTCCACGACCACTTTGCAGTGGAATGATAGGGACCCCAGTCCCTATCATCTCATTTCTACAGCTGAGTAAACTGGAGCAATGTGAAATAAAGTGTCTTGCTCAAGGAAACAACACATCACCTGGTCTGAGAATTGAACTCACAACCTTTCGATTGCAAGGCCAATGCTCTAACCACTAAGCCATGTAGCCTACATCATATTTTTTAGCTTCAGCTGGAGGTTTTATTTTAAAATGATCCATCAATCAACTGTGAAACTTTCATTCCCTTATTTAAGAACTTCTTTTTTTAACATAATAAATATATTTCTTTATTTACCATAAAGGCATAAAAAGAAGGGACAAATACAAAGGGGGAGTTTACATAAAATCGAGTAAAAAGGGTATAAAATGAAAATAATCGAAAACAACCTCAAAAGGGAGGGGATGTAATGGGGGTTGCACACACCCCCAAAAAAGTGTGCAATCCTTTGCCCGGGGAGCACATGGAGAAGGTGCTCCCCTCTCCTTCACTTCTTTACCTACAGGATGGTATACAGAGAAGGCCCATTTACACGAGCCATTCTCACCACTATTACCCACCTTTCATAAAACTGCCTGTGGCCAAGCACCTCTCTCTCCATTCTTATCCTTCTTCCGAAGTGATATCGGAAGAAGTAGACCAGACTATGGCCAGAGAGGAAGTTGCCTGACCTCAGACCTTTCAATCGTGTCCACCAAACAACCTCTTTCAACATGGCTATTATGCACAGAAAAACTGCCTTTGCTTCCTTTGTGAAGAGGGGAGGGGGCTTCATTGTCATCACGGACTCGGCGGTCAATCGAATCGGCTTTAACATAATAAATATATTGCTTACTATTAATGAATGGAAAAACCTTATATTTCAAATATTTACATAAGTATTGACATTCCTTGTATACTTGTTTTCATGGCTCTAAGCACAATATCAATATCTATATATCTAAAACAGAGAATGTCTGCCTGTCTGTCTGACTCCCTAAAACTCGAGAACCACCCAACCGATTGTTTTCAAACTTTACACATGTAATACTTATGGTCCTGTGAGATATTTTTGCATACAACAAAATATAAACAAACGTATTTATTTCACGTGGCTCGATAAGGATAAATATATATCAAATATATAAGATCCCCAGAGCAATTCCCGAGCAACACCGGGCCATTCTGCTAGTTCACATTAAAAAAGTAACTTTCTATCTTAACACTCCCATATTTGGCCAGAATTCTATCACCTTTTTCTGTTCAAACTGGCTGTAACTGGCCACTCATGGCTCATCATCATCATCATCATTTAACGTCTATCTTCCACGCTAGTATGGGTTAGACGGGAATTGTCCCACTTGAGGCAAGTGTGACTGTGTCTCATTTGTGTAGGACTGTATCTGGTAGGTTTTCTACGGCTGGATGTCCTTCCTAACATCAACCACATTTACAGTGTGGACTGGGAGCCTTTTTACCGTGTCTCCTACATGGCCACATTACAGCATGGACTGTGTGCTTTTTTGTCGTAACACTACACAACCTCTTTCGTTTGGACTGGGTCAAAGTATTTTTCTCAAAATAAATAATTGTTTCTACTTTAGGCACAAGGCCAGCAATTACCCAGTGCATTACTGGTACTTTATTTTATTGACCCCATAAGGATGAGAGGCAAAGTCAACCTCGGCGGGATTTGAACTCAGATTGTAAAGGGACGTAACTATGCTGGAAAGCATGGCGTCCGACCCTCTACCGATACTGCCAATCCACCACCCTTTACGTAAGGTGCTTATTTCTCAAAATAAATAATATCAAAATCTCACTATTATGTGAGATAAAGTCTTTACCGCGAAAATAAAATAGTAAATATAGAATAATGTAAATGTGAGGTAAAGTCTTTACCGCGAAAATACAATAGTAAATATAGAGTAATGTAAATGTGAGGTAAAGTCTTTACCGCGAAAATACAATTGTAAATATAGAGTAATGTAAATGTGAGGTAAAGTATTTACCGTGAAAATACAATAGTAAATATAGAGTAATGTAAATGTGAGGTAAAGTATTTACCGTGAAAATACAATAGTAATTATAGAGTAATGTAAAGTATTTACCGTGAAAATACAATAGTAAATATAGAGTAATGTAAATGTTAACGGGTTAATGAAAGACTGGCATAAAAGAAACACTAAATGCTGTAAGAAATAAATTGAAGAATGTTTCTTTTATACAGATTTAAAAATCACAAATTGATTATGTTGATTCTGGGGTGGATCTGAAGGGTGAAGTTTTGAAATAATGACCTTACGTAAATGGCAATAATTTTAAAATTTATTTTCTTAATTTTTGTTTTTGTGACAGATGCGCTGGAGGAGTAAACACTAAGAGCACATGTGAAATAAATATATTTAGTTGCAAGGAAGGATCTTTAGAAGTTGTTGATAGCTTTTATTTCCTAGGTGACCTAATCAGTAGTGAGGGGGTTGTTATGAAAGGATGATAGCCAAAATAAGAACTGGTTGGAAAAAATTTAAGGAGATTGTACCTCTACTCAACAAAGGGCATCTATATTGTCTTTCAACATACTAGAAATAGCAGCTGAAAATGATAAAAGTTTGAATGGGAGTAGGAGATGAAATATATATTTATACAGGGACCAAAAGTCACAACACATTGGAAAAATAATTACATTTTTAAGTTTCCATAATTATTAAATTGTTTCTTATAAAAAGATAATTATTTTTCCTAAGTATCCCAACTTTTCATCCACCCTGTATATATATTTGCAGAATCATAAATCTCGCTGTTCACAATGTAGAATACCAAAATAATTGCTGTTGTAATAAGAATCCTTCCTCCACACCTGCTATCAAGAACATGTCCAGGGTTCTCCTCTCTTTAGGGAGGTGCATCCTTGTGAGGTGGAGAGAATATTTGCTGATCTTCTTAACCCAATCACAACAGTGTCTTCAGATGTATGCAAGGGGCATATGGGAGTGATGACAAATCTCTCAGAGGCTGAGGTTACAAGAGCAGTTAAAGAGCTCAAATGTGGCAAAACCACTGGGGAAGATGAAATCTAACCCGAGATGTCAAAAGCCTCAAATAAAGAAGGCATTCTCTAGCTGACTTGTGTGTGCTGGGTGGCCTGGATCTCTGGAAAGGCACCTAAGCAATGGCAATCGGGAGTGATAATCCCAATTTAAAGGGGGGAAAAAAAATGCCATGGTGAAGCTTTTTCCAAAGCCCTACTGATCTCAAGAATTAACATGCAGACTGAAATTTTTTTTATGTTTTGAATTGGAGAGAATACTTAATACCGAACAAAAGACTATACTAGTTTCATTTCTTCTGTTGATCTATATAATACTGTATAATAATTCTACTATAAAGGATATATCTTTTTAATATGGTATAGAACAGAGGTTCTCAAAGTGGGTGCTACGCCCCCCAGGAAGGGGGGGGGTCGTTGAGAAGGTCCACAGGGCACTGGGGCCTAAGGGAGCGGTAGAGATTATATAATAGTATATTAAATATCAAATCATACATATTATATATAAATATAGTAAAATAAAAAATATATAATATTTATTTATATATAGTATATATTCATCATCATCATTTTACGTCCGCTTTTCCCTGCTTGCAAGGGTGGGATGGGAACTGATTCTGGCTTGATTTCTACAGCTGGATGCCCTTCCTAACACCAACCTCATTTACAGTGAGTGCTGGGTGCTTTTTTTGCCGTGGCACCTCCACGACCACTTTGCAGTGGAATGATATGGACTAGGGTCTCATTTCTACAGCTGAGTAAACTGGAGCAATGTGAAATAAAGTGTCTTGCTCAAGGAAACAACACATTACCCGGTCTGAGAATTGAACTCACAACCTTTCGATTGCAAGGCCAATGCTATAACCACTATTATATGCCTATTATATTATATTATTTATTATAAAGTACCAGTAATGTACTGGGTTATTGCTGGCCTTGTGCCTAAAGTAGAAACAATTATTTATTATATATAAATTGATGATTTTATTTATTATATATTATTTACAATTTGCGTGTCAGCAAGTCTGTCTGGAAATATGTTGGCGGGTTTTATGTTGCCATGAAGAGAGGGTGGAACAAGCCCAATAAGTTTGAGAACCTCTGGTTTAGAAAAAACATCTGAGTTCTATAATAGTGTTGCTGTTAAAAAAAAATGTCCAACATATATCAATACAGACAATCATCTAAGTGGGACCAATATATTTCTCCTTGACTGCTAGTTATTCAAATTAATAGATTTCTATGACATTATCATGATTGATATTATTCATTATCAACATGAAATTCAACAGAATAATTATTCAATTGAAAAAACCATTCACTTTCTCTCTGCCAATTCTTAAGGTATGTCAATTATGGTATAAACTTTTCAATGACATTTATACCAGCTATTATAAAATTACTGATCATTCATATTAATTTTCTTGAGAAAGATTATTTACTTTTATGTTATGGCTGCTTTAACCCTTTTCTGAGCACATTTCAAAAGAAATGTGGTCGCCATATGTTTCAATTAATATTTGAAATTGAGAATTTGGAGGAGTTTAGTAACATAAATAGCTTCTCTATTATTAAACAGGTGTTTGGAACATAACTTAAAGAAAGGCTATTTATTACACAATCATCATCATCATTTAATGTCTATCTTCCACGCTAGCATGGGTTAGAGGGGAATTGTCCCACTTGATATAAGATTGATCAGGTGACTGTGTCTCGCTCGTATAGGACTGCATCTGGCAGGTTTTCTACAGCTGGATGCCCTTCCTAACACCAACCACATTTACAGTGTGGACTGGGTGCCTTTTTACCATGTCTCCTACAGAACCACTTTACAGTGTGGACTAGGAGCCTTTTTACTGTGTCTCCTACACAACACTTTACAACGTGGACTGGGTGCTTTTTTGTCATGACACCTACACAACCTCTTTAGTTTGGACTGGATGTTCTGTGGTACCAACATAACTTTACAGAGAAAGGGTGGTGTTAGTGAAGATTTATATTTAAATATGGACATTTTAAAATAGATTCATATGAGAGTCAGCTGAAAAGTCCATAGGCTGACTAAGATACTCTCATGGAATGACCACATAAGGTTTACTTTTCAACATAGTCCCAGGAAAGAACCAATGCAGTGATAGCCAATACAACAACTCCAGAATTGCTATTCGTGTTATTCCAGCAAAGACATCTTAAGTCTTATAAAGTCTTATAAAGTGGTTAATGCTAGATAATGATCTACATTTTGTAGATAATACAAGGGTCAGCTGAATAGTTCATAGGCTGACCATGATACTCTCATGGAATGACCACATAACTTTATTTTCAACAATGCAGTTATTAATAAGAAGTTGAAATTAATTGTGTCTACTTTTGGCACAAGGCCAGCAATTACCCCAGTGTATTACTGGTACTTTATTTTATCGGCCCCGTAAGGATGAAAGGCAAAGTTAACCTCGGTGGGATTTGAACTCAGACCATAAAGGGTCATAACTCTATGCTGTTAAGCATGGCGTCCGACCCTCTACCAATACTGCCAATCCGCCACCCTATAAGAAGTTAAAATTAATGCGTGCAAAATTTCACAGATCTAGCATCACTCCTTCATAGCCGGCTAAAGAACTTTTCTGCCGACCCTTCTACAATAGAATCAGAGGTTGTTGTACGTGTGTTCATTGCAAAAGTGTTAAGCAATTCATTATCAACTACTTCGTTTATCATGGCATTCATTTTACCACAAGGTTAAAACCAGTATAAAATAGACTGTGGTCAATTAAATTTTAATCTTAATATTTAATTAGTCTTAGTTTCAGTTAGTTCTTCCATTGAAAATGTTATTAATATAAAACTTTGATAAGAATGTGCCACTTTCATTTTGTCAAACTGTAGCTCATAGATTGTTTGGTAGCTGTAGAAGAATTACTTTTGTTGACATTCTGCAGCAGACAGCTTGTCACTGGGGATATTTTTTGGTGCATGAGTTGTTGTTTGACACAAACACATACACCCAACTTAAACAGCAATGCATAAAATGTTTGACACAATCACATACACCCAACTTAAACAATACATAAAATGTTTGACACAATCACATACACCCAACTTAAACAGCAATGCATAAAATGTTTGACATAATCACATACACCCAACTTAAACAACAATGCATAAAATGTTTGACACAATCACATACACCCAACTTAAACAACAATGCATAAAATGTTTGACACAATCACATACACCCAACTTAAACAACAATACATAAAATGTTTGACACAATCACATACACCCAACTTAAACAACAATGCATAAAATGTTTGACACAATCACATACACCCAACTTAAACAGCAATGCATAAAATGTTTGACACAATCACATACACCCAACTTAAACAGCAATGCATAAAATGTTTGACACAATCACATACACCCAACTTAAACAGCAATGCATAAAATGTTTGACACAATCACATACACCCAACTTAAACAACAATGCATAAAATGTTTGACACAATCACATACACCCAACTTAAACAACAATGCATAAAATGTTTGACACAATCACATACACCCAACTTAAACAGCAATGCATAAAATGTTTGACACAATCACATACACCCAACTTAAACAACAATGCATAAAATGTTTGACACAATCACATACACCCAACTTAAACAACAATGCATAAAATGTTTGACACAATCACATACACCCAACTTAAACAACAATGCATAAAATGTTTGACACAATCACATACACCCAACTTAAACAACAATGCATAAAATGTTTGACACAATCACATACACCCAACTTAAACAACAATACATAAAATGTTTGACACAATCACATACACCCAACTTAAACAACAATGCATAAAATGTTTGACACAATCACGTACACCCAACTTAAACAACAATACATGAAATGTTTGACACAATCACATACACCCAACTTAAACAACAATACATAAAATGTTTGACACAATCACATACAGCCAACTTAAACAACAATACATAAAATGTTTGACACAATCACATACACCCAACTTAAACAGCAATACATAAAATGTTTGACACAATCACATACACCCAACTTAAACAACAATGCATAAAATGTTTGACACAATCACATACACCCAACTTAAACAACAATACATAAAATGTTTGACACAATCACATACACCCAACTTAAACAGCAATGCATAAAATGTTTGACACAATCACATACACCCAACTTAAACAACAATGCATAAAATGTTTGACACAATCACATACACCCAACTTAAACAACAATACATAAAATGTTTGACACAATCACATACACCCAACTTAAACAACAATACATAAAATGTTTGACACAATCACATACACCCAACTTAAACAACAATACATAAAATGTTTGACACAATCACATACACCCAACTTAAACAACAATACATAAAATGTTTGACACAATCACATACACCCAACTTAAACAACAATGCATAAAATGTTTGACACAATCACATACACCCAACTTAAACAACAATGCATAAAATGTTTGACACAATGGCATACACCCAACTTAAACAACAATACATATAATGTTTGACACAATCACATACACCCAACTTAAACAACAATACATAAAATGTTTGACACAATCACATACACCCAACTTAAACAACAATACATAAAATGTTTGACACAATCACATACACCCAACTTAAACAACAATACATAAAATGTTTGACACAATCACATACACCCAACTTAAACAACAATACATAAAATGTTTGACACAATCACATACACCCAACTTAAACAACAATACATAAAATGTTTGACACAATCACATACACCCAACTTAAACAACAATGCATAAAATGTTTGACACAATCACATACACCCAACTTAAACAACAATGCATAAAATGTTTGACACAATGGCATACACCCAACTTAAACAACAATACATATAATGTTTGACACAATCACATACACCCAACTTAAACAACAATACATAAAATGTTTGACACAATCACATACACCCAACTTAAACAACAATACATAAAATGTTTGACACAATCACATACACCCAACTTAAACAACAATGCATAAAATGTTTGACACAATCACATACACCCAACTTAAACAACAATGCATAAAATGTTTGACACAATGGCATACACCCAACTTAAACAACAATGCATAAAATGTTTGACACAATCACATACACCCAACTTAAACAACAATACATAAAATGTTTGACACAATCACATACACCCAACTTAAACAACAATGCATAAAATGTTTGACACAATGGCATACACCCAACTTAAACAACAATGCATAAAATGTTTGACACAATCACATACACCCAACTTAAACAACAATGCATAAAATGTTTGACACAATGGCATACACCCAACTTAAACAACAATGCATAAAATGTTTGACACAATCACATACACCCAACTTAAACAACAATGCATAAAATGTTTGACACAATGGCATACACCCAACTTAAACAACAATGCATAAAATGTTTGACACAATCACATACACCCAACTTAAACAACAATACATAAAATGTTTGACACAATCACATACACCCAACTTAAACAACAATGCATAAAATGTTTGACACAATGGCATACACCCAACTTAAACAACAATGCATAAAATGTTTGACACAATCACATACACCCAACTTAAACAACAATACATAAAATGTTTGACACAATCACATACACCCAACTTAAACAACAATGCATAAAATGTTTAACAGCAAAAAAAAAATGACACTAGAAACGGAAGCTTTAATTTAAGTAGCACCAGAGGAGACACAAGATTGACGAATCAAGTGTGACAAAAAAGTATCCATGACTTGGCTCTCCGCAGGATTTCCTCGTTTCGCACTCAGACATGCCAGGACACACGAAGGATCCCTCGCAGGCACCACTGGTGGAATGTGTTCAGCCGTCTCTCTATCTTTGCCATGCTCTTTGCACACATAGAGCACTGTCTCATAAAGAACATTTGCCACCAGGTGATCCTGTCAATGAACTTTCCAAAAAGACTATGCTGCAACGCATGGCACCTGACACTCTACTGATGCTGCCAATCCACCACCATAGATAGACAGATAGAAATATAGATAGATAGATAGATAGATAGATAGATAGATAGATAGATAGACAGATACATAAATCCATCTAGTCACTTTCTTCTCGTATGAACTGGACATAAAAATAGTTGGGAAATACACTGAATTTCCTAATTTAAAACCTATAAAAACTATGACCATCACAGTGACTATCAAAGCAAAGACCAATTCTAATGCTACAGCCAGCAGAAATACCGCTCTTAAATAAGCAATAATACCTCTACAGATTATAATACTGGAGGAAGCTATATAATAGGATCTACTAATCAGTAGTCATTTACTATAAAATTAACAAAAAGATACTTAATACCTCCCTTCCCTGTTCTTTTCCTTCTAATTTCCTCAATCAAGTTTCTTTTTATTCTATTCTTTGTTGTTTTTATTTTATTCTTTTTTTTATAAATAGCAGCACATGACAAAGAGAGACTGAATGAATTACAAGAGGAGTGGACAATTTATCAGCAAAATATCTACTGGAAACAGGATTGAACAGCCAAAATAAACACCCACAAAATTATTAACCACCTTACCAACAACAACCCTGAGCACCTTTTTGATTTCCATATGTCTAACATGTGGGCAAGCCTACAAGATCAGAAAACAGCACAGCTCCCATGACTTTCGGAAACATTTTTTCATGCTCAGGATTGCTGAAGCATGGAACAAACTACCTGCATCAGTTGTTAGCTGTTGAGACACTGTATCCTTTAAAACCTCCATGGAACAAACTACCCGCATCAGTTGTTAGCTGTTGAGACACTGCATCCTTTAAAACCTCCATGGAACAAACTACCCGCATCAGTTGTTAGCTGTTGAGACACTGCATCCTTTAAAACCTCCATGGGACAAACTACCTGCATCAGTTGTTAGCTGTTGAGACACTGCATCCTTTAAAACCTCCATGGGACAAACTACCTGCATCAGTTGTTAGCTGTTGAGACACTGCATCCTTTAAAACCTCCATGGGACAAACTACCTGCATCAGTTGTTAGCTGTTGAGACACTGCATCCTTTAAAACCTCCATGGAACAAACTACCTGCATCAGTTGTTAGCTGTTGAGACACTGCATCCTTTAAAACCTCCATGGGACAAACTACCTGCATCAGTTGTTAGCTGTTGAGACACTGCATCCTTTAAAACCTCCATGGAACAAACTACCTGCATCAGTTGTTAGCTGTTGAGACACTGCATCCTTTAAAACCTCCATGGGACAAACTACCTGCATCAGTTGTTAGCTGTTGAGACACTGCATCCTTTAAAACCTCCATGGAACAAACTACCTGCATCAGTTGTTAGCTGTTGAGACACTGCATCCTTTAAAACCTCCATGGGACAAACTACCTGCATCAGTTGTTAGCTGTTGAGACACTGCATCCTTTAAAACCTCCATGGGACAAACTACCTGCATCAGTTGTTAGCTGTTGAAACACTGCATCCTTTAAAACCTCCATGGGACAAACTACCTGTATCAGTTGTTAACTGTCAAGACACTACATCCTTTAAAACCTCCATGGAACAAACTCCCTGCATCAGTTGTTAGCTGTCAAGACACTGCATTCTTTAAAACCTCCATGCTTCCTGAAATTCACCAACACAACACCTGATGTCCCCCCTCCATACACACGCACACATGTATATCATGACTCATACACTGTTCACTTTCCTGACATGTGTACATTATTCTATGTACTATAGATGCACCTTTGATGAGCTGTAGTGCGCCTGAGCACTGTACGCAATAATTTCATTATTATTATTATTATATAAATATCTATTGGAAACCAGGATTGAACAGATAAAATATCTAACATTTATCAAAATAGTTATTGATTTCTGAACAATGAATAACATGATGGTGGTGGTGGTGATAGTGGTTGTGATGGTGGTGGTGGTGGTGGTGGTGGTAGCAGTAGTGGTGGTGATGATGATGGTGATTATGATGATGATGGTAGTGATGTTGATGGTGGAGGCAGTGGTGGTGGTTATGGTGATGATGGTGATGGTGATGATGGTGGTGGTGATGGTGGTGGTGATGCTGGTGGTGGTGGTGATGTTGGTGATGGTGGTGATGCTGGTGGTGATGATGATGATGGTGGTGGTGGTAGCAGTGGTGGTGGATATGATGATGGTGGTTATGATGATGATGATGATGATGATGATGATGGTGATGATGATGATGAAGGTGGAGGCAGTGGTAGGGGTGGTGGTGGTGATGATGGTGATAAGTATGATAATGACTGTGATGATGATGATGGTTTTGGTGTCCATAAAGGTAATACAAAGAAAGAAAAAAAAAACCAATATTCCAAAAAAAGTTCTTGTAGCAGTATTATAGTTTGTCATATTGTCATTGTATTCAGACACAAAGAGATAATAATTTCTTCACTGTAACCATTAGCAGTGACAATGTTGGAATAACTAATATTTTGATCTTTATGGCCACTGGGTCATTAGTTGGTATTCCGACACTGGTCTCTGTCCTAAAGACAAAGATATTGACCTTTTCTTCCTGCTCTAATAGTTTATACAGTAGTGATATTAACCCTTTACCATCTACATTACTCTATATATACTATTGTATTCTTGTGGTAAAGGCTTTACCTCACGTAATATCTCACATAACATTTACATTACTCTCTATATACTATTGTATTTTCACAGTAAAGACTTTACCTCACATAACATTTACATTACTCTATATATACTATTGTATTTTCACAGTAAAGGCTTTACCTCCCGTAATATCTCACATAACATTTACATTACTCTATATAGACTATTGTATTTTCACAGTAAAGGCTTTACCTCACATAACATTTACATTACTCTATATATACTATTGTATTTTCACAGTAAAGGCTTTACCTCCCGTAATATCTCACATAACATTTACATTACTCTATATAGACTATTGTATTTTCACAGTAAAGGCTTTACCTCACATAACATTTACATTACTCTATATATACTATTGTATTTTCACAGTAAAGGCTTTACCTCCCGTAATATCTCACATAACATTTACATTACTCTATATAGACTATTGTATTTTCACAGTAAAGGCTTTACCTCACATAACATTTACATTACTCTATATCTACTATTATATTTTCATGGTAAAAGCTTTACCTCACATAATATCTCACATAACATTTACATTACTCTATATATACTATTGTATTTTTACAGTAAAGACTTTACCTCACATAAGATTTACATTACTCTATATATACTATTGTATTTTCACAGTAAAGGCTTTACCTCACATAACATTTACATTACTCTATATATACTATTGTATTTTCACTGTAAAGGCTTTACCTCACATAACATTTACATTACTCTATATATACTATTGTATTTTCACAGTAAAGGCTTTACCTCACATAACATTTACATTACTCTATATATACTATTGTATTTTCACAGTAAAGGCTTTACCTCACATAACATTTACATTACTCTATATATACTATTGTATTTTCACTGTAAAGGCTTTACCTCACATGTTTATCTCACATAACATTTACATTACTCTCGCTTAACGTCTATCTTCCATTCCAACATCGGGATAGGAGAGCTGGTACCCCCTGTTATTAGTGACTGCTTGTGGTTTCGAAAGCACTAGTGCGGACACAGCCTCATAGGTGGCATGATGGCAGTGGCCAGCAAATCAGGATAGGAGAGCTTGTGCCCCTGTTATTAGTGACTGCTTGTGGTTTCGAAAGCACTAATGGGGACACAGCCTCAGAGGTGGCACGATGGCAGTAGCCAGCAAATCTTACTCTCCTTTTACATACAATGACAGATATGCATGGGAGGCTGGCATATATTTCTTTTAAAGTCAGAATGCCAGAAAAATATAGTAAAACACACTCACTGCTTGGTTTGGTTTTCGCTTCAGTATATTTTTATATTTCTATAAATAATTCAGCTGGCAATCAATGTTTATCATTGATTGACCAACAGTTAAAAAATATAAATATAAATATAGTTTCTAAGAGTTCTTTTATCACACATATCTATGACATCATCAGTGATTATCTTGTTTCTATGTTTCCTGTTTTGTTCCTGTAATGTTTTCTTATTCTATTTTATTTATTTATTTATTGTTGTCTTTGCAAATTTATGAAATCTATTATTTTGTAATCCATGTAAATTGGGACAACTGCACATTTCTTTTATAATGCATCTTGTGTGTATGTGTTTGTGTAAGCGTGTATGTGTAAGTGTGTGATTATGATCCACCGATGCCCCCCCCCCCCCCCAACTTATGGGCTTCATGGGTAAAAATTCTCAGACATGCAAGAATCATGATTTCATTTCTAGATGAATGGAGATTATTTTGCTTGTAATTGAAATTCAGATTTTCATAGAGATAATGAAAAAGTACAGCCTGTAGAGTTGCTAGTTTTTGTTCTTGTTTCTGTTGGCTGTTATATGTATTTCAATATTTGCTATTTGTTTTATTTATTTTATTGCTTATTACTGTGAGAAAGCCAATTTGTAAAATGCCAGGCTGATTTTTAAGCCAAGGGCCTTGTACGTTTCAATTTTATGCTGTAATTGCTTGTGCTTGTTGAAACCAACCAACTATGGTTGTTAGTAAGCCATTTGCTTTTTCTTGATTTTTTTATGTTTTCACTCTTTGCTTCTGGGAAACGTGAACTCATTTCAGGACCACATCTTTTCTCATTTTTGTTTAGAGACATTCACACTTTGCACTCTCCCTGAAACTTTTCAAACCTTCAAAATACAGGAGGAGAGGGTAACAAAAAGAAAAAGAAGAAAATGCAGGAAAGAAAGGAAGAAATAGAGACAAAACTATGTTCAGAGAAGAGAAATGGCAGGAAAACAGTTAATTGCAAGGAAACCATGTTGTAGAGGGCTAATTAATCTTGAGCATAGCAAGAAAACAAACCCAGAATTTAGTTAATTTTCTTCATGTGAGATCTCTTAATAACCCATCTGGGACGAGGTTTTATATATTTTCTCTTTCACCCTAACTTCTCTCCCATGTATTCTCATTTTAATGGCAAAATGTGTTAAAGATAAAAAAATAACTTGGAAAAGCAATAGAGATGAAAATAAAATGTATTTCTGAGAGGTAATTAACTTCTAGATTGATCTTTAAAAAAAAGTTATTTCACTGGTTAGAAATGATCTTTACTGGTAATGCCACATAATTCTTGTGAAAACCCATAATTTTGCTGTTCTTTTTTCACGTTTTGTAGTTGTTTAGTTCCTTGGTTAAGTTGTGATGACAGCACACAGGGTCAAAATAACTAAGTACCTCTATGGAGAGGAGAGATTTGTTGTTCAGTAACAACCCCTCCTAAACCTAATGATCTATTACCTTTCGTTACCTCTCTCTCTCTCTCTCTTTTCAGTGTTAAATAACAATAAAAATCCTGTATCATATTAAAAAACACCTCATTTTTTAGCCAGTCCTCCGCTCTTTAACACTCATTCCTATAGTTGTCACCTCTAACTCCCCCTCTCTCTACCAACAGCTACTATCTACTTCCTCCTCTCTCTACCAACAGTATTTATTATAACAGAACTTTACCTGTATTATACTCAACATGTTTTTATATAAACCTACCTGAAACTTTACCATGAAAATACCAGAGTATATATAGAGTAATGTAAATGTTATGTGAGGTAAAGCCTTTACCATGAAAATACCATAGTATATATAGAGTAATGTAAATGTTATGTGAGGTAAAGCCTTTACCATGAAAATACCATAGTATATATAGAGTAATGTAAATGTTATGTGAGGTAAAGCCTTTACCATGAAAATACCATAGTATATATAGAGTAATGTAAATGTTATGTGAGGTAAAGCCTTTACCATGAAAATACCATAGTATATATAGAGTAATGTAAATGTTATGTGAGGTAAAGCCTTTACCATGAAAATACCATAGTATATATAGAGTAATGTAAATGTTATGTGAGGTAAAGCCTTTACTATGAAAATACCATAGTATATATAGAGTAATGTAAATGTTATGTGAGGTAAAGCCTTTACCATGAAAATACCATAGTATATATATAGAGTAGTGAAAATGTTATGTGAGGTAAAGCCTTTACCATGAAAATACCATAGTATATATAGAGTAATGTAAATGTTATGTGAGGTAAAGCCTTTACCATGAAAATACCATAGTATATATAGAGTAATGTAAATGTTATGTGAGGTAAAGCCTTTACCATGAAAATACCATAGTATATATAGAGTAATGTAAATGTTATGTGAGGTAAAGCCTTTACCATGAAATACCATAGTATATATAGAGTAATGTAAATGTTATGTGAGGTAAAGCCTTTACCATGAAAATACCATAGTATATATAGAGTAATGTAAATGGTATGTGAGATATTATGTGAGGTAAAGCCTTTACTGTGAAAATACAATAGTATATATAGAGTAATGTAAATGTTATGTGAGATATTATGTGAGGTAAAGCCTTTACTGTGAAAATACAATAGTATATATAGAGTAATGTAAATGTTATGTGAGGTAAAGCCTTTACCATGAAAATACCATAGTATATATAGAGTAATGTAAATGTTATGTGAGGTAAAGCCTTTACCATGAAAATACCATAGTATATATAGAGTAATGTAAATGTTATGTGAGGTAAAGCCTTTACCATGAAAATACCATAGTATATATAGAGTAATGTAAATGTTATGTGAGGTAAAGCCTTTACCATGAAAATACCAGAGTATATATAGAGTAATGTAAATGTTATGTGAGGTAAAGCCTTTACCATGAAAATACCATAGTATATATAGAGTAATGTAAATGTTATGTGAGGTAAAGCCTTTACCATGAAAATACCATAGTATATATAGAGTAATGTAAATGTTATGTGAGGTAAAGCCTTTACCATGAAAATACCATAGTATATATAGAGTAATGTAAATGGTAAAGGGTTAATAATGATTTCTAGTGTAGGCACAAGGCCAGTAATTTGGGGGGAGGGAAAAGTCGATTAAATTGACCCCAGTACATTACTGGTGCTTTATTTTATCGACCCCATAAAGATGAAAGGTAAAGTTAAGCTCGGCGGGATTTACACTCAGACTGTAAAGGACCGTAACTCTATGCTACAAAGCATGGTGCCCGACTCTCTACCGATACTGCCAATCAACCGCCCTTAAAGGGTCAATAATGATTTCTACTTAAGGCATAAGGCCAGTAATTCTTTGGGGGAGGGAAAAGTTGATTAAAGCAACTCCAGTACTTCACTGGTATTTTATTTGATCACGGTGAGAATTGAAACCAGAAGGACGAAAACTAACAAAATATTATGTATATAATTTGAGACACTAACAATTCTGTTAATTCCCCCTCTCTCTAAACACCAGCTTAATAATGAAAAGTTATTGCTAAATTACTGAAAATGCTTCATTATTTTCAAAACCACAGGCAGTGTCTTTCATTAGAAATATTTTAACAAAAGGGTTAAGGCGATGAATGTTGTGCTGTTTGGCATCAATTGTTGGAGTTGACTTAATTTGACACACAGATAACTGACATTTCCAGTATTTAAACCCTATTTAGACACTATAATTGAGAAAAGATTTTATGATTCTGACCTTGAGTATAAAGGTGGATAGAGAAAAAGTGTGTATGGTTACAGAGAGTGCTGAATTCCAGAGAAGAGAATAAAGTGAATGGAGAAAAAGTATCTATGGGTACAGAGAGTGCTGAATACCAGAGAAGAGGCTAACTGATTTAAATCAAAGATATATATTTTCATGAATGAACTGGAGAGAAATGAGGCAAGCATGCTCCGTTGGATGTGCAATGTCAATGTGCGTGAACGACCAAGCATAGACGAGTTGAGAGAGAAACTGTGTATAAGAGGTATACACTGTAGTGTGGGGGAGAGAAGACTGTGTTGGTATGGACATGTGATGCACATGGAAGATGACCACTGGGTGAAGAAGTGCCAAGAAATCCCAGTATAAGGAGACGCGGTAGAGGAAGACCACAAAAAACAAGAGTGAAGGCGGTGAGAGCTGACCTCAGATCGCTGAAGCTCACAGAGGGGATGATGAAGGACCGTGTTGAGTGGAGAGATGCTGTGCTGAATAGAACCCATCTACCCCTTGCAAGCAGGGAAAAGTGGACGTATGATGTGGATGAAGAACAAGAAAAATTTAGTATCTGATAAAATGATCAAATAGGTTGAAATTAGGTCGTCTCTAACATTACTTGCTATTGTTAGTGATGGCTATCAATTATTTGAGCTAAGTTATAAGAGACCAAGAGAAAGATAACTGTCTTAATAGCGTAGAATTACTTTGAAGTGCTCTCAAATAATTAAAATTATAGTAAGTTCAACTACAGAGAAAAATTTAAAGAAATGTGTGCAAGGAAAAAAGACTGCTGCTTATTGATGAATTAATGGATATTACAATTAAAAAGCATGTCTATATTGATGAGGATTTTATGTGAAAGTTATGATAATGTGGCCACCAAAACCTTGCTTTTAGGCTTAATTCCTGTTCCATTTACTACAGTAGTTTCTTTTTGATATATAAGGTGTGTGTATGACAGTGTTGAATGGTTAGTTGGTTTGTTCGTTTGTTAGTTGGTATGTTTTATATAGAACTCTAGTAGAAGATACGTGTAAAATGTACCAAACAGTGAAATTGAAACCCAAAATCGAATGGTAACGGGAATAAAACGACATTTAATCAATGTCTAATGTTCGTCACATGTATGAAAATGTGTCTGAACACGGAAGAGCCAATCTCGCAACGTCATTGTCCCTATCTCTCTCGCCCTCCCCATCTCTCTGTGTAGTGAGCAAATGGGGTCCCACATGCTAGCTGCCCCACAGCCCCAGCGGACAGAATGGAGAAGGCGTTTCCCCGGAAGATAGTAAGGGAGATGCACTGAAAGAGTCATTCCATCTCGCATATATATTTTTAAATTTCATAAGGGTTATTCAAATGTTGAACATATATATATGCAAATAAAAACAGTACTCAATACAAAATGTAGAGTTACATGGAATATTCAAGTGTCTTTTGTGGTTATGAAAACGGAAAAAGAAAGGAAAGGTTAGGGCTCTAGACCAGTCATGGGGAACCTGCGGGCCGCGAAGCTTTCTCAATGGCTCGCCTAAGTCACCTAAGTGAAATCTTTCTGATTTCTTTACCCCAACTTTTCAGTCGTAATTTATTCTTTCTATCATTTTTACAATCGAGGAAAACAACGTGTACAAATTCTAAAGAAACAAATCAAAACAACCTGAGTTACCACCCTTTGTTTTTAATGTGGGCACGAATGTAAATTAGTGCTTGCGGCCCTTCTGATGGCGAGTCGTATCTCATGCAGCCCGCTTCTCGAAAAAGGTTGCCCATGCCTGGTGTAGAGTCACAGAAGAATGGCGAGAGGGTAAGTAAATATGATATGAATTTAGAAAACTACATTGCCTTTGAAAGTGCTGACACTGGTTCTATGGTAAGAAGTAAATTCAGTCTGGCCAAGAATAAAACAAGTATTGTCTTATTATATGTAAATGAAATGTGTATGCCATTCTTTAGCTTAGTGTATTCAGAAAACTTTTGAAATATGTCCACCAAATTTTGAATTTCTCATAACAGATTCTGCTCTAGTTTACTAACAGTGACTTGCATAAGAATACACATCTATATTTAAAATATTAAATTAAGATGACTTATGAAGCACTTTCACTAGTTCTGAAATTTTCTAAAACTAAATAAACTTGTCAGTGGAAAAGTTGTTTAATATTCTATTAAACTGGCAGTAACTAAAAGGTTATTTTGCAGCTATAGAAGTTTCTGGTTGAAGAGATATGAAGTACAAAACCATAATATTGAAGAAACTGCTCTATGATGAAATGAAATATTTCTATTTTTTGTTTGTTACACATCCACAGTAAAAGATTTTGAATCTGTGAATGCAATGATTCAGTGCTTCTATAATGACCCTCCTGAACTGTGGAAAGATTAAGAGATATTATGAAAAATTCAGCATAATAGGGATAATAATAATAATGATGGTTCTAAATAAGTTAGTGAAAATATTGATTTTGAACTATATTTAACCCTTTCATTACTAAACCATCTGAAACCACCCCTAGTTTTATGATTTTTCTAAAAGCCTTTAACCCATGGCCATTTATACTGGCCATATCAGGCCAGAATTCTCTCACTTCTTTCTGTTCAAACTGGCCATAACCAGCTGCTTATACCAACATTAAGGAAATGTGTTCATAACTTTGAAGTTATGAACTGTTGGAAACAAGTTCAAACATGTTAGGATGAGTTATCTCGCCTGTGACACTAGAATACATACATGTTAAGACACATCATCTCGTCCGTGGCACTGAAGAGGTTAAATCTATAGAGCAACTGAACTCCAGATTTTATGATGTAACTAGTGCATTAACCATTTACATTACTCTATATTTACTATTGTATTTTTGTGGTAAACAATTTATCTCACATAATATCGAATCTACAAGTTTTTGATGTTATTATTTTTAGAACAATACCTTAATATCAGTATGAGCGGCCAGTTATGGCCAGTTTGAACAGAAATAAGTGAGAGAATTCTGGACGGATATATACAGTTTAAATGCTAAAGAGTTAAAGAATCTTTCAAGAATTAATCCTTCCATAGTATTGAACCAAACAATAAAAGAGCAGTTCACAGACACGTGTTAGTTTAGTTGAAAAATAAAACATTTTCAATGAAAGTGAGCAACTGTAAAAGAAAATTACTTTAGCAGACTGGAAACAAGTAAAAGTTTTTGAAAATAATTCTATAACAAAATTCAATTTGGTTTGAAATATATAACCACACATTTTAAACAATTATAAACAAATGTCATGAACTATTTCTCAACTCCAGTAAATAATACTATTGATGATGAAATATTTTCACTTTTAACTGCAGTTAAAACAAAGGAACAGAATAAAGGGGCAAAGCGGAAAGACCCCTTTTTGGTTATGAATGGGATTTACACCTAGGAGGTTCCCCTCTGAAGCACAAGTCTGGGCAAGGTTGCTTTGTGGACGACCAGCAGTTGCCCATGCATACCAGTCTCCCCTCTCCATGCCACTGATATGGTCCAAGGGAAAGGCAATGACCAATACAGCTTGGCACTAATGACGTCACAATGCATTTCTACAGTTGAGTGAACTGGAGCAACGTGAAATAAAGTGTCTTGCTCAAGAACACAACGTAAAGCCTTATATTTATATGCAATAAACATAATTTTGTTTGAATCCTTAAAACAGAGTCTATCCAATTTATGGTAGAGCTGCATTTAAACCGGCCATATACGGCCAGAATTCCTCTCATTTCTTTCTGTTCAAACTGGCCATAATTAGCTGCTCATACTTATGTTAAAGTATTGTTCTCAAAAGAAATTATATCAAAATCTTATAGATTTGATATTATGTGGGATAATTATGTGAGATAAAGTGTTTACTGTGAAAATACAATAGTAAATATAGAGTAATGTAAATGCTAAAGTGTTAAAGTAGCAAATTTACTTCAAGCACAGCTTCAGTAAGCAACTGTACTTTGAAAAATAATAATTATAATTATTTCAGGAATGCTACCAACTATATACTACTAAAATTCTGTGATTGTGTGCTTGTCTGTAATGTAATACAGCCAAAATGGCGATTATGGGAAAATACTTTGAAAGGAAGTTCCCCCTGAAATAGGAACACAAATGGAATAAAACAAGTTTCACATAAATTAGAGCACAGTTCCAAAAATATGGGGTTTTACAAGTACCTTCATAAATAGAGTGAGCGAAAAAGAGAGAGAAAGAGGTAGTGGTTGTGGGAGAGTAGATTGAGAGAGAGAGAGAGAGCAGGAGACACAGAAGGAAAATGGAAGAGAGAAAGAACTGGAGGTGTTGTTGAATGAAATACACAGACACACACACACACACATATATATATATATATATATATATATATATATATATATATATATATATATATATACAATGATATTAAATAAATGGAAACTATATTTATAAAACCATATTTATTATATTATATATATTTCAAGGGTTCCAAAACTTTGGTACGCTCTCATCAGATAAAATACAAAGTTTGTTTTATAAATCTTGACATAACCAGGAAAGAAGAACTTAACGGTTCAAATATATATATATATATATATATACATACATACATATATATATATATATATAAGTATTGAAGTTTCTGTTGAAAATTTGAAAAAGTCAGAGGAATGAAGAGTGCTCTATGTAAGTTACAGAGCTAAGTATTTAATGTATAATAAACAATACAGTATAATTACCTCATATTTCTGATATTGAAGAGAATGTCATTTTGTATGCTAGAAATACTTTGCTGTTTACTAATAATAATACTTGGGTAAAAAAAATCTAACCCAGAGAACTCCTTCGATGTCTCAATAGGCTCTTTTGACAGTGCTGATGTGTGTGATTTAGTCGGCCTATTCCTCCTCTACACACTTAAAGAGAAATTCCCTAACCATTGGGCTTTATCGTGACGATGGTCTAATACTTTCCCATACCACCATAGGCCATAACTTAGACAGATTCAGGAAAGACTTAATAAAAACCTTCGCTAGTTTTAATCTTAAAATTGCCATTGACACTAACCTTTCCAATGTTAATTTTCTAGATATAAACCTAGATTTGCCTACTGCTTCTTATAAACCGTACCATAAACCTAATGAAAATTTAAAATATATAAATAAAGGCTCTTGCCATCCTCCTATAGTTTTTAAAAACCTTATCCCTAATATTAGCCGTAGGATCTCCACCCTCTCTTCCTCAGAAGCTATTTTCAATAAGGCATCCCCCTACTATAATAAAGCCCTTCAAAATAGCAGATTTAGTGAACCGATTAAGTACATACCCAACAATACTTTAAACATAATAATAGGAAAAGAAAAATAATCTGCCCCCCCCCCCCCCTACGCTTTAGCAGTTAAAACTAATGTAGGCAAAAAATTCCTAGAGCTCTTAGATAAACATTTCCCTAGAACACATAGATACTATAAGATCTTCAATAGAAACTGTGTCAAAATCAGCTACTCCTGCGGTCCCTCTATTAAATCTTATATCCTTAATAAGAAAACATCAAAAGTGAAATGCCCATTACAAGGTAAATGCAACACCAAAGCCATTGTATATGAGGCCAAAGTGACAACCACCAGCAACAACCTACCAGCCACCAGCAAACGATATGTGGGTATGACACATGACAAATTCAAAATGCGTTTTTACTCACATGTCGCATCTTTCCGACATCCTGAAAAAAGATTTACAACAGCTGTGGCTAGCAGAATATGGGATTTGAAGGACCAAGGTATCCAATATAAATTGGAGTGGTCAATTTTGAACCAATCTAAAAAATATGCAAGAGAAACAAGAAGATGCACACTCTGCATAAGTGAAAAATATTGGATTTTACGGAACCTTAAATAACCAAAAACCTGCCTAAATGCAAAAACAGAAATTTCACCAGTTGCCCACATATGAAATGACACTTGCTTTCCAGCTCATATAAACTTAACCCACTTTCAGACACTTATCCTCCATAAACTCTTGTTCTTCACAGACTTCTCTTTCAGTTTCACTTATCTTTTATTTTTATTTTTACTTCACATCCACTAGTGAACACCCCCCACGCCCTGCTATTTGATTCACTTACTTTATATCTTAACAATTTTACATATTTTACTTCCCCCTTTTCTTTCACTACCTGATATCACATGTCACTTGTGTTTTTAACTCCAGATATTTTCCGTTGTCCCTCAGCCGCTTTTACGTATGTTTACTTGCGTATATTTTGTGACCATTTATTCATACGGCTGGTTTTTATATATGTATGTATGCGTGTATATGTGCATATATGTGTTTGTATATGTATACGAACGCATTCGTATGTGTGCGTGTATGTGTAAATGTGTGTGTGTATGTGTGCATTTACGTATGTGTTTTTTACATGTATATATATATATATATATATATATATATATATATATATATATATATACTTATATATATGGTCGCATGCGTGCGTGTGATTATATGTATATATATGTATCGTGTGTATGTATGCGTGTTTATGTGTGTATGTGTATGTATGCTTTTGTGCATGTGTTTTTGTCTGTACGCATATATATATTTATATATATATATATATATATATATATATATATATGTGCGTACGAGCTTGTTCGCATATATGCATGTTTTCTACTTTTTATTTATTTATTTTTTCTAGTGTTACTTTCTATATTACAACCCCTCCCACTTACTTTCCCTTTGCTTTAATTTTTTATTCTTATCTTATATATTATTTCATTAATTTATCATATTTTATATTTTTATATTTATATCGACCTTCCGTCTGACACTGCGTTGACTTTATACACTCCCTTCCCTGTATATACCACATACATGTATGTGGTTGCGCGTGTGTATATGTTTATACGTGTGCATCCTTTCATCCTTGTATGTGTATATATATCAGCCCTTAGTCCCTGAGTCTGTATGTACGCTAACTCCATTATCTTACAATTCCTTTTTCAACATATATATATATATATATATATATATATATATATATATATGTATGTATTTGTGGTCCCACACACACTAATATGTTTGCCCTCATGTATGTACTTATGCTCACATTTTTTCACTATCACATGCATTTGTACATACACACACATGTACATCATATGCACATTTGTAAGTGCATATACACACATTTACACACATCCCCTTACTATATTTATTTATTTTTATTTTTTATACATCTCTTGTATTATTACTTTTATTTATTTTTTTGCCCGTTAAACTTTTGCCTTTTTTGAGATTTTTCAAATATTTCACTATGTTTTAAATTGCCTTGTCTGACGAACGAATGCGGACGTTTCTTGTATTCGTCTTATTCGGGAAACCTCTGGTAATGAGGTAATTATACTGCATTGTTTATTACACATTAAATAATTATTTATATATATATATATATATATATATATATATATATATATACACACACACACACCACACACACATATATATATATATATGTATACACACACACACATATATATGGGCCTTCGAATTTCATTTTACAGTATATACATGTCTGTCATCATCATCGTTTAACGTCCATCTACTAGCTAGCATGGGTTAGACAGTTTTGTTCCATTTGATGCACGCAGGAAGTGTCTGTGTATATTCTAATTATTCAAAAATTATTTTTAAGTGAAGATGATTTTAAAAAATACTTTTAAGTGAATTGGACCCAACGGGTCACAGGTGGTCTAGTTTAGAATAAAATTTTACCAGGGATAGATCAGCAAAATTTAATAAACGAAGGCAGGTGGGGGAGAGGGGGGAATCTCAAAAAGGTTGATTATTCGAGACATGAGAGTAAGGACAAAGCTGAGGTTTTGTACGTAAATCAGAAGAGATTTGGTGGTGGTGTGGTGTGTGGGGGGGGGGGGGATACTATGTCATGCAATATATTTATATATTTTACTAAATCTTTGAATGAAAAAGATTTTCTTTCTTTTCACTGATGGAGAATGAGAGAAAGCGTGAGAGAAAGGGGGTAGAGGGGGGAGGGTAGAGGAGGGAGGAAAAGAGAGAAAGAGGGGGGGGTAGTGGGTGGTGGTGTAGAAAGAGAGAATGAGGGAGAGACACAGAGAGGGGGTGGAGGGGAGGATGAGAGGGGGGTGGAGATGGAGGTAGAGAGAGAGAGTGGGGCAGAGAGAGAGAGATAGCGAGAGAAAGGGGAGGGGTGTTGATAGAGAGGGAGAAGGAAATAGAAAGGGGGAGGGGTGTTGATAGAGCGGGAGAAGGAAATAGAGAGAGCAGCTGTTGGTAAAGGTAGTAATGATAGGTAGAGAGAGAGAGAGGGGATAGTATAGTAGTAGCAGGAGAGGGAGGGAGGAAGGGCTGGCTTGATAATAAGGTGTTATTTAAATGATACTCCTTTTATAAGAGTTACAAGTTACTAATGATATTTATTGTTATTTAACACTGGAGAGAGAGAGAGAGAGGGGGAGACAGAAAAAGAGAGAGTGGGAGGTAGAGACTGAGAGAGAGGGAGAGATAGATAGATAGATATAGAGAGAGAGACAGAGAGGGAGAGAGAGAGAAAGAAAGAGAGGTAACGAAAGGTAATAGATCATTAGGTTTAGGAGGGGATGTTACTGAACAACAAATCTCTCCTCTCCATAGAGGTACTTAGTTATTTTGACCCTGTGTGCTGTCATCACAACTTAACCAAGGAACTAAACAACTACAAAACGTGAAAAAAGAACAGCAAAATTATGGGTTTTCACAAGAATTATGTGGCATTACCAGTAAAGATCATTTCTAACCAGTGAAATAACTTTTTTTTAAAGATCAATCTAGAAGTTAATTACCTCTCAGAAATACATTTTATTTTCATCTCTATTGCTTTTCCAAGTTATTTTTTTATCTTTAACACATTTTGCCATTAAAATGAGAATACATGGGAGAGAAGTTAGGGTGAAAGAGAAAATATATAAAACCTCGTCCCAGATGGGTTATTAAGAGATCTCACACGAAGAAAATTAACTAAATTCTGGGTTTGTTGTCTTGCTATTTTCAAGATTAATTAGCCCTCTACAACATGGTTTCCGTGCAATTAACTGTTTTCCTGCCATTTCTCTTCTCTGAACATAGTTTCGTCACTTTTTATTCCTTTCTTTCTTGCATTTTCTTATTTTTCTTTTTGTTACCCTCTCCTCCTGTATTTTGAAGGTTTGAAACTAGTAAAAACCAAAGATTTACTAAGTAGGAAAGAAGACAAGACTCTGATACCATCAAGAAAGTGACTATGTAGAAAAGAAGTAGGCAGAAACTCTATACATTGTAACAGTAAACACCCCCTTTCGTCATCAATGACCATGGGATTTGCATAAAATCATTAATTTATATTCAATAAATAATGTAATATATACTATGTATAAATAAATATTATATATTTTTTATTATGTAATACTAGCAGATGGGTGGTTTCTGCTAGCATGTGTAGTGAGTATATTGATATTATACACAAATATATATACATGTAGATATGATACATCAAATAAAATCGTAATTGACAATATACACAGGAATTGAACGAAGACTGCGTTACACTGTCTTCTGTAATCAGTAACGTAATCCATGGTACATTAAAAAAAGATGATATTATATATAAACTGCATTAGGAGAGAATTAGTGACGGAAATATATGCGATATTTTTATAAGTGTTATAATATAACGGCCGCTAACCGGAAGTGTTAACATTTGAAAATGTTAAAGAAGTGAATCTTTAAATAAGTTATAAAATATATTTAATCAACAACCACGAAATTTAGCACATAAATTATGTAATATTCATTCATTATTGGCAGTATTGGTAGAAGGTCTGACGCCATGCTTTGCAGCAAAGAGTTACAGCCCTTTATGGTCTGAGTTCAAATCCCGCCGAGGTTAACTTTGCCTTTCATCCCTATGGGGTCGATAAAATAAAGTACCAGTAATGCACTGGGTAATTGCTGGCCTTGTGCCAAAAGTAGAAACAATTATTTATTCAAAGTAATCCAACATATTTTACTAACGGGGTAAAAAAATCTTTTCTGGACGCAGTCCCACACTCCTTTCTTTATTATAGTTAAGATTTATATACACTATGCATCATTTGATATTTAATATACTATTATATCATCTCTACCCTACCCCCGAGTCCTTAGGCCCACTGGAGTAGGGTAACACCCACTTTGAGAACCTCTGATTTAAGGCATTGTGACATGAAACCAAAATAGCAATTGATTAAACAATATAAGACAACTTCTAATACATTTACATATGCATCTATGTATACACATAGGCAAATATATTCATGATGGCTGCCCCCTCGTTATCGAGTATGGCCATTGCACAATATAACATTATTAATAATTATCAATTAATGCTATCGTGCAATGCCTGTGTGTGAAGATTTTTTTTTTAAAGTGAGGAAAGACTGTGCACTGAGCCAATCCCACTCTCTGAGCAACAATCGCTATAACCTGAAAAGAAGATCAACATCATCGGTAACTACTGAGCCGCAGGTGTTATGTCGGAGTTATCCCAGTTTCCTGAGTTGCCTTCTCCTAGAAGAATGCCCCAACAAAAGCTAGGGGTCCTTCACTCCCAGTGGTTTAACCGCACCTCATTATTTCTATGTCCCCGCGCATATGTATACATGTATATACACATATACATACACACATATATACATGTGTACATATATATATATATTTACACATTTTTGGATGGCCGTTGACTCTTATCAGTTCTTTGCCCTTTGTCAGATTTTGTCTTTTATCCTGCAGGGTGTCGGTTGAGTCGCCGATGACCCGACCATGTGACAGGTTGTACTGTGTTACATGTGACCAGTAGCATTCAAGAGTGACCCAACATAAAATATATACATACACACTAGTGGTTAGAGCATTGGCCTTGCAATCGAAAGGTTGAGAGTTCAATTCTCAGACCGGGTGATGTGTTGTTTCCTTGAGAAAGACACTTTATTTCACATTGCTCCAGTTTAGTCAGCTGTAGAAATGAGATGATAGGGACTGGGGTCCCTATCATCCCACTGCAAAGTGGTCGTGGAGGTGCCACGGCAAAAAAAGCACCCAGCACTCACTGTAAATGAGGTTGGTGTTAGGAAGGGCATCCAGCTGTAGAGATCAAGCCAGAATCAGTTCCCGCCCCACCCTTGCAAGCAGGGAAAAGCAGACGTAAAATGGAAAAAAAAAAAAATGTGTGTGTGTATATATATACATCTAGAGAGGACTCAATAAGGGTTGTGTGTGCATCTGTATATATATATCTTCTTCGTTTTAACCCACTTATTCCTAAGAGGGCCGTAGGGGCAGAGCCCTCAAACACCCCTTCCAGCAGGTCCTATCAGAAGCAACCGTCTCCAACTGATCCAGCTGGATCTCCAAGCATGACCAGCCAAGCTCATACATACACACACACACACACACACACACACACATATATATATAAGCAGGAAGCTCCAACACTTAAGGTTGTCAGTTTTTCCGGGTATGTCAATATTTATTTATAAAACAAATCTGTATTTTATCTGATGAAAGCGCACCATAATTTGCCTTGGATGCCCTTGAAATATATATAATAAAATAAATATGGTTTTATAAATATAGTTTCCATTTATTAATATATTGTATATATATATATATATATATATATATATATATATATATATATATATATATAGGAACGAGTAGGACCCCGACGGCTGAGCTCAAGCCGTTTCGACGGCTAATTCTGGACTAAATGAAAATTTTCATTTAGTCCAGAATTAGCTGTCGAAATGGCTTGAGCTCAGCCGTCGGGGTCCTACTCGTTCCTATTACCCACTCTACTACTCTAAGTATTGAGTATTTTGGTGCGTTATGGTCCACCTGGTTCCTTACCACTTTTCCTCCGTTATATATATATATATATATATATATATATATATAGAGAGAGAGAGAGAGAGAGAGAGACCCACCACTTTATTTATTGACTCTGAAAGGATGAGAAGTAAAAGTTGACCTAGGCAGGATTTGAACCCAGAATATAGAAAGCCAAATGAAATACAGCAAAGGCTTCTTCTACCTAATGTTCCAATGACAGCCTCTTTATCACCATTTAGTAAAGGAATGTAAGAATATATATTAGAGATATAGCATTACTTTGATGTTTCTTCATATCTCTCACACACAAACCCTTGCACAAAAGCTGTGAAGGTATAAAAGTGATAGGGCTTCATATATTCACAATTACACAGATATTTGCAGGTATCTCATTTCCTCTTCCTGTAAACTGTGCTGAAGTAATGACTACAAGTTCAGCTAAATAACAATGTTGAGTTAATCAGGTAGAAAAAGCAGCAATATATTTTTTAATATCAAAACTAGTTACAACAGTACATGCACACAATACTTAACCATACAGGACTATATGTATGGCATGTGTGAATGTATGTATACATACATATATATATATATATATATATATATATATATATACATACATACAGAGAGAGAGAGAGAGAGAGAGAAGGTGAGATTGGAAATAGCATGGATAATATATTTTAGGGTCTGTTTTTCTTTTTTTCCCTTTCTTTGATTCGTGAAAGTGACGTTATTGAAAAAATGAGATTGGCGGTGGATTGGCAGTATCAGTAGAGGGTAGGACGCCATGCTTTGCAACATAGAGTTACGGTCCTTTACTGTGTGAGTTCAAATCCCACACAAGGTTAACTTTGTTTTTCATCCTTATGGGATCGATAAAATAAAGTACCAGTAATGCACTGGAATAATTGCTGGCCCTGTGCCAAAAGTAGAAACAATTATTGAAAAAATGAGAGGGACAACTCTTTTAAAAAAGAGTTTTATAAAGTATATAAAGTATTACCAGTTTCGATGTATTAGTAAAATTCATCTTATCAAATGTTGAGTATTACAATTAAAGAGAATTAATAAGAATTAAAAACTAGAAATTAAAGATTTTAAATTAAGTGTTGAGGTAAGTTTTTTTCATTTTGTGTTGGTTCAGCACTAAGCATATAAAGCTTTATTCCATCATTATGTTTTTCTGTTCAAATTCTAGCTGTCTGATGAGGTAATAGCTGTTCCATAATGGTTATCACCGAAATATACATAACAGCGAATATGAATAAACAAAGTTAATTTGAACCTGTTGACTTACACTTGTAACCACTCGCACAACCATGTACTAAAGTTCAACACAATTTAGTTTCAACAAATGAAAATAATGAATGAAAGAGGAGGAAAAAATATTCCATACATATTGAAGTCCATTGAATAATAATCCAGTTAAAAGTTTACCTAATTTCCTGACAGATTCCGTTTCCTGTCATTAAACTTTGGCAGGTTTTAACATTTTTATTTTAATTCCATTTATGTTGATGTGAAATACAACAGACTATTGGTATTTTTACTTACTAGGACTTTTATCAACACGCTGACATGTGTGTGTATGTGTGTGTGTGTACATTTATATGTATGAGTGTATAAATATAAACCCACAAACACAGACATAAAAAATACACACTCACAGACATACACACTCACAGACATACATTCACACAAACACACATACATGCACACAAACACACACCCACATACATAAACACAAACACACATACATTTATACACACACACACAGCGTAGCAAACGAAACACCAGCTACCATTTTGCTACAAATTGTTCACCACCCTCTCCTTTTCTTTTACACAGATACATTCACACAAATACACACATATATTCACACATACACACTCACAAATACATTCACAAAAACACACACATATTCACACACACACATTCACAAACACACATACACATTGTGTGACAGGCGGAAGTCACTCCAGTTTATATATAGACTATTGATTCTTGAATTGCTTCTCATTAATCCAACACTTATCTCAAATAATCAGCTTCTTTACATAATGATAACTTTGCTTTGTTTAATTGATTAAATGAGTTTCTCTACTAGAATCCAATTTTAACAGTTTTTGTCTTCGTTATTCAATTATTTGTTTGTTAGTTAGCTAGTCATTCTATATTTTATACACACACAAATACATGCACACACAACACGCTTTCTAAATATTTGGACAAATAATTCAATAATTATTCCAGTTAGCTTGTTTTTTGTTAGATTCCATTTTCTTTAGTCCTTCTTTTCATTGGATTTTTAAAATTATTTAATTTACTTTTAAGTTTAATTGTTTTAAAATATCCTTTTTTGTTTTACATCCATTTTCTCATGCGAACATGGATTATATGGTTCTAGAAAATTCCACAGTTTCATTCAGAACGAGTACATTCAAAATAGTAATTACTCTCTCTCTCTCTCTGTAATGACATGTGTACATGTGTGTGCATTAGTGTGCTGAAGCTTTAAATTAACCATACTATTTCAGGTCAAAAACCAGTTAACAAAGAACCTTTCTGTATTGTATGACAGTCTCATCAGAGAGATATGGGTGTCTGAAATATGTCAGCACTGCTCATCAAACAGAACAGACAAATTGATTTAAGATTAAGTAACTTCAGATTCTATTTTCATGATGATAATATAATAATATAATTGTTTCTACTTTTGGCATAAGGCCACCAATTATCCCAGTGTATTACTGGTACTTTATTTTAATAATAATAATTGTTTCTACTTTTGGCACAAGGCCAGCAAATATCCCAGTGCATTACTGGTACTTTATTTTATCGACCCCGTAAGGATGAAAGGCAAAGTTAACCTCGGCGGGATTTGAACTCAGAATGGCAAGGGCCATAACTCTATGCGTCAAAGCATGGCTCCGACCCTCTACCGATACTGCCAATTCACCGCCCCCATAATAATAATAATAATAATAATAATAATTGTTTCTACTTTAGGCACAAGGCCAGCAATTATCCCAGTGCATTACTGGTACTTTATTTTATCGAGCCCGTAAGGATGAAAGGCAAAGTTAACCTTGGCAGGATTTGAACTCAGACTATAAAGGGGCGTAACTCTATGCTGCAAAGAGGGACATACTATCACAAATAAATACACTTCCTAATTTAAATTGCACAACTGAATGCAGATCATAATCTTAATATTTTTTTAGTTTCTTCCTGTATTTTGGTTTTTTTAGTTTATTTATTTTGCAGGGAGATTCATTAAGAACTGTAGAATAATGTCTTATGTTGGCAGATAAAGAAATACTGACATCCAATTATACAACAATTTGGAAACCCCCTGAGATAGGTGAAACCCTTAGAGTTCACACCAGTGGTTCAATAACAGACTGTAAGCTATCCAAGCAGACACATTAACACCACTTAAACATATGTGTGTGTGTGTGCATGCATATATATATATATATATATATATATGCATGCACACACACACACACACATATATAAATATCGATAAGCTGAATAGTGATGGCAGATGCAAGTATAACCTGCGACTATTAAAAGAAAAACATCATGAAATTCTGAGTACAGTAAAAAACATGTGCATTGTTACCATGTATTTTAATATATATGTGTATATACAGTCATCATCATCACTATTTTACATCCGTTCTTCCACGCTGGCATGGGTTAGACGGGTTGTCCTGTTGTGGGCAGTGTCTGGTCGACTGACCTTGGCTTGCTCATGCGGGAACTGATTCTGGCTTGATTTCTACAGCTGGATGCCCTTCCTAACACCAACCTCATTTACAGTGAGTGCTGGGTGCTTTTTTTCCGTGGCGCCTACACATCCACTTTACAGTGTGGGCTGGGTGCTTTTTTGCTGTGGGACCTCCACAAGAACTTTGCAGTGGGAGGGGGTGGGGACATATCTATATGCTTCAGCTTTGGCTAGTACCTGTTGGAAGTCAGGTCTTCTGTATTACTGCGTGACGCCAGAGGTCAAGGTCGTGTGTCATCTCCTTTGAGAGGTGTAATTGGGTAAGGTCAGCTTTTATCACCTCATTCCAGGTCTTCTTAGGTCTCCCCACTTCGCAGTTTCCATCGACTTCTAGTGCTCTGTACCTTTTTATGCAGCTGTCATCCTTCATACGTATCACATGTCCATACCAACCCAACCTCATCTCCTGCACACAGTATCTGATTCCTCTTATGCTCAGTCTCTCTCTCAATTCGTTTATGCTTTGCCGTTCACGTATTACACATCCATCGGAGCATGCAGGCTTTGTTTTTTTCTAATCTATGCAAGTCTTCTACAGACATTGCCCAGGTTTCACAACCATGTAACATTGCTGTTCGTATACATGCATCATACAGTCTGCCTTTCATTTTGAGGGAAAAGCCTTTTGCAGCTAGCAATGGCAATAGCTCCCTGAACTTCTTCCATCCCCAATGCAGAGGAAAACAACGTGTACGAATTCTGAAGAAACAAATCAAAACAACTTGAGTTACCACCCTTTTTTTAAATGTGGGCATGAATGTAAATTAGCGCTTGTGGCCTCCCTGATGATGAGTCATATCTGATGTGGCCCAATTCTCGATAAAGGTTGCCCATGCCTGATCTAGACAAAAGTCCATAGAGCTTATCTATTGAGAGAAATGAAGCAAGCTTGCTGTGTTGGATGTGCAATGTCAATGTACGTGAACGACGAAGCATAGACTAGTTGAGAGAGAAACTTTGTTGAAGAGGGATAAGCTGTAGTGTGTGGGAAAGAAGACTGCGATGGTATGGACATGTGATGCGCATGGAAGATGACCGCTGGGTAAAGAAGTGCCAAGAAATGCCAGTAGAAGGAAGACACAGTAGAGGAAGACCACGAAAAACATGGGCGGAGGTGGTGAGAGCAGACCTCAGATCGCTGAAGCTCTCAGAGGAGATGACGAAGGACCGGGATGAATGGAGAGATGCTGTGCTGAATAGGACCCGTCCCCCACTTGCAAGCAGGGAAAAGTGGATGTAAAATGATGAAGATGAAGCACAAATACCAGACCAAATTGATATTTTTTGATACCTTATATAACAGCTCCAAATCCTTTATTTTGTCGAATAGCTGTGACTAAAGTTTCCACACCTACCTCTTTCTAGTGGAAATGAAGTCCAGTTCTGCTCTGTGTGTGCGTGTGTGTGTGTGTGTAAATGCCTTTAATTCAATCCCAACTGATAGTTGGAAATTCTGAAGACATAACAATGGAGAGTTCTTTGAGGAATCTGAAAATTCCTATTGAATTAAGGTAACTACAATAATAGGCATCATTTAGAATAAGTGTGTAATTGAAACACTTCTTATATAAACAGGTTTAGGTTTAGAATGGAGAAATGGGAAGGCAAAACTGTGCATGTCCATTTTAAATTGGGAATAGAAACCATTACAATTAAATAAAATGGAAATATATATTTTTTTCCCTCAAGCTGAATACAAGTCATTCATATAGATGATTAGTGAGATAAAGCATCACAAGTCCAGGGTTTACACCAAACTAGAGCAAAGCAAATTTTAAATCTTGCCTCAGTTAGAGACTATTAACATTTATTGACAACTGAGTGTGAAGATAACACACTAGTAAGAAAAAAAAAAAAAAATCTGTGAAACCATTTTATGCAGAATATCCATATTTCATTGAATTACTCATCTAATGATTGCCTGAAATATGATAAAAATGAATAAAACTAAAAGAATCAATTCATGATTCTTTAGTTCTAATTTTACAGCGCATCATTTATTTTACTTGTTATCATCCAAATCAATGAAATCATATTTAATATTTGTATTTCTAAGATGAAAAACTATAACAATAGTTTGGAATGATCAGACAATTAACCATCTATTTTGCTTCTATTCCTACTATAGTTGTCAGCTTATATATTCTCTGACTGTGTCCTCTGATGCTATCTTCTTAAATACACAGATGATTGACAATTGAAAACTTATACTCACTTCAAGACAATCAAACACTGACAGATAATATTAAAATAAAAGAGAGATACTCAAACTATACAAATAAATGATACAGAAAATTATTGTGTACAGTACTCAGGTGCACTACAACTCATCAAAGGTGCATGTATAGTACATAGAATAATGTACAAATGTCAGGAAAGTGAACAGTGTATGAGTCATGATATACATGTGTGTGTATGGAGGGGGAATATCACGTGTGGTGTTGGCGAATTTCAGGAAGCATGGAGGTTTAAATGGATGATGTACAAAAGATAGCTTTGGTGGTTTGAGTATGTGACTCCTACATGACAACTTTAGTGTTGACTGGTTACTTTTTGTCGTGACACCTACATGACCACTTCACAGTGTGGACTGGGTACTTTTTGTCGTGAAACCTACATGACCACTTCAGTGTGGACTGGGTACTTTTTGTCCTGACTCCTACATGACCACTTTACAGTGTGGACTGGGTACTTTTTGTCGTGACACCTACATGACCACTTTACAGTGTGGACTGGGTACTTTTTGTCATGACACCTACATGACCACTTTACAGTGTGGACTGGGTACTTTTTGTCATGACTTCTACATGACCACTTTACAGTGTGGACTGGGTACTTTTTGTCATGACTCCTACATGACCACTTTACAGTGTTGACTGGGTACTTTTTGTCATAACTGCCACATGACCACTTTACAGTGTGGACTGGGTACATTTTGTCCTGACTCCTACACGATCACTTTACAGTGTGGACTGGGTACTTTTTGTCATGACTCTTACATGATCACTTTACAGTGTTGACTGGGTACTTTTTGTCGTGACACCTACATGACCACTTCACAGTGTGGGCTGGGTACTTTTTGTCCTGACTCCTACATGAAAACTTTACAGTGTGGACTGGGTACTTTTTGTCATGACTCCTACATGACCACTTTACAGTGTAGACTGGGTACTTTTTGTCATGACTCCTACATGACCACTTTACAGTGTGGACTGGGTACATTTTGTCCTGACTCCTACACGATCACTTTACAGTGTGGACTGGGTACTTTTTGTCATGACTCTTACATGATCACTTTACAGTGTGGACTGGGTGCTTTTTGTCATGACTCCTACAAGACCGCTTTACAGTGTGGACTGGGTACTTTTTGTCATGACACCAACATGACCACCTTAAAGTGTGGGCTGGATATAATAATGAAATTATTGTGTACAGTGCTCTGGTGAACTACAACTCATCAAAGGTGCATGTATAGTACATAGAATAATGTACAAATGTCAGGAAAGTGAGCAGTGTATGAGTCATGATATACACACAGATACATGTGTGCGTGTGTATGTATGGAGAGGGAATATCAGGTATAGTGTTGGTGAATTTCAGGAAGCATGGACGTTTCGAAGGATGCAGTGTCCCGACAGCTAACAACTGATGCAGGTAGTTTGTTCCATGCTTCAGCAACTCTGAGCATAAAAAAATGTTTCTGAATGTCATGGGAGCTGTACTTTAGCATTCATCTTCATTTTATGTCTACTTTCATTTTGATATTATTTATTTTGAGAACAATACCTTAACATCAGTATGAGCAGCCGATTACAGCCAATTTGAACAGAAAGAGGTGAGAGAATTCTGGCTGGATACGGCTGGCTTAAATGCTAAAGGGTTATATACTCCTACATATAAATGTATGAGTATACACATTACACATATGATACCGAATAGGTTTTCCACTATGGTCCTATTTGTGATGGCTTCAACCCTTTAGCACTTAAACCGGCTGTATCCGGCCAGAATTCTCTCACCTCTTTAATTATGTGAGGTAAAGCCTTTGCCCCAAAAATTCAATAGTATATATAGCGTAATAGCTGAAGGGTTAATAACGATTTCTGATGAAGGGACAAAGTTAACTTTGGTGGGATTTGACCACACACTCACACATAGACACATACATGTCAGCGTGTTGAAAAGAATCCTAGTTATTAATAAATGTAGAAAGTACATAATACCAAGCTTGGGTTGCTGTAAAATAAATATTCAAATTTGAATTTTTTAAATATTAAACTTAGAGCTAAGTGCAATATGGTGTTGACTTTTGGAGGTAGTATTAAAATAGATCTTAGAGTAAAGAACAATTTTTAAACTGAAGCTATGAACCAAATAAAATAAAAGTCGAAATTATGAAGAAGGAAGATGTATAACCTACAAGAAGACATTTTCCTTGGCTACGACTCAATGAAATGTAATCCCCTGAAAAAATGTACTGGATAACCTGTTTCAATCAGTGAAGTTCCATTTCACCAAGTTAGTGCTTTATATCTTTGGAGAGTTCAGCCTTTGAAACTTCTTAAAAGAAATGCAAAACTGGATTTCATGTGAAAACATCAATATTTGAAATATTGATGACGAAAATCTTTGATCCTCATTCTTCATCCAGGTTTTGTTTTGGAAACTTTCTTCCAACCAATATTGAAAATCATCCAAACCCAAGGCAAAACAAGAGTCAATAATCTATGTGACTTGCACTGATCCCTTTGATTTTTAAACCTGTATAAATTGATCAATATTTCAAATGCAATACAGAAACTTGATAGGAAAAAAGCGTGATACTCAGAGTTTTTTTTTTTCTATTCCATTCTCTATATTATATTCAACTGTTATTAGGTAAATCATATCTGATATTGTATATAAGCAATTTAGAAAGTACCCCTATTATTACTATATATAAGCTATTTAGACAGTACCCCTATCATTACTATATATAAGCTATTTAGAAAGTACCCCTATCATTACTAGATATAAGCTATTTAGAAAGTACCCCTATCATTACTAGATATAAGCTATTTAGAAAGTACCCCTATCATTACTATATATAAGCTATTTAGAAAGTACCCCTATCATTACTAGATATAAGCTATTTAGAAAGTACCCCTATCATTACTAGATATAAGCTATTTAGAAAGTACCCCTATCATTACTAGATATAAGCTATTTAGAAAGTACCCCTATCATTACTAGATATAAGCTATTTAGAAAGTACCCCTATTATTACTAGATATAAGCTATTTAGAAAGTACCCCTATCATTACTAGATATAAGCTATTTAGAAAGTACCCCTATCATTACTAGATATAAGCTATTTAGAAAGTACCCCTATCATTACTAGATATAAGCTATTTATATCATATATGAGTGGGCCGGACACCATGCTTTGCAGCATAGAGTTACGGCCCTTTATGTTTTGTGTTCAAATCCTGCCGATGTTAACTTTGCCTTTCATCTTTATGGGTTGATAAAATAAAGTACCAGTAATACACTGGGATAATTACTGGCCTTGTGCCAAAAGTAGAAACAATTATTATATATGAGATATTTAGAAATTATTCCTCAACATTAGAAGCACAATTAAGGGGCTAAAGGACGGTGTTTAGTCTTGTCAATGCAGTAATCATCATCATCATCATCACCATTGTTGTTGCCGCTGCCACCACACACCAACCTTACCACCACCACCACCATTACCGCCGCCACCACCACCAGCCTTACCACCACCACCAACTTTACCATCACCACCAGCCTTACCACCACCATCTCCAGCCTTACCCTCACCACCACCACCTCCACCACCAACCTTACCACCACCAGCCTTACTACCACCTCCACCACCAGCCTCCACCACCACCAGCCTTACCACCACCTCCACCACCACCACCATTTAATGTACTGGGCCGACTTATTTAAGAGAGACTTAATAAAGATAAAGCGCAACTCTGAATTTTTATGAAGGAAATTCATAACCGACTCTGGTTCTGTTTCTGAACATCATTAATAGTGAAATAATTTTCTATCTCCATTACATTAGAAAGCTATCAGCATCACCTCACAAGCCAGCCGTTCCCCCTCACACACACAGTCCTTGGCACCAGCCATCTCCTGCCTCTGATGGACAGTTCAACTGATTCAGCTACAACTTAATACCATTGGAAGAATGGAATGTCCATCTTAAAATGAAGGTGTTAATAATTTATGAAGCTGACACCTAAAGAGCTAAAGTTCAGAGAATTCATTAAAAGCTCTAATGACTAAGAAACTCTACAGATAATTGCGTTTAGCCTAGCCAAGGTCAAACAAAAGAAGACAGCCTACGTTTTTGTAAACAGCTTTTGCCACTGAGACCAAGTCAGCATAAGAACAGTGGTATTGTCTGAAAGAGACAGCAGGATTAATTTTGACACCTAGATGACCACTGGACAGCAATTCAAATGGGGTTTATTACTACAGAACAAAACTGACCATACTGCTTGATAAATAAGATAGCATAATTAATTCTTATCAGTTTGACATAAAAACAAAGCAAAACAAAACAAAGAGAAGGTTTGGAAAGAAATAATAAGAATATTTATAAAGCATCAGAAACTAACTGAAACTTGAAATTAACAGACCTTTTGTAGGTCACCATATTTTATTGACAAAGGCCAACCAGATCTGAAGAAAATGGACTTCTAAAATGGAAAATATACAAGGAATAACTTGTGAAATCTTTAACTGTTTACTAAAATATCAATACAAAATTGCTTTTATTGTAAGGAAAGTGAATTCCGATTAACATTTTTGTTGTTTTCATTGGAATCATCTGGCCATTTAGTTTCTTAAATAGCGTGTAATATTAAATGGGTATATAATTATTAGTGGCAATAATTGTACGAGTTAGTGCTCTGTCTTTCTCACATCGACCACACACACAGTGGGAATATATGTCTGTGGGAGGGAAGAGGAGAGAGAGAGAAAGATAGAGAGAGTTTGCAAATATGTATATGTAGCACTCACTCTCTGCAAGAATCACTTTTGATTTGCTCTATTTACCAACCTCTACATGGGCGTTGCACTTGCTCGAAATAGCAGCCAAACTGCCCTAAAATCACCAGCCTCTACATGGGCATTGCACTTGCTCGAAATAGCAGCCCAAATTCCATAAAATCACATCTAACCATCAATCTTTTGGTGGCTGAATTTTTTTATAAGGAGAGAGAGAGAGAGAGGGAGAGAAAGAGAGAGAGAGAGAGAGAGAGAGAGAGAGAGAGAGAGAGAGAGAGAGAGAAGAGAGAGAGAGAGAGAGAGAGAGAGAGAGAGAGAGAGAGAGAGAGAGAGAGAGAGCAATAATTCACTCCAGGAGAGAAACATTTCTGAAAACAAAATGTGATTAGAAAAACCACATGCAAAAAAGCACACACATAAGCATACAAGCACACACACTCCCTATCTCTATCACACACACACACACACGTAGAGACACACTCCTATCTCTATCACACACGTACATATACAAGCGCACACACTCCCTCTCTCTCACACTCACACATGAACCCCCCACTCTCTCTCACACTCACACATAAACCCCTCCACTCTCTCTCACACTCACACATGAACCCCCCTCCACTCTCTCACACACTCACACATGAACCCCCCACTCTATCTCACACTCACACATGAAAACCCCCCCCCACTCTCTCTCACACTCACGAACACCTTTCCAAGAGAGGTGTAGAAAGGCTACAGTTTCTATGGACCTATTGTTAGAAATCTAGACTGACTGGTTTCTAAGGATCTCTACCTCCCACACGTTTATAGCTGGCTACCAGTTGTGTTATATGGTCTTGGCTGTGTTAATTGGACGACAAGGTTACTTCAGAAGCTCTCTACATTCCAGAACCACATCATGAGACTTATGACTGGCAAGCGGCTCAGTGATCGTATCTGTATCAGTGAGCTGGTCTTGACTGTGTTAATTGGATGACAAGGTCACTTCAGAAGTTCTTTACATTCCAGAACCACATCATGAGACTTATGACAGGCAAGCGGCTCAGCGACCGTATCTGTATCAGTGAGCTGCTCAACATTACCAAACTTAGACCAATTACATCAATTGTCCAGTCAAGAGTACTCAAACTATACGGTCATATAAACAGATCAACTCATGGTACGAGTAGGTTATACCTGGAAGGAAGGTTGGCTGGTAAGAGAAGCAGAGGCTGGCAGCCAAAACGATGGCTTGACAATGTCAACTTATGGACTGGACTTGATCTTTGCTCTTTGAACTCTGCTGTTGGTGATCGAAAGGTATTATATATTCCTGGAAGGAAGGTTGGCTGGTAAGAGAAGCAGAGGCTGGCAGCCAAAACGATGGCTTGACAATGTCAACTTATGGACTGGACTTGATCTTTGCTCTTTGAACTCTGCTGTTGGTGATCGAAAGGTATTATATATTCCTGGAAGGAAGGTTGGCTGGTAAGAGAAGCAGAGGCCGGCAGCCAAAACAATGGCTTGACAATGTCTACCTATGGACTGGACTTGATCTTTACTCTTCGAACTCTGCTGTTGGTGATCGAACTTTGTGGAGAAAAATATCTCATGTTGATGCGCAGTCTGCAACTGGCAGAGTTTAGCATCAAAGTTAGTAAGTATGAAAATCAGTGCTGTGAAAACTGAGACACTCATCCTCTCAAGGAAGCTGGCGCAGTGCACTCTACATATAAATGGAGTTCTACTGAAGCAGGTACAAAAGTTCAAGTATCTTGGGGTTGACTGAATATTCTAGTATTTAAACATGATAGAACTGTCTTCTATTAAACATGATAGGACTGTCTTCTATTAAACATGATAGAACTGTCTTCTGTTAAACATGATAGGACTGTCTTCTGTTAAACATGATAGAACTGTCTTCTATTAGACATGATAGAACTGTCTTCTATTAAACATGATAGAACTGTCTTCTATTAAACATGATAGAACTGTCTTCTATTAGACATGATATGACTGTCTTCTATTAAACATGATAGGACTGTCTTCTATTAGACATGATAGGACTGTCTTCTATTAAACATGATAGAACTGTCTTCTATTAGACATGGTACGACTGTCTTCTATTAGACATGATATGACTGTCTTCTATTAGACATGATAGAACTGTCTTCTATTAAATATGATAGAACTGTCATCTATTAAACATGATATGACTGTCTTCTATTAAACATGATAGAACTGTCTTCTATTAGACATGATAGAACTGTCTTCTATTAAACATGATAGAACTGTCTTCTATTAGACATGATAGAACTGTCTTCTATTAGACATGATATGACTGTCTTCTATTAAACATGATAGAACTGTCTTCTATTAGACATGATATGACTGTCTTCTATTAGACATGATATGACTGTCTTCTATTAAACAAGATAGGATTGTCTTCTATTAGACATGATAGAACTGTCTTCTATTAAACATGATAGAACTGTCTTCTATTAGACATGATATGACTGTCTTCTATTAAACATGATAGAACTGTCTTCTATTAGACATGATATGACTGTCTTCTATTAAACATGATAGGACTGTCTTCTATTAGACATGATAGGACTGTCTTCTATTAGACATGATAGAACTGTCTTCTATTAAACAAGATAGGACTGTCTTCTATTAGACATGATAGAACTGTCTTCTATTAGACATGATAGAACTGTCTTCTATTAGACATGATAGAACTGTCTTCTATTAGACATGATATGACTGTCTTCTATTAAACATGATAGAACTGTCTTCTATTAGACATGATATGACTGTCTTCTATTAAACATGATAGAACTGTCTTCTATTAGACATGATATGACTGTCTTCTATTAAACATGATAGGACTGTCTTCTATTAGACATGATAGGACTGTCTTCTATTAAACATGATAGAACTGTCTTCTATTAGACATGATATGACTGTCTTCTATTAAACATGATAGAACTGTCTTCTATTAGACATGATAGAACTGTCTTCTATTAAATATGATAGAACTGTCATCTATTAAACATGATATGACTGTCTTCTATTAAACATGATAGAACTGTCTTCTATTAGACATGATAGAACTGTCTTCTATTAAACATGATAGAACTGTCTTCTGTTAAACATGATAGAACTGTCTTCTGTTAAACATGATAGGACTGTCTTCTATTAGACATGATAGAACTGTCTTCTATTAGACATGATAGAACTGTCTTCTATTAGACATGATATGACTGTCTTCTATTAAACAAGATAGGACTGTCTTCTATTAAACATGATAGAACTGTCTTCTATTAAACATGATAAGACTGTCTTCTATTAAACATGATAGGACTGTCTTCTATTAGACATGATAGAACTGTCTTCTATCAAACATGATAGGACTGTCTTCTATTAAACACGATAGAACTGCCCTCTGTCAAACATGATAGGACTGTCTTCTGTCAAACATGATAGAACTGTCTTCTATCAAACATGATAGAACTGTCTTCTATCAAACATGATAGAACTGTCTTCTATCAAACATGATAGAATTGAGTTTTCTATTAATTAAGAACCCAAGATAACTCAAACGAGATACAAACGAGAAAACCAGCAAAAGCTGCACATGTGTGAGCCATAGCAATACCAACACCAACAACAGCAACATTTAAAGATTATTGACTGTTGCCTTAGTTATTCATCTATCTACAATTTGGTCTGACAGAAAATCTAGAACTAATCTAACAACACAATAACAACATGAAGCAATTCAACAAATGATTGTAATACTCAATCATATCAACATATACTTAAAATGTATATATATACATTAATCATGTGTTCTACTCTGCTTTCAAAAGATCATGACAAGTGATTTAAAGTCAGCTATATATTAGAATGAACTGCTGTTGGCTTTGTCATTGAAGCTTCCAGTTATTTAATTAATGGAAAATACTGCTTGTGATATTTAGAATATAAGTGTGTGGTTAGAATGTCTCAGGAGAGAATCACTGGAGAGTCACTCCAGGTAGAGCTACTACTTCTCCGAATTGAGAGATCACAGCTCTGATAATATGGACAGATGGTTAGAATGTCTCAGGAAAGAATCACTGGAGTCACTCCAGGTAGAGCCACTACTTCTCTGAACTGAGAGATCACAGCTCTGATACTATGGGCATGTGGTTAGAATGTCTCAGGAAAGAATCACTGGAGAGTCACTCCAGATAGAGCTGCTACTTCCCTGAACTGAGAGATCACAGCTCTGATACTATAGGCAGGTGGTTAGAATGTCTCAGGAAAGAATCACTGGAGAGTCACTCCAGGTAGAGTTGCTACTTCTCTGAATTGAGAGATCACAGCTCTGATAATATGGACAGATGGTTAGAATGTCTCAGGAAAGAATCACTGGAGAGTCACACCAGGTAGAGCCACTACTTCTCTGAATTGAGAGATCACAGCGCTGATACTATGGGCAGGTGGTTAGAATGTCTCAGGAAAGAATCACTGGAGAGTCACTCCAGGTAGAGCCGCTACTTCTCCGAATTGAGAGATCACAGCTCTGATACTATGGACATGTGGTTAGAATGTCTCAGGAAAGAATCACTGGAGCGTCACTCCAGGTAGAGCTGCTACTTCTCTGAACTGAGAGATCACAGCTCTGATAATATGGACAGATGGTTAGAATGTCTCAGGAAAGAATCACTGGAGAGTCACTCCAGGTAGAGCTGCTACTTCTCTGAACTGAGAGATCACAGCTCTGATAATATGAACAGATGGTTAGAATGTCTCAGGAAAGAATCACTGGACAGATTTTACAGGCAAAACCAGCCAGCAAGAGACTCAGGGGTAGATCCTGAACAAACTGATTCGATAATATCCATGAGCTTAGCTGATCAGGCTTGGGGATCTAGCTGGGTCAGTTGGAGGTGGTTGCTTCACACAGGACACTCTGGTTGAGTGTTTGAGGATCTTCTCCCATGGCCCGCTCATGAATAAGTGGGTGAAGTAGAAGTGTTTGAACATTCTTCTGAAACATGTACTCTTAACATAATTCTCAGGGAGATTCAGCATAACTCAATGTGATGACAATGGCCTTTTGAATTACAGGCGCAATCCATCCAGTGGGCTTCAAAACAGTTTCTGTCTACCCAATTTCACTGACAAGGCTTCGGTTAACCCAAGGTTCATTCTAATATATACTCAGATGACTGAGAAAGGAAGGGGTGATGACATCACACTAGAGATGACTGAGAAAGGAAGGGGTGATGACAAACTACAGAAAACAGCGTCTAACACGTATGTCTGTGAGTGCGTATTTTCGTAAGTGTGTCTGTGTTTGTGCGTTTACAATAATTGTTTCTACGTTTTGGCACAAGGCCAGCAATTACCCTGTGCATTACTGGTACTTTATTTTATCGACCCTGTAAGGATGAAAGGCAAAGTTAACCTCGGCGAGATTTGAACTCAGAATGGCAAAGGCTCTAACTCTATGCGTCAAAGCATGGCGTCCGACCCTCTACCGATACTGCCAATCCACAGCCCTTGTGCGTTTACAATAATATACACATATAAGCGTCAGTGTATTGAAAAGATTCCTTAAATTGGAGGGCAACCTCGGTCATCTTTCAGGTTCATGACCAGTGATTGAAACTTCTAAATCTTTTCATAACCAAGAATAAGGAAAATATTGCTTATCAAGAGGGATATATCTAATAGATATTTTTGTAAGATTCCATAAAATGCCTTCTATTATTGTGTGTGTAGGGCGGTGGATTGGCAGAATCAGTAGAGTGTCGTACACCATGCTTTGCAGCATAGAGTTACGTCCCTTTACGTTCTGAGTTCAAATCTTGCTGAGGTTAGCTTTGTCTTTCATCCTTACGGCGTCAATGAAATAAAGTACCAGTAATGCACTGGTGTCGATTTAATCGACGTTCTCCTTCAAATCGCTAGCCTTGTGCCTAAAGTAGAAACCACGACTAACCCTTTACCATTTACATTACTCCATATATACTATTGTATTTTCACGGTAAACACTTTATATCACATAATATAGAATCTATGAGATTTTGATGTTATTTATTTTGAGAACAATACCTTAACGTAAGTATGAGGGGCTGGTCATGGCTGGTTTGAACAGAAAGAGGTGAGAGAATTCTGGCCGAATATGACCGGTTTAAATGCTAAAGGGTTAAGAAATAGTCATGAAAGCAGTTTAGAGTAAACTAAATTGATGATCAGGCAAGAGGATGGACCTGTAGCGGTTGTCTCCCTTGTTTTGATTAGGATCTAGACGGGAAGTGGAACCCTTTCTGCAACTTCCGGTCAGAGCCCTATAAAACTAACAACTTTAAGCTTCCTTTCTCTCTTTGCCTTTTCGGCACCAGGTCAAGAGTCTTTTCATTTGGCTCTGCCATTAATTTGGCCAACAGGCGCCTGGCCTTAGCCAGGCGCCCTCTGCCAGCCGCGTTTGCCTGGCAATCAAAACGGTAACTACTAACTTTGTTTCATTATACATCTATATTTGACATGTCAAGTATTCTATCTACCGTTAATTAAATATTATATACACAAACCATGTCTCGTTTTGTTACATTCATACAACCTCAGTAATCTAGCTATAGACCCATCTCTACCTGTTAGGTTCAACTTTTGATATTCAGCTATCTTCTCAACAATGATATGATATTATGTCATGTGGCCGGTTAGGCAAAGTTAGTAAAGTGAAATATCCATGTTTCAAATTAAATTTCCTGATAGAAGAAAGTTTACAGACATATAAAACAGAATTAATTTGAATATATCTGATCTCTATCTATTTTCTCTCTCTTCTCAAACATGCCTATCCAATCAAATTAACTTGATTGATTGTCTAAAAATATTCTGAGAAAATATCTCTTTCATTCACTCTCAACATAATTAGAATATCAAATTTGTTACAGGCACACTTGGGATATCTAAAATAGCAATGTTGAAACTGATATTGGAAAGAAATAAGAAATAATATATACAAATATTTACTTCCATTATCTCTGAATGTTAATATTGGACTCACTTTGCTTACAACATACCAAAAATAATTTTCCAAAGTTATGTAAAACACACACACATGCGCACACACACACTCAGAACAAGGTGAGCTGTTTTCTGATTTGGGGACAAATATTCTGTAAATTTCAATTTACATTATGAGTTTCAAACCATAAATGTGTGACCTGACACACCATCACCCCTCTACACACTACTACTTTAACACTATAGAGTAAGATTTGCTGGCCACTGCCATCATGCCACCTATGTGGCTGTGTCCCCATTAGTGCTTTGGAAACCACAAGCAGTCCCTAATAACAGGGGGCGCAAACTCTCCTATCCCGATTTGCTGGCCACTGCCATCATGCCACCTATGAGGCTGTGTCCCCATTAGTGCTTTGGAAACCACAAGCAGTCCCTAATAACAGGGGGTGCAAACTCTCCTATCCTGATTTGCTGGCCACTGCCATTGTGCCACCTATGAGGCTGTGTCCCCATTAGTGCTTTGGAAACCACAAGCAGTCCGTAATAACAGGGGGTGCAAACTCTCCTATCCTGATATGCTGGCCACTGCCATCGTGCCACCTATGAGGCTGTGTCCCCATTAGTGCTTTGGAAACCACAAGCAGTCCCTAATAACAGGGGGTGCAAACTCTCCTATCCCGATATGCTGGCCACTGCCATCGTGCCACCTATGAGGCTGTGTCCCCATTAGTGCTTTGGAAACCACAAGCAGTCCCTAATAACAGGGGGTGCAAACTCTCCTATCCTGATTTGCTGGCCACTGCCATTGTGCCACCTATGAGGCTGTGTCCCCATTAGTGCTTTGGAAACCACAAGCAGTCCCTAATAACAGGGGGCGCAAACTCTCCTATCCCGATTTGCTGACCACTGCCATCGTGCCACCTATGAGGCTGTGTCCCCATTAGTGCTTTGGAAACCACAAGCAGTCACTAATTTCCTGATAGAAGAAAGTTTACAGACATATAAAACAGAATTAAGTTGAATATATCTGATCTCTATCTATTTTCTCTCTCTTCTCAAACATGCCTATCCAATCAAATTAACTTGATTAGTAGTAGGGGGTGCAAGCTCTTGATTGCAAGTATTAGTAGGGGGTGCAAGCTCTCCTATCCTGATTTGCTGGCCACTGCCATCATGCCACCTATGAGGCCGTGTCCCCATTAGTGCTTTGGAAACTACAAGCAGTCACTAATAACAGGGGGCGCAAGCTCTCCTATCCCGATGTCATCTCCAGAGATTCTGATATTGAAATCCAGGACTTGGCAACGGCAATGAACGACAGACCCACGTGGAGATCAATTGTTGAGTCCATTACGGCTGAGGCCACCCGATGATAGAGGTGTGTATGTGTGTGACCTAACCCACCATCACCCTCTACACACTATCACTCCTTAATAACTACGACTACCACCACTGTAATGCTACAGATGTGTGAGTATGTACACCCTATATAGTGATCAGCATTAGAAAGGGCACCCAGCTATAGAAACTATACCAGATATGGAATATCTGAGCAAGGTGAGGGTTTTTTTTACTGACCGATCATGACAACATATCCAACCTGTGCCACCATGGAGAGCAGATAGACAGACAGACAGATGACGATGATGATGATGATGGTGGTGGTGGTGGTGGTGGTGGTGGTGGTGATGATAATGGTGATGATGGTGGTGGTGGTGGTGATGATAATGGTGATGATGGTGGTGGTGGTGTTGGTGATGATGGTGGTGGTGGTGGTGATGATAATGGTGATGATGGTGGTGGTGGTGGTGCTGGTGATGGTGGTGGTGGTAGTGGTGATGATAATGGTGATGATGGTGGTGGTGGTGGTGATGGTGGTGGTGGTGGTGCTGGTGATGATGGTGGTGGTGGTGCTGGTGATGATAATGGTGATGATGGTGGTGGTGGTGATGATGGTGGTGGTGGTGGTGATGATAATGGTGATGATGGTGGTGATGGTGATGATAATGGTGATGATGGTGGTGGTGGTGGTGTGGTGGTGGTGATTATGGTTATGGTGATGATAATGGTGGTGGTGGTGATGATGATGGCGGTGATGATGGTGGTGGTGGTGGTGATGATAATGGTGATGATGGTTGGTGGTGGTGGTGGTGATGATAATGGTGATGATGGTGGTGGTGGTGATGATAATGGTGATGATGATGATGGTGGTGGTGATAATGGTGATGATGGTGATGGTGATAATGATGATGATGGTGGTGGTGGTGGTTATGGTGATGATAATGGTGGTGGTGGTGATGATGGTGGTGGTGATGATGATGGTGGTGATGGTGGTGGTGGTGATGGTGGTGATGATGATGGTGGTGGTGGTGATGGTGGTGGTGATGATTATGGTGATGATGATGGTGGTGGTGGTAGAGGTGATGATGGTGGTGGTGATGGTGGTGGTGATGGTGGTGATGATGATGGTGATGGTGGTGGTGGTGGTGATGATTATGGTGATGATGATGGTGATGATGGTGATGGTGATGATGATGATGATGATATATAGCAATGATTAAAAAAATATATACTGAAGCCTTAAATAAAAACAACAAAGGCAGAAGGTATCAATTATACTAACATCTAGTTTTAACTCGTTAGCATTTATATCATTTTATATTTACTATTATATTTTCAAGGTATAAAGGGCGGTGGATTGGCAGGACTGGTAGAGCATCGGGCACCATGCTTTGCAGCATAGAGTTACAGCCCTTTACATTCTGAGTGAAAAACCCGCCAACTTTAGCTTTGCCTTTCATCTTTACACGGTCAATAAAATAAAATACCAGTAATGAACTGGTGTCAATTCAATCGACTATCCTCCTCCCCCAAAGCTGCTAGCCTTGTGCCTAAAGAAGAAACCCCTATTTTTTTGTGGTAAAGGCTTTACCTAAAATAGTTATCTCACATAATATCGAATCTATGGAATTTTAAGATTATTTATTTTGAGAACAATACCTTAATGTAAACATGGGCAGCCATTTTCAGCCAGTTTGAAGAGAAAGAGGTGAGAGGATAGCCAGATAGGGCGAGTTTAAATGCTAAAAGGTTAATGGACTGATAGTGAGGGTAAGGTTCAAGTGAAGGAATCATCATCATCATCATCATCATCATTTCATTTTACGTCCGCTTTTTCCCTGCTTGCAAGGGTGGGACGGGAACTGATGCTGGCTTGATTTCTACAGCTGGATGCCCTTCCTAACACCAACCTCATTTACAGTGAGTGCTGGGTGCTTTTTTGCCGTGGCACCTCCACGACCACTTTGCAGTGGAATGATAGGGACCCCAGTCCCTATCATCTCATTTCTACAGCTGAGTAAACTGGAGCAATGTGAAATAAAGTGTCTTGCTCAAGGAAACAACACATCACCCGGTCTGAGAATTGAACTCACAACCTTTCGATTGCAAGGCCAATGCTCTAACCACTAAGCCATGTGCCTCCAATGTATATAGAAACACAGAAATTACTGCCAACAGCTATAGTCTTCTGAAAGACTACTTACTATAGGCAGTGAATGTGAGTTACAAACAGACCAGATTACGGATTGGCAGTATTGGTAGACGGTCGGATGCCAAGCTTTGACTTTCATCCTTACGGGGTCGATAAAATAAAGTACCAGTCATGCACTGGGGTTGATTTATTCGGCTTTCCCCGCCTCCAAAATTGCTGGCCTTGTGCCTATATTAGAAAATTGTTTCAGCAGGCTTACAACTCTACCACACAACAAAGCAACAATAAATATTGTCCGTTAACACCATGATATAAAAGCAGAATTTTATAGTTAATTTTCAGTGAGAGTATACAAAGGAAGCTTGAGTAACAGATAAAAGGAGTTGGTATGAGGGAACTCACAGAAGCCGGAATGAAAGGAAAAGATTAAAGGAAGATTATAAAATAGTATTGAGGAAATGTGAGCTGCCTTTCCAAGGTTAGTCTCATGTACAACTGAGAGCAAATGTCATGATACAATAACAAAACCAGTGAAAATAGCATTGGGGAAAGGAGAGCTGCCTTTCCAAAATTAGCATCATGCTCAATTTCCAACATTAGCATCATCTTCAATGTAGATCGAGGAAATGTCAAGAAAACCAATGTTAACCCTTTAGCATTTATATTACTCTACATATTTTTGTGGTAAAAGCTTTATCTCACATAATATCGAATCAACGAGATTTTGATGTTATTTATTTTGAGAACAATGCCTTAACATCAGTATGAGCGGCCAGTTATGACCAGTTTGAACAAAAAGAGGTGAGAGAATTCTGGCCGGATATGGCTGGTTTAAATGCTGAAGGGTTCATGCAGAACTTTTGTATTTACATTACTCTGTGTTTACTATTGTATCTTCACAGCAAAGGCTTTACTCACATAATATTGAATTTATGAGAATTTTTGATATTATTTATTTTGAGAACAATACCTTAACATCAGTATGAGCAGCCTGGTAATGGCTGGATTAAACAGAAAGAGGTGAGAGAATTCTGGCCGTATATGGCCAGTTTAAATGCTAAAGAGTTAAAAGGTAAGATTGGGGTTTATTAGAAACTATCTTTAAAAAAAATATGATCAAATATGTACGGGCATGGCCATGTGGTTAAGAAGTTTGTTACAAAGCCATTTAGTTTCAGGTTTCATCCTAGAGTGTGGCACCTTGGGCAAGTGTGTCTTCGGTGAGTGAAATTTGGTAGCTGGAAACTGAAGTCTATAGTAGAAGATACTTGCCTAAGGTGCCATGCAAGAGACTGAATAAAACAGCCTATGGTTGCAAAGCAAACTTCTTAACCACATGGGCCTGCTGCACCATTGTATAAACAGTTTACACTATAATTGATGGGCGCAGTGTGACAAGTAATTCCAAGAAGCAGGTTAATAGAATTGCAAGACTAAAAAAAAATATAAATATATGTGACATCCTGTGACAAAGTGTTTTGTCGCTTTAAAAACATTGTCAGTCGAGTTTACACTTCACAAAGCTATCAACTTAGTGTAATCAGCACAACCGAGAAGAGACAAAATACTACATGAACCTTCTAGAAACAGCAACACAAACACCCACATCATCATCATCACTGTTTAATGTCCATTTTTCTACATTGGCATGGGTTAGACAAGTTATCCTGTTGTGAACAATGCCAAGTCAGGTGACCATGTCTTGCTCATACAGAACTGATTTGGGCTTGCTTTCTACAGCTGGATGCCCTTCCTAACACCAACCTCATTTACAGTGAGTACTAGGTGGTTTTTATTGTGACACCTACACGACCACTTTACAGTGAGTGCTGGGTGGCTTTTGTTGTGACACCTACACAACCACTTTACAGTGAGTACTGGGTGGTTTTTGTTGTGATACCTACATGACCACTGTACAGTGAGTACTGGGTGTTTTTTGTTGTGATACCTACATGACCACTGTACAGTGAGTACTGGGTGTTTTTTGTTGTGATACCTACATGACCACTGTACAGTGAGTACTGGGTGGCTTTTGTTGTGACACCTACATGACCACTGTACAGTGAGTACTGGGTGGTTTTTGTTGTGATACCTACATGACCACTGTACAGTGAGTACTGGGTGGCTTTTGTTGTGACACCTACATGACCACTGTACAGTGAGTACTGGGTGTTTTTTGTTGTGATACCTACACGACCAATAGGATACAATATTTAATGTTCTAGGTTTGGTGCAACCAACTTGCCTGTTCCTCCTCATTTAGCGGTGCCAGCCAGTTCCAGGATCTCGGACTGTGGTTTTGCTGTGAGAGGGGTCCGGTGAAGCCAGCTGGCCTGTCCCTTCTCGTATAGGTGCCATCCAGTACCAGTTTTCGCTGTGAGAAGGGTTCAGTGTGGCCAACTCACCTGTCCCTCCTCATAATGATGCCATCCAGTGCCACACTGTAAATGTGGTTGGCGTTAGGAAGGACATCCAACTGTAAAACCCCGGCCAAATCTAAAGTCCTCGTCGGAGCAAGGTATGGCGTGGCCAATTCTGACTAGACTTGTCTAACGAAATGGACGACCCTTATGACCCATGCAAGTATGGAAAAATGGATGCTAAACGGTGATGATGATACACTGTCTGAAAACACGTTAGAATGGTAACTAAAATATCTTTAATTATAGTTCTGCTGCATACCTTTGGATTCTGGATTTTACTCTATGTTAAGCTAATCATTTCATGTTAAAAAAGAAACAGACGATTGGCAAGATCCCAGATCTCATTCACTTAATGAGTGGGGTGGAGCTCGTCAAATCAGACCGAGGAAACAATGTTTTGTTTTCATTGGTTTTTCCAATTGCTAATACAATCTGTCGGTCGCAAATCCAGGCAGAAGGAGTAACATGAAATAAAGTGTCTCGCTCAAGGACATAACGCATCGTCCAGTCCAGGAATCAAACTCACAACCTCATGATTGTGAATCCGATTTTCTAACCACTCAGACACATGCCTTTGTATTTCATGTTAACTCTCAATTTAGCAGAAAATATCTAAAAATAGGTTTGTTAATTTAAATATTTATAGGGCTTTTACTAGTAGACAAATCATTGTGAAAATTTGCAGTAAACTAAAATAAACACTTAATTTTTAAGGTGATGCAGTCATAGTGCTGTTTTATAATTTTCAAGATTAACCCTAACCCTTTAGCATTTAAACCGGCCGTATCCGGCCAGAATTCTCTCACTTCTTTCTGTTCAAATTGGCTTTAACTGCCACTCATACTGATGTTAAAGTATAGTTCTCAAAATAAATAATATGAAAATCTCATAGATTCGATATTATGTGAGTTACTATGTGAGGTAAAACCTTTACTGTGAAAATACAATAGTATATATAGAGTAATGTAAATGTGGTTTCATGTGGTACTGGGTTTTAAGAGTTAAAGAACAAAGTGAGATTTATATGAATGTTTTTTCCAGCTTGTCATCTGAAAATACACAAGGCAAAAGCAGACAACATAAGACAGGTAATATATACTTAGATAAAAACCTGAAATACTATGAAGCAGAAAATAGAGACAGACACTTGGAAATGTGTAAACAGAGCATTTCCAGCAAAGCTGTACCAGAAATAATGATATACTAGCTGTTCAAAGTAATATATATAGCCTCAAGGAAATCAATGACTTTGGGAGCTATAGTTAAAAGTGTTAGAGCAGCTTCTGAATAAGTTTTCATTATCGAAGAATAGATATAATAAAAGTATTTTCAGTGGAGTGATGAAGTTTACAAATTTAAAAAGTAAAGCTGAGAAAGAATACACCACAAATTCCCTATATATATATATATATATATATATATATATATATATAATAAATGTAATCTGAGTTTTTTGAATATTAATAATAACATTCGATTCGTTTGCAATTATGCAAATAAGCCTCATTTTTAAAGCCATGTCAGTAGAATGAACGCTTCATTATTGCTCTTCTGTTGGCATGTAAACATTTTTATTTATATATATATTTATATATTTATTAAAATAACAGATTAAAGTTTAAGCAAAGAATCGCTGCTTTCACCCTTAACGGGATCTATGGTTCTTATATATTTGATATATATTTATCCTTAACGAGCCCTCTTTGGATTTTAGTCTTCAAATTTATTATTATTACTATATATACAGACATATAAATATATATAATTTTGATAGGTTTCGGCCAGTATTGGGCCAGGCCATGTCTAACTTAATATTTGGGCACCATGGCCCACTCAAATAGAGAGTTATTGTTTACAGAGGCATATCCAGGTGTAGGAGGTTTATCCAGGATTTCTTGAAGGAATTTGTCCAAATACTTCTTGAACTTTATGGGGTCTGTTTCTGTTTTAATGCATTTTAGTGTAATGTTAAAGAGAGTGGGGCCAATTGAGGTGAAATAATTGTGCCGTATTGTTGTTATGAGATGCAAGTGTGATTTTTGTCGTGGGCAGATAGCATGTGTCCTAAGCCTTGGGTGTACATTAAAGGTGATACCAACATCATTTGGGCAATGCTGATGGAATATTTTCCACATCATGCAGGCAGGTGTCCCACCCTTGCAAGCAGGGAAGAGCGGATGTAAAATGATGATGATGATATATGTCATGTAGGTGCCACGGAAAAAAAGCACCCAGCACTCAGTATAAATGAGCTGGGTGTTAGGAAGGGTATCCAGCTGAAGAAATCAAGCCAAGGTCACCTGACCTAACAACATTGCCCACAACAAGACAACTCGTCTAACCCATGCTAGCATGGAAGAATGGATGTAAAATGGTGATGATGATGATATATATATATGAAATATATACATATATGAAATATATATATATATATATATATGAAAAAAAAATATATATATGAAATATATATATATATATATGAAAAAAAAATATATATATGAAATATATATATGAAATATATATATATATGCCTTGACTGCTGGCCACGTTATAGTTCTTAGCCATTTTGAATTCATCTCTGGCAGGGATCATGGTAGAAAACTTAGTCCAGAATCGAGGTGTCTCCTGATGAGTTCCAAGCCTCGTGGATAGATCCAAGATTGGGTATATCCCAAAAATGGAACAAAACTACCTGTAGTCGAGATTAGAGGAATTTTGGTAAAGTTTATGTGCAGTTTTTCTTCAAACTTCTATTTTGTACCTAGCTCCGTGTAGTTGATTATTTGTCTAGTCAATTTCTACGGGCTAAAAGAAATAACTAGGTAAATTTTATCTGGCTGTACCTCGCGGAAGATAGTCTGTGTCATTTGTCAATTATTTCTTCATAGTTACATTTTAAACTTATAGCCTCGTTTAAATGATTATTTATGTGGTTGATTTATACGAACTAGGAAGAGGAAATACTGTATATATTTTATCTAATAGTTCTTCAAACTTGCAATTTTATATATATATGCAAAAGTTCTATTTAAATTGTTGGGATACAACAAGTAAATATTTTTATAACTGATATAAAGCACTCGACAAGTATTTGGAGTAGATATACGATATTAATAAATGGAAACTATATTTATAAAACCATATTTATTTCATTATACATATTTCAGGGATACCAAATTAAATTATGGTATGCCTTCATCAGACAAAATACAATATATAACAGTTTTACAAATAAGCTTTGACGTACCCTTTTAAAATGCGACCATTATTTTTGGAGGCCATCCAAAAATAATGGCCTCCAAAAATAATGGTCGCATTTTAAAAGGGTACGTCAAAGCTTATTTGTAAAACTTATATATTGTATTTTGTCTGATGAAGGCATACCAACATTTAATTTGGTATCCCTGAAATATGTATAATGAAATAAATATGGTTTTATAAAGATAGTTTCCATTTATTAATATCGTATATATATATATATATATATATACGATTGACTATTTGCAACACAAACTTCCAGAAACCTGCCAATCACCTAATAACCTACAAATCTGGTGAGCACATAAGCCAGATTAACTTCCTGCTAGTTAGGCAGCGGGACAGGCAGATAGTGTCTAATACCAAGGCATACCCTGGGGAAGAATGTACCCCACAGCATAGGTTAGTTGTTAGTGATATCTCAGTAAGCAAGAGATGGAATGAGACATATAGGAAGGTGTGGAGAAGAAAGGTCTGGAAGCTAAAAGACCTTTCACTAAAATTCAAATTTAGGAAAGCCCTTCAAGATGTATATGACGAAAAAGAAGACGATTTAGAGACGTATGACATAGATAATAACTGGAAGTTCTTACGTGACAACTTGCTGAAGGCTACTGATGAAACCTGTGGCTGGAGCAGAGCTCCAACCAGACAGAGAGTGACCTGGTGGTGGAACAGCAGTGTAGATAAGGCTATTAGAGACAAAAGACTAGCATGGAAGGCTTGGAAAAAGGGTGGGAGTAGGGAAGAATATACAGCCACTAAGAGAGAAGCTAGATGTCAGGTGTACTTAGCACGCAGGGAGGCAGAGAGTAGGAGGTTTGCCAATGTTCTGCGACGGGAAGATCAGAGGCGTGCGGTGTTCCACATTGCAAGGCAGTGTGTCAATGCAAATCAGGATGTTGTTGGTGATAAATGTGTCCGGGATGATGCCGGTGTACTTAGTGTCACGAATGACCAGAAAAAGGAGGCCTGGAAATGTCATTATGAGAGACTGATGAATGTGGAGAACGAATGGGAGAGAGAGAAATTACCCTTGGTAGATCCGACAGAGGGACCAGCTATTGAGATTGACGAATATAGGGTCCAAGAGGCGATTAGGGAAATGAAAAATGGTAAGGCGGCCGGACCATCGGGAATAGTTGCTGAGATGCTGAAGGCATCAGGGGACGTAGGCACTAAACTGATTGCACGCATAATCAATCAGGCTATATATGGTGGTGTCATACCCAAAGACTGGTGCAGCAGTATTCTCATAAATTGCTACAAAGGTAAAGGGGATGCTTTGGAGAGGAGCAATTATAGGGGTATAAAACTGATAGATCAGGTTATGAAAGTGGCAGAAAGGATTTTAGCACAACTAATTAGAGAAAGGGTCAAACTAGATGAGATGCAGTTTGGTTTTGTGCCTGGGAAGAGTACAACAGATGCCCTCTTCTTGGTGAGACAAATGCAAGAGAGGTTCTTAGAGAAGAATAAGCCACTATACTTAGCCTTTGTTGACCTAGAGAAGGCCTTTGATAGGGTACCCCGATCTGTCATCTGGTGGTCCCTAAGGAAGCTGGGTGTTGAGGAATGGCTTGTAAGGACAGTGCAAACTTTGTACAGAGGTACTCTCAGTAAAGTCAGGGTAGGAATGGAGTTTAGTGAGGAATTCCAGATACAAGTAGGAGTACATCAGGGTTCGGTCCTCAGCCCGCTCTTGTTCATTATAGTCCTCCAAGCCATAACAGAGGAGTTTAAGACTGGCTGTCCATGGGAACTTCTCTATGCTGACGATCTGGCTCTTATGGCAGAATCAGTAGAGGAGCTAGAGAATAAATTCCGGCTATGGAAACAGCAGTTGGAAGCAAGAGGACTGAGAGTAAATCTAGCTAAGACAAAAGTGTTGATGAGTAGAAAAGAGGACAAAACCCTGATTCCGTCAGGGAAATGGCCATGTTCGATATGCAGAAAAGGAACTGGCATAAATTCTATAAAATGCACACAATGTAGGTCCTTGGTACACAAGAGATGTAGCGGGATAGCAGGCAAACTAACAGGTAGGGAGAAATATGTATGCAGTAGATGTACAGGGAAATTAGACAGTAGAAGTCGCACTGATAGACACATTTTTCAAATGCGAGAGGGCGCTATAGAAGTGGTGAATAGCTTCCGGTACCTAGGAGATCAGATTAGCATGGGAGGAGGGTGTTCCGAGGCCATAGTATCTAGAATAAGGACGGGTTGGAAGAAGTTTAGGGAGCTGCTTCCTCTGTTGACGAAGAAGGGTTTCTCCCTGCGTACGAAAGGCCGGTTGTATGATGCCTGTGTGAGGAGCGCGATGCTGCATGGTAGTGAGACATGGGCAGCAACCGCAGAAGATATGCGACGGCTGGAGAGAAATGAGGCAAGCATGCTCCGTTGGATGTGCAGTGTAAATGTGCGTGAACGACCCAGCATAAATGTGTTGAGAGAGAAACTGTGTCTGAGAGGGATAGAATGTAGTGTACGGGAGAGGAGACTGAGGTGGTATGGACATGTGATGCGCATGGAGGATGACCGATGGGTGAAGAAGTGCCAGGAAATGCCAGTTGAAGGAAGACGTGGTAGAGGTAGACCACGAAAAACATGGGCGGAGGTGGTGAGAACAGACCTCAGATCATTGAAGCTCACGGTGGAGATGACGAGGGACCGTGACGAGTGGAGAGATGCTGTGCTGAATAAGACCCGTCCCACCCTTGCAAGCAGGGAAAAGCGGACGTAAAATGATGATGATGATGATTATATATATATATATATATATATATGAAATATATATATATGAAATATATATATATGAAATATATATATATGAAATATATATATATAAAATATATATATATGAAATATATATATATGAAATATATATATAAAATATATATATATGAAATATATATATATGAAATATATATATATGAAATATATATATATGAAATATATATATATGAAATATATATATATATATATATTTAAAAAAATATATATATATATGAAATATATATATATATGAAAAAAAAAATATATATGATATATATAAATATATATATATAAATATATATATATATGTATATGTATATAAACTGACTGGTGAAATATTTTCATTCGTAAAAGGAAGAAACATGTCAGAGCTTGACAAATATTTATCCACCTTCAATTTGCTTGAAACCTCTTGAGCTGGGCTGCAATGGAGCTAACATAAAGCCATTTTAGGTCTGGCTCAGAGAGAAGGAAAAAAAAAAGAAGATACAAAAAGAAACAAAAGAGAATAAGCTAAAGAATATAAAAATAAGTATAAATTAAAGAAAACTGTTATTTACTGAAAGACAAGGTAAAAGCTACTTCCATAAAGTCCATCACATACCCAATTATAAATATACTGCTGATAGATATTTTGAGGAGATTTAGCAACATTTTTTTTCTTATTACGAAGAAAAATGCATAAATGTATGTCTGTGTGTTTGTGTGTGTACGTTTGTTTGAGTGTGTTTATGTGTGTGTGTGTGTTGATGGCACACAAATCCTTTATGCTTTTACTTAAACCTAAATCTCAAGCTACAAAATGCAGGGGATTTTTTAGAATTAAGGATAAGTATATTATAACTTAGGCCAACACTGAAATACCAACTTCAGATAAACAAGATAGATGCACAGACAAACACACATTATATATATATACACACACACACATATATATATATATATACATACATATATTCATATATACATATCTATACATATGCATATATGATATGTATATATGAATATGTATATATCTGTATATATATACATCATCATCATCATCGTTTAACGTCCATCTTCCATGCTTGCATGAGTGTGTGTGAGTGTGTGTGTGTATATATATATATGTATATATATACATATAAAACGAAAGGTTGTGAGTTCAATTCTCGGACGGGTTGATGTGTTGTTTCCTTGAGCAAGACACTTTATTTCACATTTCTCCAGTTTACTCAGCTGATAGGACTGGGGTCCCTATCATTCCACTGCAAAGTGGTCGTGGAGGTGCCACGGCAAAAAAAAGCACCCAGCACTCACTGTAAATGAAGTTGGTGTTAGGAAGGGCATCCAGCTGTAGAAATCAAGCCAGAATCAGTTCCCATATGAGCAAGACAAGGTCAGCTGACTGAACACTGCTCACAATAGGACAACCCATGCTAGCGTGGAAGAACGGACGTAAAACGGTTATGATGATACATATATATATATACATATCTATATACACATATACATATATATCATCATTCCATTTTATGTCCGCTTTTTCCCTGCTTGCAAGGGTGGGATAGGAACTGATTCTGGCTTGATTTCTACAGCTGGATGCCCTTCCTAACACCAACCTCATTTACAGTGAGTGCTGGGTGCTTTTTTGCCATGTCACCTCCACGACCACTTTGCAGTGGAATGATAGGGACCCCAGTCCCTATCATCTCATTTCTACAGCTGAGTAAACTGGAGCAATGTGAAATAAAGTGTCTTGCTCAAGGAAACAACACATCACCCAGTCTGAGAATTGAACTCACAACCTTTCGATTGCAAGGCCAATGCTCTAACCACTAAGCCATGTGCCTCCATATACATATACATATATATACATATATATATATACACATAGATATATACATATATAGAAAGAGAGAGAGGGAGAGGGGGAGAAAGAGAAAGTGTAACAACCAGGAAAGAGTTGAGAAATATTTATAAAGTTAAAGAAAACCTGTTAAATTCATGTAAAGAAAAACACAGAGGATGACCAAATATTTCCTCTTGCATCATCATCATCATCATTTTGCATCTGCTTTTCCCTGCTTGCAAGGGCAGAACGGGTCCTCTTCAGCATCTATCCATTCACCACGGTACTTCGTCATCTCCACTGTGACCTTCAGCGATCTGAGATCAGCTCTCACCACCTCCGCCCATGTTTTTCATGGTCTTCCTCTACTACGGTCATAGAAATTGTTTCTATCACTCAACTATTGTAACAACAGTAACAAAAGTAACAAGGATTAATAGCAGAAGCAAAAGGCCCCATAATTTTAGGGTGGTGGTGGTGGTGTAAAGAGTATGATAAATTAACCTAAATACTTAAATGATACTTATTCTATCCTTCATATTTGTAAGGAGAAAAATGTCCGTGGTCACAAGTATCAAAATACACTCTTGACAGGTGTAATGTGTCCGAACACGGAAGAGCCGAACTCCCACCGTCATTTCCCCCATCTCCCTGTATAGTAAGCAAATGGGGTCCCACATGCTGGCCGCCACACAGCCCCGGCGGACAGAATGGAGAAGGTGTTTCCCTGGAGGATGGTAAGGGAGATGAGCCAGGAAAGATGAAAGCGTAAGTCAACTTCAGCGGGATTTGAACTCAGAATGTAAAGACAACAAAATGCTATATATCTCGATGCAACCAGATCTGCCCTTCTTTACCCCTTCCCCCTTTTCCATTAATTCATTTTGGTTTTATCCTTTTTTAATATTTACCATCACTGTATAACTTTTGTTTGTAAAATATAGTTGACATTAAAAAAATAGTGACAATAAACCAGATTTCAATAAATAGCCAAATATATAATCACACTGTTTTGACTTGGCCTTGCTTACACTGTGAACAAAACATAAGCAGTCCACACTTTAAGGTGGTGATGTAGGTGGTACATGACAAAAATACCCAATTCACATGGTAAAGTGGTCAAAATACCCAACACGCACTGTAAAGTGGTCGTGTAGGTGTCACAACAAAAATCACCCAGCCCACATTGTAACGTGGTCGTGTAGGAGTCATGACAAAAAGTACCCAGTTCACACTATAAAGTGGTCATGTAGGTGTTACGACAAAAAGTACCCAGTTCACACTGTAAAGTGGTCATGTAGGAGTCACGATAAAAAGGACCCAGCACACACTGTAAATGTAGTTGGCATTAAGAAGGGCATCCAGCTGTAGAAACCTAGCCAGAAACAGTTCTGTATGAGTAAGACACGGTCACCTGACCCAACTTGCTTCAAACGGGACAACCCATGCTAGGATGGAAAATGGACATTAAACGATGATGATGATATAAATAGTGTTGACCACTATCTCTATTGCAAGATCTGATAGAATTCTAGAACTACCCACCATCAATTTGATCCAGTATTTTTTAAATCAAAGAAGCAACTGTATTATCAGACATCTTTTGTGTCTGCACCAACTGAACAATATAAATCAGCTAGGTTTAACTGTAAAAATAGAGAATGACAAGATATGCCTACTAATAAGTTACCAACAGTCTCAGACAATATCATTTCCACAAAGTTCTGTAAAGTTTTACAAATTAACTAAGGAATTGGGAAAAGAAATTTCAAAATTCTGACAGATAAAAGCAACAGCCATCTTAGAAACAATCAGTGCACTTGCATAAATAAATGAATAAATAGATTATTGATCAATACATTGAACAACCCCAAGTTTCTTATCAATGCTGTGGAACACTGCATACATGATAACTTGATGACGGCAGTCTGTGTTACAACATATACCTTCAGTTTTCTCAACAACTTTCTGCTATACCTGTTTTTTTCTACAAGTTTCTAATATATCAGTTTTGTCTACACATTTCTAATATATCAGTTTTGTCCAGAAGTTTCTAATATATCAGTTTTATCTACAAGTTTCTGCTATATCAGTTTCGCCTACCAGTTTCTGATATACCTGTTTTTTCTACAAGTTTCTAATTTATCAGTTTTGCCTACAAGTTTCTGGTATATCAGTTTTGTCCACAAGTTTCTGGTATACCTGTTTTTTCTAAAAGTTTCTAATTTATCAGTTTTATCTATCTTCAAGTTTCTGGTATATCAGTTTTACCTACAGGTTCTAATATATCAGTTTTGTCCACAAGTTTCTAATATATCAGTTTTGTCCACAAGTTTCTAATAGATCAGTTTTGTCCACAAATTTCTAATATATCAGTTTTGTCCACAAGTTTCTAATATATCAGTTTTGTCTACAAGTTTCTGGTATATCAGTTTTGTCTACAAGTTTCTGATATACCTGTTTTTTCTAAAAGTTTCTAATTTATCAGTTTTGCCTATCTACAAGTTTCTGGTATATCAGTTTTACCTACAGGTTCTAATATATCAGTTTTGTCCACAAGTTTCTAATATATCAGTTTTGTCCAGAAGTTTCTAATATATCAGTTTTATCCACAAGTTTCTAATATATCAGTTTTGTCTACAAGTTTCTGGTATATCAGTTTCGCCTACCAGTTTCTGATATACCTGTTTTTTCTACAAGTTTCTAATTTATCAGTTTTGCCTACAAGTTTCTGGTATATCAGTTTTGTCCACAAGTTTCTGGTATACCTGTTTTTTCTAAAAGTTTCTAATTTATCAGTTTTGTCTATCTTCAAGTTTCTGGTATATCAGTTTTACCTACAGGTTCTAATATATCAGTTTTGTCCACAAGTTTCTAATATATCAGTTTTGTCCACAAGTTTCTAATAGATCAGTTTTGTCCACAAGTTTCTAATATATCAGTTTTGTCCACAAGTTTCTAATATATCAGTTTTGTCTACAAGTTTCTGGTATATCAGTTTTGTCTACAAGTTTCTGATATACCTGTTTTTTCTAAAAGTTTCTAATTTATCAGTTTTGTCTATCTACAAGTTTCTGGTATATCAGTTTTACCTACAGGTTCTAATATATCAGTTTTGTCCACAAGTTTCTAATATATCAGTTTTGTCCAGAAGTTTCTAATATATCAGTTTTATCCACAAGTTTCTAATATATCAGTTTTGTTTACAAGTTTCTGGTATATCAGTTTTGTCTACAAGTTTCTGATATACCTGTTTTTTCTAAAAGTTTCTAATTTATCAGTTTTGTCTATCTACAAGTTTCTGGTATATCAGTTTTACCTACAGGTTCTAATATATCAGT
>OZ024755.1:35835293-35967793 GCA_964016885.1 Eledone cirrhosa
CAGTAATATACGTGAACGACAAAGCATAAATGAATTGAGAGAGAGACTGAGCATAAGAGGAATCAAATGCTGCGTGCAGGAGAGGCGGTTACGCTGGTATGGACATGTGATGCGTATGAAGGATGACAGCTGCATAAAAAGGTGCAGAGCACTAGAAGTTGATGGAAACCGCGGAGTGGGGAGACCCAAGATGACTTGGGATGAGGTGATAAAAGCCGACCTTACCCAACTACACCTCTCAAAGTCAATGACACACGACCGTGACTTCTGGCGTCACGCAGTAATACAGGGTACCCGACCTCCCATGGGTACATGCTGAAGCATATAAACAATATGCCCCCCCCCCCCCCCCCCACCGCAAGGTGGTCGTGGAGGTGCCACGGCAAAAAAGCACCCAGCCCACACTGTAAAGTGGACGTGTAGGCGCCACGAAAAAGCACCCAGCACTCACTGTAAATGAGGTTGGTGTTAGGAAGGGCATCCAGCTGTAGAAATCAAGCCAGATCAGTTCCTGTATGAGCAAGGCATGGTCAGCCGACCAGACACTGCCCACAACAGGACAACCCGTCTAACCCATGCTAGCGTGGAAGAACGGACGTAAAACGGTGATGATGATGATGATGATGATATACACACACAAACATAAATATATATATATACATATATATATACACATATGCATATATATATACATATATATATATATATATATACACATATGCATATATATGTATATATATATATATATATATATATATATATATACACATATATATGCATATGTGTATATATATAGCTCACTTGAGCAGAGGAGCTCACTAGAGCAGTGGTTGTCTTGAGCAGAGGAGCTCACTAGAGCAGAGACTGTCTTGAGCAGAGGAGCTCACTAGAGCAGTGGTTGTCTTGAGCAGAGGAGCTCACTAGAGCAGTGGCTGTCTTGAGCAGAGGAGCTCACTAGAGCAGAGACTGTCTTGAGCAGAGGAGCTCACTAGAGCAGTGGTTGTCTTGAGCAGAGGAGCTCACTAGAGCAGAGACTGTCTTGAGCAGAGGAGCTCACTAGAGCAGTGGCTGTCTTGAGCAGAGGAGCTCACTAGAGCAGTGGTTGTCTTGAGCAGAGGAGCTCACTAGAGCAGAGACTGTCTTGAGCAGAGGAGCTCACTAGAGCAGAGACTGTCTTGAGCAGAGGAGCTCACTAGAGCAGTGGCTGTCTTGAGCAGAGGAGCTCACTAGAGCAGAGACTGTCTTGAGCAGAGGAGCTCACTAGAGCAGTGGTTGTCTTGAGCAGAGGAGCTCACTAGAGCAGAGACTGTCTTGAGCAGAGGAGCTCACTAGAGCAGTGGCTGTCTTGAGCAGAGGAGCTCACTAGAGCAGTGGTTGTCTTGAGCAGAGGAGCTCACTAGAGCAGTGGCTGTCTTGAGCAGAGGAGCTCACTAGAGCAGAGGCTGTCTTGAGCAGAGGAGCTCACTAGAGCAGTGGTTGTCTTAAGCAGAGGAGCTCACTAGTGCAGAGGTTGTCTTGAGCAGAGACTGTCTTGAGCAGAGGAGCTCACTAGAGCAGTGGTTGTCTTAAGCAGAGGAGCTCACTAGAGCAGTGGTTGTCTTAAGCAGAGGAGCTCACTAGTGCAGAGGCTGTCTTGAGCAGAGACTGTCTTGAGCAGAGGAGCTCACTAGAGCAGTGGTTGTCTTAAGCAGAGGAGCTCACTAGAGCAGTGGTTGTCTTAAGCAGAGGAGCTCACTAGTGCAGAGGCTGTCTTGAGCAGAGACTGTCTTGAGCAGAGGAGCTCACTAGAGCAGTGGTTGTCTTAAGCAGAGGAGCTCACTAGAGCAGTGGTTGTCTTGAGCAGAGGAGCTCACTAGAGCAGTGGCTGTCTTGAGCAGAGGAGCTCACTAGAGCAGTGGCTGTCTTGAGCAGAGACTGTCTTGAGCAGAGGAGCTCACTAGAGCAGTGGTTGTCTTGAGCAGAGGAGCTCACTAGAGCAGTGGTTGTCTTGAGCAGAGGAGCTCACTAGAGCAGTGGTTTCTTGAGCAGAGGAGCTCACTAGAGCAGTGGCTGTCTTAAGCAGATAGTCTTGGGCAGAGGAGTTCACTACAGCAGACGTTGTCTTGAGCAGAGACTGTCTTAGGTTTTCTACGTCATTGTTTGTTGTTGTTGTGTTCTTGTCATTGTAGTTATAGTGTTGTGATTGGTATAGTTTTGTTGTTGTTGCTGTCATTGTAGTGTTGTTTTTGTGATTGTAGTTATAGTGTTGTCGTAGTTATAGTGTTGTTGTTGTTGTCGTAGTTTTTTTTTTGCTGTCATTGATGTAGTTTCCTTGCTGTCATTGTAGTTTTAGAGTTGTTGTTGTTGTTGTCATTGTTGTTGTTCCCATTTCTTACTTTGTGTCTCTCCAAAAACAAGATCATCTAGGACAGAACAAAGGAGGGACACAGAATAAGAAATCAGTCACTGAGGAGGTCACAGAATGTGTCGCAAAAGAGGTTCGATAATATATAAGCCATCCAGGTATATTGAACCAACCAACCGGAAATTTATAATAAATTGAAGTGAAAAGCAATAGGTTGTTGTTATTGGCAGCATGACCCTCCCAAAGTATAACAAGGAATATATAATATAATATATTATGTAAATAAATATAGTGTAGGTGATTCAGTGAATTACCGGTGGTGGTACCAAAATAAATAAGCACTCGGTGCACAGTCAGGATGTATACATATATATGTAAATGAGGCTGCTGTTAGGAAGGGCATCCAGCTGTAGAAATCAAGTTCTGTATGAGCAAGACATGGTCACCCGACCTGACATTGCCCACAACAGGACAACCTATGCTAGCATGGAAGAATGAACATAAAACGGTGATGATGATGATGATGATATATATATATATATATATATGTAGATATATATATATGTGTATATATAACTAACTATATATATATATATAAGAAAGTTTGACGTGTTGGACTTAAGCCCTTCTTCAGGAGTATAAAATAGAGACAGGGTCACAATGGAGAAAGAGAAAGAATTTCAGTAAAGACACAAAAAAATACAAATATATCATCATCATCATCATCATCATCATCATCGTTTAACGTCCATGTTCCACGCTTGCATGGGTTTGAACGGGAGTTTTCCCACTTGAGGCAAGAGTGGTTGTCTTGCTCGCATAGGACTGTCTGGCGGGTTTTCTACGGCTGGATGCCCTTCCTAACACCAACCACATTTACAGTGTGGCCACATTTATTTTTTTGTGTCTTTACTGAAATTCTTTCTGTTTCTCCATTGTGAACCTGTCTCTATTTTGTACTCCTGAAGAAGGGCTTAAGTCCAGCACGTCAAACTTTCTTTCCTCTTTCAAATATAAAGCGTGAAACTAATAAGACTTTTTGTACCTGTTTGTTGTCTCCTTGAACTATATATATATATATATATATATATATATATTCAAAACAACGAACAGCAGAGGACACGTTTCGCACTTTTCCGACAGACAACCTTTCCCCCACCCCCGGAAAAAAAACCCAGTTGATGGATGTGAATCCGAAATATATAGGGACAATTAAATCTCTCCCAAGGTAACTCTTTCTCGTGTTGTTATTTTTATTTTTATCCTTTACGCTCTTTGCTTCATTCCTCTACACGTTACAGTCTTCTACATGCCACGCATCTCAACGTACACCCACTTACATCTCTCTCTCCCACCACCGGATCTTGTTACCCGGAGATTTACCCATCTGCATTGTCGAGGCTTCCAAATGACTTAAAGAAATTTACCATATATATATATGGCTTAGTGGTTAGAGCATTGGCCTTGCAATCGAAAGGTTGTGAGTTCAATTCTCAGACCGGGTGATGTGTTGTTTCCTTGAGCAAGACACTTTATTTCACATTGCTCCAGTTTACTCAGCTGTAGAAATGAGATGATAGGGACTGGGGTCCCTATCATTCCACTGCAAAGTGGTTGTGGAGGTGCCACGGCAAAAAAGCACCCAGCACTCACTCTAAATGAGGTTGGTGTTAGGAAGGGCATCCAGCTGTAGAAATCAAGTTAGAATCAGTTCCCGTCCCACCCTTGCAAGCAGGGAAAAGCGGACTTAAAATGATGATGATGATGATGATGATGATGAAAACTCTCTCATTAGGAAACTATTGTTTGGAGCATATCTTAACCCTTTTATCATTGTATTTCAAGTATTTTTGAAAATAATGAAAAATTAGGAGGAATTGAATAAAATAACATTTCAATTTAGAACATAATGTTTAGAAAATTATTTAACAAACATTTCTAAAATCAAATTATGAAATATTTTACTTATAAGGATAAACATTTAAAAATAAGCAGTTTTGTAACATAAATCCAGCTAACTTTGGCAGGATTTGAACTCAGATCGTAAAGGGCCGTAACTCCATGCCATAAAGTATGTTGTCAGATGCTCCACCGATACTGCCAATTCACCACCCCTTATATAATATTATGTTGAAAAGTTCTAAGCAAAGTATAAATCATGTCAATTCCATGCTAGCATGGAAAAAAAATGATGTTATATAGTGATGATGATAAATACTTTAAAATAAACAGTTTTGTATCCTTTAACTAAGGGTGGTTTCAGGTTGTTTAGTATCAAAAGGATAAACTAATGTTTGCCTATGAGGGAAAATAATTTTTTTAAAACTTTTCAAAAGCACTTTCCTTTAAAATGAAAAAGGCTACACCCTGTAAGTAGTTATCAAATAAAGTTTTATAAAATAAAAGAACTAATAATGTTTTTTCTATTTTCCAAAGCAATTACAAGGAATGCTAATAATAAGATGAGTCAAATGTAATTTTCTATTGATGAAAAGAATAAATGAATATCATAATTAGTCACCCTAATTACACCTCTACCAGTATACATTGGCTAAATTTAAAATATTCCCCAGATTTTTCTCATATCTTACTGGAAATATATTATTTATTTTCTACCTCCGTCTCACTACTTCTTGCTTAAATTTATCTAAGATACTTCAAAATTGTTAGTAAACCTATTGTGATTATTACTTTAGTAATAGTGTATTACATCTCTTTCTTACACACACACTTACTCACATATATACATATACCTCAGTTAAACTAGTCACTACATCGCAATATACAAACAGTTCAGTTATCGGAGTTATGTATGTAGAAAATTGAATCTATTAACTAAAAATAGATATAGCTAACAGGAATAGAACATTATTTCACATAGTAAAAGAAGACAATTTCAAATGATTTGAATTGTGAAATTGGCATATTAAACCAAAACTAGAGTCAGAATTTTAGTTTTATCAACTTACAATGTGGGAAGAAAAAAACAGAAAAAAAAAAAAAAAATCCAATCTAACGCTGAGTAATCTTAATATTCAGGTAAAATGTAAACATGATTTTTAAACCAACCATATCTGGCCAGAATTGTTTCACCTCTTTCTGTTCAAGCTGGCTGTAACTAGCCACTCATTCTGATGTTAAGGTATTGTTCTCAAAATAAATATCAAAACTAACATGGTTTAACCCTTTAGCATTTAAACCAGCCATATCTGGCCAGAATTCTCTCGCCTCTTTCTTTTCAAACTGGCCCCTCATACTGATGTTAAGGTATTGTTCTCAAAATAAATAATATCAAAATCTCATAAATTTGATATTATGTGAGATAATTATGTGAGGTAAAGGCTTTACCACAAAAATACAATAGTAAATATAGAGTAATGTAAATGATGAAGGTTTAAAGTGGTATTTCATTCAATGTGCCGAGATAACTCATCCCAACATGTTTAAACTCCATTCCAACAGTTCATAACTCCAAAGATATGAACTCGATTCTAAAAGTTCACAAATTCTAAGCTAGATGGGGTTACTAGTTTATTGACGTGATGTTTGTCAACCATTGAGATATGTGTTGTTAATAAATGTTTGTTTAAAAAAAATAGTCATTTTACTGAAGAAAAAGCCCAGCACAGCAACTGTAGATGTGTAAAATAAACATGGCAGTCACCACAGCAACTGTAGCTGTGTAAAATATACATGGCAGTCACCACAGCAACTGTAGCTGTGTAAAATATACATGGCAGTCAATACAGCAACTGTAGCTGTGTAAAATATAAACAGTAGTCAACACAGCAACTGTATCTGTGTAAAATATACATGGCAGTCAACACAGCAACTGTAACTGTGTAAAATATACATGGCAGTCAACACAGCAACTGTAGCTGTGTAAAATATACACAGCAGTCAATACAGCAACTGTAGCTGTGTAAAATATACGCAGCAGTCAACACAGCAACTGTATCTGTGTAAAATATACGCAGCAGTCAACACAGCAACTGTAGCTGTGTAAAATATACGCAGCAGTCAACACAGCAACTGTATCTGTGTAAAATATACACAGTAGTTAACACAGCAACTGTATCTGTGTAAAATATACATGGCAGTCAACACAGCAACTGTAACTGTGTAAAATATACATGGCAGTCAACACAGCAACTGTAGCTGTGTAAAATATACACAGCAGTCAATACAGCAACTGTAGCTGTGTAAAATATACACAGCAGTCAATACAGCAACTGTAGCTGTGTAAAATATACGCAGCAGTCAACACAGCAACTGTATCTGTGTAAAATATACGCAGCAGTCAACACAGCAACTGTAGCTGTGTAAAATATACGCAGCAGTCAACACAGCAACTGTATCTGTGTAAAATATACACAGTAGTTAACACAGCAACTGTATCTGTGTAAAATATACATGGCAGTCAATACAGCAACTGTAGCTGTGTAAAATATACGCAGCAGTCAACACAGCAACTGTATCTGTGTAAAATATACGCAACAGTCAATACAGCAACTGTATCTGTGTAAAATATCCGCAGCAGTCAACACAGCAACTGAAGCTGTGTAAAATATATGCAACAGTCAACACAGCAACTGTAGATGTGTAAAATATACGCAGTGGTCAATACAGCAACTGTAGCTGTGTAAAATATACGCAGCAGTCAACACAGCAACTGTATCTGTGTAAAATATACACAGTAGTCAACACAGCAGCTGTATCTGTGTAAAATATACGCAGCAGTCAGCACAGCGACTGTAAATGTGTAAAATATACGCAGCAGTCAACACAGCAACTGTAGCTGTGTAAAATATACGCAGCAGTCAACACAGCAACTGTATCTGTGTAAAATATACACAGTAGTCACCACAGCAACTGCAGCTGTGTAAAATATACGCAACAGTCAACACAGCAACTGTAGATGTGTAAAATATACGCAGCAGTCAACACAGCAACTGTAGGTGTGTAAAATATACATGGCAGTCAATACAGCAACTGTAGCTGTATAAAATATACGCAGCAGTCAACACAGCAACTGAAGCTGTGTAAAATATACGCAACAGTCAACACAGCAACTGTAGCTGTGTAAAATATACATGGCAGTCAACACAGCAACTGTAGCTGTGTAAAATATACACAGCAGTCAATACAGCAACTGTAGCTGTGTAAAATATACGCAGCAGTCAACACAGCAACTGTATCTGTGTAAAATATACGCAGCAGTCAACACAGCAACTGTAGCTGTGTAAAATATACGCAGCAGTCAACACAGCAACTGTATCTGTGTAAAATATACACAGTAGTTAACACAGCAACTGTATCTGTGTAAAATATACATGGCAGTCAACACAGCAACTGTAACTGTGTAAAATATACATGGCAGTCAACACAGCAACTGTAGCTGTGTAAAATATACACAGCAGTCAATACAGCAACTGTAGCTGTGTAAAATATACACAGCAGTCAATACAGCAACTGTAGCTGTGTAAAATATACGCAGCAGTCAACACAGCAACTGTATCTGTGTAAAATATACGCAGCAGTCAACACAGCAACTGTAGCTGTGTAAAATATACGCAGCAGTCAACACAGCAACTGTATCTGTGTAAAATATACACAGTAGTTAACACAGCAACTGTATCTGTGTAAAATATACATGGCAGTCAATACAGCAACTGTAGCTGTGTAAAATATACGCAGCAGTCAACACAGCAACTGTATCTGTGTAAAATATACGCAACAGTCAATACAGCAACTGTATCTGTGTAAAATATCCGCAGCAGTCAACACAGCAACTGAAGCTGTGTAAAATATATGCAACAGTCAACACAGCAACTGTAGATGTGTAAAATATACGCAGTGGTCAATACAGCAACTGTAGCTGTGTAAAATATACGCAGCAGTCAACACAGCAACTGTATCTGTGTAAAATATACACAGTAGTCAACACAGCAGCTGTATCTGTGTAAAATATACGCAGCAGTCAGCACAGCGACTGTAAATGTGTAAAATATACGCAGCAGTCAACACAGCAACTGTAGCTGTGTAAAATATACGCAGCAGTCAACACAGCAACTGTATCTGTGTAAAATATACACAGTAGTCACCACAGCAACTGCAGCTGTGTAAAATATACGCAACAGTCAACACAGCAACTGTAGATGTGTAAAATATACGCAGCAGTCAACACAGCAACTGTAGGTGTGTAAAATATACATGGCAGTCAATACAGCAACTGTAGCTGTATAAAATATACGCAGCAGTCAACACAGCAACTGAAGCTGTGTAAAATATACGCAACAGTCAACACAGCAACTGTAGCTGTGTAAAATATACGCAGCAGTCAACACAGCAACTGTAGGTGTGTAAAATATACATGGCAGTCAACACAGCAACTGTAGATGTGTAAAATATACACAGCAGTCAACACAGCAACTGAAGCTGTGTAAAATATACGCAGCAGTCAACACAGCAACTGTAGCTGTGTAAAATATACATGGCAGTCAACACAGCAACTGTAGATGTGTAAAATATACACAGCAGTCAATACAGCAACTGTAGCTGTATAAAATATACGCAGCAGTCAACACAGCAACTGTAGCTGTGTAAAATATATGCAGCAGTCAACACAGCAACTGTATCTGTGTAAAATATACACAGTAGTCAACACAGCAACTGTATCTGTGTAAAATATACGCAGCAGTCAGCACAGCAACTGTAGATGTGTAAAATATACGCAGTGGTCACCACAGCAACTGCAGCTGTGTAAAATATACATGGCAGTCAACACAGCAACTGTAGATGTGTAAAATATACGCAGTGGTCACCACAGCAACTGCAGCTGTGTAAAATATACATGGCAGTCAGCACAGCAACTGTAGATGTGTAAACTATACGCAGTGGTCACCACAGCAACTGCAGCTGTGTAAAATATACACGGCAGTTAACGGGTTAAACACACAGATACATACAAATGATGGGCTTTCAGAGTTTCTATCAAGCAAATCCACTCCCAAGGCATCGGTCTGTCTGAGGCTATAGCAAAAGACACTTGCCTGAGATGCCACACAGAAACAACAAATCTAGAACTACATGCTTTAGAAGTGAACCTCTAAACCACGCAGTAATGTTATATAAGATATATCGAATACTACCACTATGAACAACATACTGATATTATTAATAGCATGGCGGTGGATTGGCAGTATCGGTAGAGGGTCGGACGCCGTGTTTTGACGCATAGAGTTACGGCCCTTTCCATTCTGAGTTCAAATCCCGCCACGGTTAACTTTGCCTTTCATCCTTATGGGCTCGATAGGATGAAGTACCAGTAATACACTGGGATAATTGCTGGCCTTGTGCCTAAAGAAGAAACAATTATTAATAGTAATAATTGTTTCTACTTTAGGCACAAGGCCAGCAATTACCCAGTGCATTACTGGTACTTTATTTTATCGACCCCGTAAGGATGAAAGGCAAAGTTAACCGTGGCGGGATTTGAACTCAGATCGTAAAGGGACGTAACTATGCTGGAAAACATGGCGTCCGACTCTCCACCGATACTGCCAATCCACCGCTCTGTATTTATTATTATTATTAATAGTAATAATAGTTTACCACATTTTAGCGAGGAACGGGAAGGGGGGTGGAATTTTTTTTTTTTTTTTTTTTTTCTTCTTTTAATTATCCCCAATAATCATTGAAAACTATATTTCATTTCTTTTGAGATTCAAAATAAACAATTCAAACACAACTCCGAACATAGTTTTTACATGATCACAAAAATACACATGTACAGCTGTTTATGTTGTAGTTTTAATAAAATATCTAAAAAAAAATATGTCTCCGAAAATTAAGTTTACAGGAGAAAATAGATTACACGAAAATGTTTCTCAATGTGCAAAGGAAGACAAAGATATTATTGTTATTTTTATATATTTTTTTTAAACATTGGATTAAAAATAAACAACACAAGCAAAATCATTAATAACTGCTTTGAATTGCTATCTCTCTCTCTCTCTCTCCACCCCTTTTCAGTTATACTCGCTCACACAATTCTAGAAAATAGGCAAAAAACTCACTTTTGTTTATTAAATTACTATTATAATATAACATCTTTTTGTGTTTTTTGTTTTGTTTAAATTAAATTGAAACCCCCCACCCACCCACCCCTAACATGCAATGAATTTCAAAGAAAATTTCATTACAAAATTTAATAAATTTTCCCCCTACGCCAACTCTCTTGTAGACATTTTCTAATATATATATATATATTTTTATTTTTATTTTTTGGAGGGTGGGGGTGCGGGGGGGGGGGGGGGGGGGGTGATTGTTATATTTATTTTTGTAAAGAAAATGAAATATAATCAATCCAGTCAGTGTCAGTATAGGACAATTATTTTAGCAGACTACATTCAGTTCAACGTTCAGTACATATAGCTGTTAAGTATTGAACTAGAAATTATAGAGTAACTTTACTTCTCCCTCACTGCCTGATCTTCTGCACGCTATTATATTTAACAGTTCCCATCCCACCCTTGCAAGCAGGGAAAAGTGGACATGATGATGATGATGATGATGATGATGATTTGCATAAAATTCACAATAACATCAGTAATGAATGTTTTAGGGCCATTTTCCTTGCTTCAAGCAGTTGTTAAGCCTTATGGATCTCTCAACCCTTTAACATTTACTCTATATATACTATTGTATTTTTATGGTAAAGGCTTTACCTCACATAATACCTCATAACATTTACATTACTCTATATATACTCTTGTATTTTCACAGTAAAGGCTTTACCTCACATAATATCACACATAACATTTACATTACTCTATATATACTCTTGTATTTTCACAGTAAAGGCTTTACCTCACATAATATCTCCCATAACATTTACATTACTTTATATATACTATTGTATTTTTATGGTAAAGGCTTTACCTCACATAATATCTCACATAACATTTATATTACTCTATATATACTATTGTATTTTCACAGTAAAGACTTTACCTCACATAATATCTCACATAACATTTACATTACTCTATATATACTATTGTATTTTTATGGTAAAGGCTTTACCTCACATAATATCTCACATAACATTTACATTACTCTATATATACTATTGTATTTTTATGGTAAAGGCTTTACCTCACATAATATCTCACATAACATTTACATTACTCTATATATACTGTTGTATTTTCACAGTAAAGGCTTTACCTCACATAATATCTCACATAACATTTACATTACTCTATATATACTATTGTATTTTCACAGTAAAGACTTTACCTCACATAATATCTCACATAACATTTACATTACTCTATATATACTATTGTATTTTCACAGTAAAGGCTTTACCTCACATAATATCTCACATAACATTTACATTACTCTATATATACTATTGTATTTTCACAGTAAAGGCTTTACCTCACATAATATCTCACATAACATTTACATTACTCTATATATACTATTGTATTTTTATGGTAAAGGCTTTACCTCACATAATATCTCCCATAACATTTACATTACTCTATATATACTATTGTATTTTTATGGTAAAGGCTTTACCTCACATAATATCTCCCATAACATTTACATTACTCTATATATACTATTGTATTTTCACAGTAAAGTCTTTACCTCACATAATATCTCACATAACATTTACATTACTCTATATATACTATTGTATTTTCACAGTAAAGGCTTTACCTCACATAATATCTCCCATAACATTTACATTACTCTCTATATACTATTGTATTTTCACAGTAAAGGCTTTACCTCACATAATATCTCCCATAACATTTACATTACTCTATATATACTATTGTATTTTTATGGTAAAGGCTTTACCTCACATAATACCTCACATAACATTTACGTTACTCTATATATACTATTGTATTTTCGCAGTAAAGGCTTTACCTCACATAATACCTCACATAACATTTACATTACTCTATATATACTATTGTATTTTCACAGTAAAGTCTTTACCTCACATAATATCTCACATAACATTTACATTACTCTATATATACTATTGTATTTTCACAGTAAAGGCTTTACCTCACATAATACCTCACATAACATTTACATTACTCTATATATACTATTGTATTTTTATGGTAAAGGCTTTACCTCACATAATATCTCACATAACATTTACATTACTCTATATATACCATTGTATTTTCACAGTAAAGGCTTTACCTCACATAATATCTCACATAACATTTACATTACTCTCTATATACTATTGTATTTTCACAGTAAAGGCTTTACCTCACATAATATCTCATAACATTTACATTACTCTCTATATACTATTGTATTTTCACAGTAAAGGCTTTACCTCACATAATATCTCACATAACATTTACATTACTCTATATATACTATTGTATTTTCACAGTAAAGGCTTTACCTCACATAATATCTCACATAACATTTACATTACTCTCTATATACTATTGTATTTTCACAGTAAAGGCTTTACCTCACATAATATCTCACATAACATTTACATTACTCTATATATACTATTGTATTTTCACAGTAAAGGCTTTACCTCACATAATATCTCACATAACATCTCGTATACGAGAGACGTGTGTTGACGTGTGTGAACAAGCTCGGCTACCGAGTCGGATTTACTTACTCAAAAAGTGAGTTTTGATTAATTTTTTTATACTGTAATATACGTTAACCCCTTGCCTTGGTCGTCAAACTTTGAGTTTATTTATTTTCGCCCCTTTTTGGGGCGAATTTTCCAGTTAAAAATTTATTACGGCAAACTAATAGAAATGGACGGAATTTTCACATCTCATCCTAACGTGAAAGCCACGCCCCCTAAGAAAGGTGATACAGAGAAGCTAGAAGCACAAGGCTCTAAGTCTTCCCTCCTCACTTCTGCAAAAGAAACATGGAACACGGAATTAAAAGAAAAATTTGTAGAAATGGGTGAAAACCCAGAAAGTCACATAAACGCAGACAAAAACATCAACGACAATAACAGCAATAGTCACAACACCAACCAAGGAAAAAATAACGATAACACCAAACAAAGTGAACCCACTACTGGTACCTCCTTTGCACAGGCGGTCCGGAAAACACAAACCTGCAAGCAACTGGACATTACAACTCTGAGAGAAAAGATGAAGGAAGCGAAACAGTATGTAACTTTCAAAGAAGGAGGAGACTTCACAATCACCTCCCCACAAGAAATCAAAAGAGACACGACGCTAAGAACGATATCTTTCAGAACAATTTCCAACATAACAAGGAAACCAACTCAATTATCCCAAAAAGAGATTGAGCTGGTCCTAAAAAATGTGTGGAGTGATATATCGTTCATACAAAAAGGGCCACTCTATGGGAATATAACGGTCCTAATGAAGGATCAATTGACGGCCAGGAAATACTCTGTGGCACCAATTGTTTCCAAGATATATACATTTTTCCCCACATATTTAGGGAAAAGAACGCAGAAGATAAGGGTCTCCGGAATCCGGCCAAATGCATGCATTTCCTGGGTACTAACAGGATTTTTAGAAGACGAGGACGGAATCCTCTCAGTAGGAGAAGTCACCACAGACGTTTTCGGCGGTTTGAGCGTGGAGGTTCTGGTCCAAATGAGACCAGAACGAATCGCTAGAATACCACAGAGGGTGTCCCTCGATGGAGAAACATTTATATATATTTCAGCCGAGGGTAGGAGGCCCATATGTTACTACTGTTCAAGCAGGGGTCATCTAAGGGCTGCTTGTCCTCAATTGACAAAAAAAAAGGCTCTTTTGCCTACACCCCACACACCACCACCGCCACCACCACCACCACCTCCACCACCACCACCACAACAACAACAAAAACAACAGGGAAAAATAACACAAGACACGGCCCCACCCAAAACAACTCCCAAAACACACACAAATACAACAAAACCCCAAAATACACCACTACCCGACAGCACGGACGAGGACCCAGCGGAAACGGCACCTAGTGACGAAGAGGGGGAACCCTTCCAACCTGTAAAAAGGAAAAAAAGAAAGCACCACTCGAACATAAACGAAACAAACACACAACCACCAACAAAAACAAAACAAACAGAACAAACAAAATCCGCCCCACCCCAAAACATAACACATACAACAAAACGTAAGCACACACAAGAACAACAAACAAACACAACACAAATAAAACAGTATACATACATTAACACAAATAACAAAGAACTAGTAAAAACAATACACAAAGACCCTTTGGTGGAAACTGAAGGGCAATTCTTTGCAAGCGCGGCCAACAAACCGCATTTAAAAATGATAAGACTCCCAATGGACACCTATGCAAAACTAAGAGAGAACTTTCCTGAGGACGTGGGGAAAACATGTACTCGACCCTATAACCGCGTCCTCTTGAAACGTTTCCCCACCCACACCTCACCAAACACCCCCACTCCACCACAGAACAACACCCCACCAAACAACCCCTCCAATACGCCCATGGATATTGTGCAACCTGCTCCTCAGGAGCCGAACAGGTAGGTCCTTCCTCTTTTAACCAACATGGCTGATATAAGAGTTGGGTTTCTGAATGTACGTGGCCTGGGACTGTCTTGGAAACAAGGCAAACTTTTAAACGATCTCAGGTCACATAGAATGGATGTAATGGCTATTTGCGAGTCCAGGATCAGCAGCGAGCACCAACTGGCGCCCCTCTTCGACGACTTTGAGATCTTCGCATCTCTCTGTCAACCGGGGGGTGGGGGTGGAGTTGTCGTTCTGCTGCGAAAACACCTGGGCCTCGCCATACAGAAGGTGCACCTGGACCCGGAGGGTCGACTGGTGGTTTTAGACGTCGGCAGTAGTGAAAGTGGAGCCCTTAGACTAATAGCTGTGTACGCCCCTTTTTGGGCAGCGCGGCCGGAATACTTCCAACGTCTGGAAACTTTTCTGGGAACGTCCCGCTCCTTGCTTTTAGTGGGGGACTGGAATGGTATCCTGGATGCACGTTGGGACTATGTAGGGGCATGTGCCAATAGAGGGGGGTGTAAAAGCCTCAAAAGGTTAATCGGCCGATTTGACCTGGCCGATAGATATCGACTAGATTTTCCGACTGTACCACTATGGACGTGGACCAATCGCAGTGGAACATCTAGGTCGTACCTAGATAGGGTCCTAGTTAGAGAGAACGATAGGGACACATTTAGCTGTCCAAAAATGTTCATGGTTGACTATTCGGATCACAAGTTAGTGACCTGCATAGCCAACCTTGATAGAACCCATAGACAGGGACCCGGTTACTGGAAGCTGAACTTGTCCTTACCGAGAAGCAAAGCTTACAGTAAACGGATTAGCACGTTAGTTAAGCAGAATTTGACAGGAGCAATTGTCAACAACAGGTGGTGGAGCTCTCTTAAGAGAGCAATTAGAATAGAATCGATAGGTTTTAGTCAGGAATTAGCAAGGGATAGGAACAAGACGGAAAGGGAATTAGTAGATAGAGTAGAAGAGGCGATTAGGAGTGGCAATGTAGCCGGCGTGCTGGCATCAAGAATGGCCTTAGACCAGTTCTTTGAGGTGAAGCATGAAGGCTGCGTTGTCAGGAGTAAAATACGTGCTCTGGGTAATGAGGGAGCCAAAGCTGTAAGCTGGGCCCGAGTGACAGAGGCAAAAAGTGGGAACAAGTCCACGATTCGGTCTTTGAAGGACCAGGATGGGCGTGTGATCCTTGAACCTGGGCAGATGTGTGCGGCCTTTCAGCGGCACTTTGCACGACTGTTCGAGAGGGGCGGCGCGCCGGGTGAGACTATGGATTTCAATCCATACCTCGACGGTCTGCCGCGCCTCTCGGACGCGGAGGCGAAGTCCTGCGAAAGGACGATTTCAGCTGCTGAGATAGGGGCGGCGCTGAGCCAATGCGGCAAACGCAAATCCCCGGGTCTCGATGGTCTACCATACGAGCTATATGTAGCGATGCCGGACTTGTTCTCCGATATCCTCGAAGCGGTCTACTGCAACTGGCAGCAGAACGGGAGAATTCCCAGTTCTGTGACCAAGGGCGTAGTTACGCTGGTGAGGAAGGATGAGAACAAGGGGGATGACATAAGTAACTTCAGGCCCATAACTCTGCTAAATACAGAGTTAAAGATTTTGGCCAAGGTGTTAGCGAAGAGGTTGGCGCTTGTCGTTGGAAACCTGGTGGGAGAAGCGCAGACATGCGCAATCCCGTCCAGGTCCATTCACGACAATCTCCACCTTATGCGATACATCATAGAGAGGGTAGGGAATGAACCCGGCTTTGGTGGGGCCCTGATCAACTTGGATCAATCTAAAGCTTTCGATAGGGTTGACCATCGTTACCTGGATGCGGTGCTCGCGGCGGCAGGCTTCGGACCCGTTTTCAGGGGTTGGATTGCTGCGATGCACAGCAGCAACGTCTGCTCAAGGGTCAAGGTGAACGGCCACCTCTCGGAGCCGTTCCAAATCATGCGATCCATCCGACAGGGATGCCCTCTCTCCTCCCTACTGTATGTGCTGGCTCTTGAGCCACTACTGCGGAAGTTGGAGCGGTTGCAGGGCATCCCTTTGGAACCGGGATTGCAGAAAGCGGCGTCGGCCTACGCCGATGACGTGACAGTAATGGTGTCGAAAACCTCGCAAATCGGTGAGATCGGCACCTTACTGGAGGAATATGAAAGGTTTACAGGAGCCAAGCTGAACCGGGACAAGTCCGTCGGTTTGCAACTCGGAACATGGAGAGGCAAACCGATGCCCTCCAACGACGTCGTCGGACGCTGGACGGAGGGCCCGGTGAAGCTGCTTGGGGTCTGGTTCGGACCAGACCTCCAGGTGGAGAAAAACTGGAACGAGGTAACGGCCAGGGTGTTTGCACTCACCCAGAAGTGGGCCCAGTGCAAACTATCCCTGAAAGGTCGAGCGGAGGTGGCGAATACTTATATAGCATCCGTCATCTACTACCGCTTGACCGTCGTGCCTTGCCCAGTGAAAAGACTCGCCAAAATGGAGTGCGCGCTGTTCCAATTTCTTTGGAACAAGCGGACCCCTTTGGTGAGGAGATCCATCTGCTGTCAACACCCTTCGAAAGGAGGGCTGGGGATGCCGTGGCTACAGATGCGTAAACACGCATTAAGGCTACGGCACCTCCAGGTATTCCTCACCGGTCAACCGGTGTGGGCCCCGTTTGTGAGGCGAGCCTTTCCCAGACTCGTCTCGCTCACCGAGCTGCAATCCTGGGTCAAGCAAAGACCGAGAAAAGTGGGCGACTGGCACATTGAATGTGCCCAGGCGCTCACGGCCCTCTGGAAAGCGGACCCGGCAATCAGTGGAGACTCCACCTCGACATTCTATAGAGGGTTGGTACGCAGCAGGTGCGACGATGCTCTCGGAGAAGCTCTAGGCATGGAGGAAGATGAACTGGCCAGTCTGTTCGGTGGGACGTTTGGCCCTGGACCGATGGACAACTTCCAAAAGTCCCTGGCTTGGCAGTGCTACCGAGGGGCTCTACCCGTTCGAGACAAGCTCCACAGACATGGGAGCCTGGGTAGAGATCCTTTGAATAAGATCTGTCCGAGATGCGTGCATGATGACGAAACCGTTGCGCACGCATTCGTACACTGCCCAGGCATTGCTGACCTGTGGGGCTATGTGGAACGACTACTGTCGAGGGTGGGACCAATCCGGTTGACCACCGAGTCCATTGTCACGATCAAACCGCCTCCCCCTTTCAAAAACGAAGGAGAGGCGGTTTTTCTCTGTGTGGTAGCCATGGCTAAAGAAGTTGTATGGTGGACGAGGCTGAAAGGGCTGAGGTCAGACACCTTTCTCTCCGGCCAACAACTGGTCCCCTTTTTCAAATACCATTTTAAAAGAAGGATCAGAATGGAGAGAGAGGTGCTCTACCCCAGCAAGTTTTATGAAAGGTGGGTGAAAGTAGGGAGAATGGCCAGAGTGAATGGGTCTTCTCTCTATATCAGCCTGTAGGTGAAAGAAGAGGAAAAAGCGGAGACGAGGGAAGCACCTACTCTTTGTGCTCCTGAGGAGAAGGGTTACACATTTTTTCCGGGGTGTGTGCGACCCATGTTAATGCCCCCTCCCTATTGAGGACTTCGTTTGTTGTTGTTATTTCATTGTTATATTTTTGTACTCGTTAATTATATGTAAACTTCCCCCCTTGTATCTGTCCCTACCTTTTGTGCCCTAGTGGCAAATAAAGAAACCACTCTATATATACTATTGTATTTTCACAGTAAAGGCTTTACCTCACATAATATCTCACATAACATTTACATTACTCTATATATACTATTGTATTTTCACAGTAAAGGCTTTACCTCACATAATATCTCACATAACATTTACATTACTCTATATATACTATTGTATTTTTATGGTAAAGGCTTTACCTCACATAATATCTCCCATAACATTTACATTACTCTATATATACTATTGTATTTTTATGGTAAAGGCTTTACCTCACATAATATCTCCCATAACATTTACATTACTCTATATATACTATTGTATTTTCACAGTAAAGTCTTTACCTCACATAATATCTCACATAACATTTACATTACTCTATATATACTATTGTATTTTCACAGTAAAGGCTTTACCTCACATAATATCTCCCATAACATTTACATTACTCTCTATATACTATTGTATTTTCACAGTAAAGGCTTTACCTCACATAATATCTCCCATAACATTTACATTACTCTATATATACTATTGTATTTTTATGGTAAAGGCTTTACCTCACATAATACCTCACATAACATTTACGTTACTCTATATATACTATTGTATTTTCGCAGTAAAGGCTTTACCTCACATAATACCTCACATAACATTTACATTACTCTATATATACTATTGTATTTTCACAGTAAAGTCTTTACCTCACATAATATCTCACATAACATTTACATTACTCTATATATACTATTGTATTTTCACAGTAAAGGCTTTACCTCACATAATACCTCACATAACATTTACATTACTCTATATATACTATTGTATTTTTATGGTAAAGGCTTTACCTCACATAATATCTCACATAACATTTACATTACTCTATATATACCATTGTATTTTCACAGTAAAGGCTTTACCTCACATAATATCTCACATAACATTTACATTACTCTCTATATACTATTGTATTTTCACAGTAAAGGCTTTACCTCACATAATATCTCATAACATTTACATTACTCTCTATATACTATTGTATTTTCACAGTAAAGGCTTTACCTCACATAATATCTCACATAACATTTACATTACTCTATATATACTATTGTATTTTCACAGTAAAGGCTTTACCTCACATAATATCTCACATAACATTTACATTACTCTCTATATACTATTGTATTTTCACAGTAAAGGCTTTACCTCACATAATATCTCACATAACATTTACATTACTCTATATATACTATTGTATTTTCACAGTAAAGGCTTTACCTCACATAATATCTCACATAACATCTCGTATACGAGAGACGTGTGTTGACGTGTGTGAACAAGCTCGGCTACCGAGTCGGATTTACTTACTCAAAAAGTGAGTTTTGATTAATTTTTTTATACTGTAATATACGTTAACCCCTTGCCTTGGTCGTCAAACTTTGAGTTTATTTATTTTCGCCCCTTTTTGGGGCGAATTTTCCAGTTAAAAATTTATTACGGCAAACTAATAGAAATGGACGGAATTTTCACATCTCATCCTAACGTGAAAGCCACGCCCCCTAAGAAAGGTGATACAGAGAAGCTAGAAGCACAAGGCTCTAAGTCTTCCCTCCTCACTTCTGCAAAAGAAACATGGAACACGGAATTAAAAGAAAAATTTGTAGAAATGGGTGAAAACCCAGAAAGTCACATAAACGCAGACAAAAACATCAACGACAATAACAGCAATAGTCACAACACCAACCAAGGAAAAAATAACGATAACACCAAACAAAGTGAACCCACTACTGGTACCTCCTTTGCACAGGCGGTCCGGAAAACACAAACCTGCAAGCAACTGGACATTACAACTCTGAGAGAAAAGATGAAGGAAGCGAAACAGTATGTAACTTTCAAAGAAGGAGGAGACTTCACAATCACCTCCCCACAAGAAATCAAAAGAGACACGACGCTAAGAACGATATCTTTCAGAACAATTTCCAACATAACAAGGAAACCAACTCAATTATCCCAAAAAGAGATTGAGCTGGTCCTAAAAAATGTGTGGAGTGATATATCGTTCATACAAAAAGGGCCACTCTATGGGAATATAACGGTCCTAATGAAGGATCAATTGACGGCCAGGAAATACTCTGTGGCACCAATTGTTTCCAAGATATATACATTTTTCCCCACATATTTAGGGAAAAGAACGCAGAAGATAAGGGTCTCCGGAATCCGGCCAAATGCATGCATTTCCTGGGTACTAACAGGATTTTTAGAAGACGAGGACGGAATCCTCTCAGTAGGAGAAGTCACCACAGACGTTTTCGGCGGTTTGAGCGTGGAGGTTCTGGTCCAAATGAGACCAGAACGAATCGCTAGAATACCACAGAGGGTGTCCCTCGATGGAGAAACATTTATATATATTTCAGCCGAGGGTAGGAGGCCCATATGTTACTACTGTTCAAGCAGGGGTCATCTAAGGGCTGCTTGTCCTCAATTGACAAAAAAAAAGGCTCTTTTGCCTACACCCCACACACCACCACCGCCACCACCACCACCACCTCCACCACCACCACCACAACAACAACAAAAACAACAGGGAAAAATAACACAAGACACGGCCCCACCCAAAACAACTCCCAAAACACACACAAATACAACAAAACCCCAAAATACACCACTACCCGACAGCACGGACGAGGACCCAGCGGAAACGGCACCTAGTGACGAAGAGGGGGAACCCTTCCAACCTGTAAAAAGGAAAAAAAGAAAGCACCACTCGAACATAAACGAAACAAACACACAACCACCAACAAAAACAAAACAAACAGAACAAACAAAATCCGCCCCACCCCAAAACATAACACATACAACAAAACGTAAGCACACACAAGAACAACAAACAAACACAACACAAATAAAACAGTATACATACATTAACACAAATAACAAAGAACTAGTAAAAACAATACACAAAGACCCTTTGGTGGAAACTGAAGGGCAATTCTTTGCAAGCGCGGCCAACAAACCGCATTTAAAAATGATAAGACTCCCAATGGACACCTATGCAAAACTAAGAGAGAACTTTCCTGAGGACGTGGGGAAAACATGTACTCGACCCTATAACCGCGTCCTCTTGAAACGTTTCCCCACCCACACCTCACCAAACACCCCCACTCCACCACAGAACAACACCCCACCAAACAACCCCTCCAATACGCCCATGGATATTGTGCAACCTGCTCCTCAGGAGCCGAACAGGTAGGTCCTTCCTCTTTTAACCAACATGGCTGATATAAGAGTTGGGTTTCTGAATGTACGTGGCCTGGGACTGTCTTGGAAACAAGGCAAACTTTTAAACGATCTCAGGTCACATAGAATGGATGTAATGGCTATTTGCGAGTCCAGGATCAGCAGCGAGCACCAACTGGCGCCCCTCTTCGACGACTTTGAGATCTTCGCATCTCTCTGTCAACCGGGGGGTGGGGGTGGAGTTGTCGTTCTGCTGCGAAAACACCTGGGCCTCGCCATACAGAAGGTGCACCTGGACCCGGAGGGTCGACTGGTGGTTTTAGACGTCGGCAGTAGTGAAAGTGGAGCCCTTAGACTAATAGCTGTGTACGCCCCTTTTTGGGCAGCGCGGCCGGAATACTTCCAACGTCTGGAAACTTTTCTGGGAACGTCCCGCTCCTTGCTTTTAGTGGGGGACTGGAATGGTATCCTGGATGCACGTTGGGACTATGTAGGGGCATGTGCCAATAGAGGGGGGTGTAAAAGCCTCAAAAGGTTAATCGGCCGATTTGACCTGGCCGATAGATATCGACTAGATTTTCCGACTGTACCACTATGGACGTGGACCAATCGCAGTGGAACATCTAGGTCGTACCTAGATAGGGTCCTAGTTAGAGAGAACGATAGGGACACATTTAGCTGTCCAAAAATGTTCATGGTTGACTATTCGGATCACAAGTTAGTGACCTGCATAGCCAACCTTGATAGAACCCATAGACAGGGACCCGGTTACTGGAAGCTGAACTTGTCCTTACCGAGAAGCAAAGCTTACAGTAAACGGATTAGCACGTTAGTTAAGCAGAATTTGACAGGAGCAATTGTCAACAACAGGTGGTGGAGCTCTCTTAAGAGAGCAATTAGAATAGAATCGATAGGTTTTAGTCAGGAATTAGCAAGGGATAGGAACAAGACGGAAAGGGAATTAGTAGATAGAGTAGAAGAGGCGATTAGGAGTGGCAATGTAGCCGGCGTGCTGGCATCAAGAATGGCCTTAGACCAGTTCTTTGAGGTGAAGCATGAAGGCTGCGTTGTCAGGAGTAAAATACGTGCTCTGGGTAATGAGGGAGCCAAAGCTGTAAGCTGGGCCCGAGTGACAGAGGCAAAAAGTGGGAACAAGTCCACGATTCGGTCTTTGAAGGACCAGGATGGGCGTGTGATCCTTGAACCTGGGCAGATGTGTGCGGCCTTTCAGCGGCACTTTGCACGACTGTTCGAGAGGGGCGGCGCGCCGGGTGAGACTATGGATTTCAATCCATACCTCGACGGTCTGCCGCGCCTCTCGGACGCGGAGGCGAAGTCCTGCGAAAGGACGATTTCAGCTGCTGAGATAGGGGCGGCGCTGAGCCAATGCGGCAAACGCAAATCCCCGGGTCTCGATGGTCTACCATACGAGCTATATGTAGCGATGCCGGACTTGTTCTCCGATATCCTCGAAGCGGTCTACTGCAACTGGCAGCAGAACGGGAGAATTCCCAGTTCTGTGACCAAGGGCGTAGTTACGCTGGTGAGGAAGGATGAGAACAAGGGGGATGACATAAGTAACTTCAGGCCCATAACTCTGCTAAATACAGAGTTAAAGATTTTGGCCAAGGTGTTAGCGAAGAGGTTGGCGCTTGTCGTTGGAAACCTGGTGGGAGAAGCGCAGACATGCGCAATCCCGTCCAGGTCCATTCACGACAATCTCCACCTTATGCGATACATCATAGAGAGGGTAGGGAATGAACCCGGCTTTGGTGGGGCCCTGATCAACTTGGATCAATCTAAAGCTTTCGATAGGGTTGACCATCGTTACCTGGATGCGGTGCTCGCGGCGGCAGGCTTCGGACCCGTTTTCAGGGGTTGGATTGCTGCGATGCACAGCAGCAACGTCTGCTCAAGGGTCAAGGTGAACGGCCACCTCTCGGAGCCGTTCCAAATCATGCGATCCATCCGACAGGGATGCCCTCTCTCCTCCCTACTGTATGTGCTGGCTCTTGAGCCACTACTGCGGAAGTTGGAGCGGTTGCAGGGCATCCCTTTGGAACCGGGATTGCAGAAAGCGGCGTCGGCCTACGCCGATGACGTGACAGTAATGGTGTCGAAAACCTCGCAAATCGGTGAGATCGGCACCTTACTGGAGGAATATGAAAGGTTTACAGGAGCCAAGCTGAACCGGGACAAGTCCGTCGGTTTGCAACTCGGAACATGGAGAGGCAAACCGATGCCCTCCAACGACGTCGTCGGACGCTGGACGGAGGGCCCGGTGAAGCTGCTTGGGGTCTGGTTCGGACCAGACCTCCAGGTGGAGAGAAACTGGAACGAGGTAACGGCCAGGGTGTTTGCACTCACCCAGAAGTGGGCCCAGTGCAAACTATCCCTGAAAGGTCGAGCGGAGGTGGCGAATACTTATATAGCATCCGTCATCTACTACCGCTTGACCGTCGTGCCTTGCCCAGTGAAAAGACTCGCCAAAATGGAGTGCGCGCTGTTCCAATTTCTTTGGAACAAGCGGACCCCTATGGTGAGGAGATCCATCTGCTGTCAACACCCTTCGAAAGGAGGGCTGGGGATGCCGTGGCTACAGATGCGTAAACACGCATTAAGGCTACGGCACCTCCAGGTATTCCTCACCGGTCAACCGGTGTGGGCCCCGTTTGTGAGGCGAGCCTTTCCCAGACTCGTCTCGCTCACCGAGCTGCAATCCTGGGTCAAGCAAAGACCGAGAAAAGTGGGCGACTGGCACATTGAATGTGCCCAGGCGCTCACGGCCCTCTGGAAAGCGGACCCGGCAATCAGTGGAGACTCCACCTCGACATTCTATAGAGGGTTGGTACGCAGCAGGTGCGACGATGCTCTCGGAGAAGCTCTAGGCATGGAGGAAGAGGAACTGGCCAGTCTGTTCGGTAGGACGTTTGGCCCTGGACCGATGGACAACTTCCAAAAGTCCCTGGCTTGGCAGTGCTACCGAGGGGCTCTACCCGTTCGAGACAAGCTCCACAGGCATGGGAGCCTGGGTAGAGATCCTTTGAATAAGATCTGTCCGAGATGCGTGCATGATGACGAAACCGTTGCGCACGCATTCGTACACTGCCCAGGCATTGCTGACCTGTGGGGCTATGTGGAACGACTACTGTCGAGGGTGGGACCAATCCGGTTGACCACCGAGTCCATTGTCACGATCAAACCGCCTCCCCCTTTCAAAAACGAAGGAGAGGCGGTTTTTCTCTGTGTGGTAGCCATGGCTAAAGAAGTTGTATGGTGGACGAGGCTGAAAGGGCTGAGGTCAGACACCTTTCTCTCCGGCCAACAACTGGTCCCCTTTTTCAAATACCATTTTAAAAGAAGGATCAGAATGGAGAGAGAGGTGCTCTACCCCAGCAAGTTTTATGAAAGGTGGGTGAAAGTAGGGAGAATGGCCAGAGTGAATGGGTCTTCTCTCTATATCAGCCTGTAGGTGAAAGAAGAGGAAAAAGCGGAGACGAGGGAAGCACCTACTCTTTGTGCTCCTGAGGAGAAGGGTTACACATTTTTTCCGGGGTGTGTGCGACCCATGTTAATGCCCCCTCCCTATTGAGGACTTCGTTTGTTGTTGTTATTTCATTGTTATATTTTTGTACTCGTTAATTATATGTAAACTTCCCCCCTTGTATCTGTCCCTACCTTTTGTGCCCTAGTGGCAAATAAAGAAACCACTCTATATATACTATTGTATTTTCACAGTAAAGGCTTTACCTCACATAATACCTCACATAACATTTACATTACTCTATATATACTATTGTATTTTCACAGTAAAGGCTTTACCTCACATAATATCTCACATAACATTTACATTACTCTATATATACTATTGTATTTTCACAGTAAAGGCTTTACCTCACATAACATTTACATTACTCTATATATACTATTGTATTTTCACAGTAAAGGCTTTACCTCACATAATACCTCACATAACATTTACATTACTCTATATATACTATTGTATTTTCACAGTAAAGGCTTTACCTCACATAATATCTCACATAACATTTACATTACTCTATATATACTATTGTATTTTCACAGTAAAGGCTTTACCTCACATAACATTTACATTACTCTATATATACTATTGTATTTTCACAGTAAAGGCTTTACCTCACATAATATCTCACATAACATTTACATTACTCTATATATACTATTGTATTTTCACAGTAAAGGCTTTACCTCACATAATATCTCACATAACATTTACATTACTCTCTATATACTATTGTATTTTCACAGTAAAGGCTTTACCTCACATAATACCTCACATAACATTTACATTACTCTATATATACTATTGTATTTTCACAGTAAAGGCTTTACCTCACATAATATCTCACATAACATTTACATTACTCTATATATACTATTGTATTTTCACAGTAAAGGCTTTACCTCACATAATACCTCACATAACATTTACATTACTCTATATATACTATTGTATTTTCACAGTAAAGGCTTTACCTCACATAATACCTCACATAACATTTACATTACTATATATATACTATTGTATTTTCACAGTAAAGGCTTTACCTCACATAATATCTCATATAACATTTACATTACTCTATATATACTATTGTATTTTCACAGTAAAGGCTTTACCTCACATAATACCTCACATAACATTTACATTACTCTATATATACTATTGTATTTTCACAGTAAAGGCTTTACCTCACATAATACCTCACATAACATTTACATACTCTATATATACTATTGTATTTTTATGGTAAAGGCTTTACCTCACATAATATCTCACATAACATTTACATTACTCTATATATACTATTGTATTTTCACAGTAAAGGCTTTACCTCACATAACATTTACATTACTCTATATATACCATTGTATTTTCACAGTAAAGGCTTTACCTCACATAACATTTACATTACTCTATATATACTATTGTATTTTCACAGTAAAGGCTTTACCTCACATAATATCTCACATAACATTTACATTACTCTATATATACTATTGTATTTTCACAGTAAAGGCTTTACCTCACATAATATCTCACATAACATTTACATTACTCTATATATACTATTGTATTTTCACATACTATTTACTATTATATTTTCATGGCTATTTCAAATGTATTTCCCCTGCTATCTTCTGGGGCAACACTATCCATTCTGTCTGCTAGGCTCTAACTTGTATAAGGGCGGAGGATTGACAGTATCGGTAGAGGGTTGGATGCCCCCCATGCTTTGCAACATAGAGTTACGCCACTTTATGATCTGAGTTGAAATCGCGCTGAGGTTAACTTTGTCTTTCATCCTTACGGGATTGATAACATAAAGTACCAGTAATGTACTAGGATAATTGCTGGCCTTATGCCAAAAGTAGAAACAATTATTATCATTACTAGCAGAAAACCACCTTTGGGGCGGTTTTCTGCTAGCATGTATAGTGTACATATTGATATTATACGCAAATATATATATATGTAGATATGGAGGCACATGGCTTAGTGGTTAGAGCATTGGCCTTGCAATCGAAAGGTTGTGAGTTCAATTCTCAGACCGGGTGATGTGTTGTATCCTTGAGCAAGACACTTTATTTCACATTGCTCCAGTTTACTCAGCTGTAGAAATGAGATGATAAGGACTGGGGTCCCTATCATTCCACTGCAAAGTGGACGTGTAGACGCCACGGCAAAAAAGCACCCAGCACTCACTGTAAATGAGGTTGGTGTTAGGAAGGGCATCCAGCTGTAGAAATCAAGCCAAGATCAGTTCCCGTCTCACCCTTGCAAGCAGGGAAAAAGCGGACGTAAAATGAAATGATGATGAAATGATGATGATGATATGTCAAATGAAATCATAATTTACAATATACACAGAAATTGAACGAAGTCTGTGTTACACTCTCTTCTGTAATCAGTAAAGTAATTCATGATACATTTAAAAAAGACGATATTATATATGAACTGCATTACGGCAAAATTTTAGGGAAACGAAAAAGAAGAAAATTAGTGACAGAAATATAAACCGTATATAACGATGCAAATATATGAATGTTTATATAAGTGATGTAATCATCATGATCATCATTACATTTTACGTCCGCTTTTTCCCTGCTTGCAAGGGTGGGATGGGAACTGATTCTGGCTTGATTTCTACAGCTGGATGCCCTTCCTAACACCAACTTCATTTACAGTGAGTGCTGGGTGCTTTTTTGTCGTGGCACCTCCACTACCACTTTACAGTGGAATGATAGGGACCTCAGTCCCTATCATCTCATTTCTACAGCTGAGTAAACTGGAGCAATGTGAAATAAAGTGTCTTGTTCAAGTAAACAACACATCACCCGGTCTGAGAATTGAACTCACAACCTTTCGATTGCAAGGCCAATGCTCTAACCACTAAGCCATGTGCCTCCAGAAATCTAATGAGTGTTATAATATAACGGGCACTAACCGGAAGCGTTGACATTTGAAAATTTTAAAGACGTGAATCTTAAAATAAGCAATACTTTATATATAAGAATATTTATGTTTAATCAAGAGCTACGAAATTTAGTAGATAAAATACATAATTGTTTCTACTTTAGGCACAAGGCCAGCAATTACCCAGTACATTACTGGTACTTATTTTATCGACCCCGTAAGGATGAAGGGCAAAGTTTACCTCGGCGCGATTTGAACTCAGACTGTAAAAGGACATAACTATGCTAGAAAGCATGACGTCCGACCCTCTACCGATACTGCCAATCCACCGCCAAGTAGATAAATTACATAATATTCATTCACCCTTTATTCAAAGTAATCCAACTTATTTTACTAACGGGATAAAAAATTATAAAATGGACGCTGTCCCACACTTCTCCCTTTATTATAGTATAGAAGGGTGGTGGATTGGTAGTATCGGTAGAGGGTAGGACGCCATGCTTTGTAGCATAGAGTTATGGCCCTTTATGATCTGAGTTCAAATCCCGCCGAGGTTAACTTTGCCTTTCATCCTTACGGGGTCGATAAAATAAAGTACCAGTAATGTACTGGGATAATTGCTGGCATTGTGCCTAAAGTAGAAACAATTATACTATAGATTAAGTATTTAATGGGAGTCATATTTTACTATAGCAATGTTTCAGTTCAAATATACTCTAAGTAGTGAAAATGTGTAGCAGAAATCTAATGAATGATTTATAAATCTGATGTGGGCCCCGTTTCTGAGATAGGCCTTCCTGCAAGTTGTCTTGCTGACAGAGCTGCAGTCCTGAGTCAAGCGGAGACCGAAGAAAATGGACGCCTGGCACATAGAATGCGCTCAGGTGCTCACAGTCCTCTATCAAGCGGGCACAGCAATCAGTGGAGACTCCACTTCAACATTCTATAGAGGGTTAGTACGTTACAAGTGCGACAACGTGCTCAGAGAGACTCTGGTCGTCGAAGACGATGAGCTCACCAGTCTGTTTGGTAGGACTTTCCGCCCGGGACCTATGAACAACTTCCAGAGGTCCCTGGTGTGGCAGTGCTTCCGAGGAGCTCTACAAGTTCGAGACAAGATCTACAGGCATGGACGCCCCTGCAGGGATGATTCAAAGAGGACGTGTCCAAGATGCGAGCAGGACATTGAAACCGTCTTGCACGCAATTGTACACTGCCCGGGTGTAACCGACCTGTGGAACTACACAGAACAACTGCTATCACATATGGGACAAATCCAGTTGACTGCCAAGTCCATTGTAAGGATCAAACTGCCAGCCTCTTTCAAAAACGAAAGAGAGGAGATACTCCTCTGTATAGTGGCGATGGTGTAAGAGGTTATATGGTGGACGAGATTGAGAGGACTGAGGACAGATGCCTTTCTCTCCGGACAACAATTGATTTCCTTCTTTAAGTATCACTTTAGAAGGAGAATCAGAGTGGAGAGAGAGGCACTGCACCCCAGTAAATTTACTGAAAGGACCAAGTGATTGGGCCTTCTCTGTATATAAACCTGTAGGTTGAAGATGAGAGCAAAAGGAAGAAAGGAGCACTTGCACAACACACTCCTGGAGTTGAGGGTTGTTCTAACGAGATTGTTAAATTTGCTTGTTTTAATAATATTTTTAGACGATTGTATGTAAAATCCGCGGCATGCGTCTTTGTATTGTCCCCTTTTCTTGTGCGCCCTTGTGGAAAATAAAGAAATATATAAATCTGATGTGACAGCTCTAATATATTGGAAGGAAGGGAAATTTTGAGAAATTTACGAAATGAAAACTTATTTTTTCTGAAAGATAGGTGGAGATATAGTTAGTTAGTGTAAATTTTGAAGGATATATTTTTGTTTTATGATCTGAAAATATTTATATATGAGATTTGACAGAGGCTGGTGAAATATGGGAAAGATTTAATATTTGAAACCAAAAAAAAAACCAAAAAACCAAAAACAAAAGAAAAAAGGGAAGAAAAAAATGCGACACCATTTTGGAACATTTATGGTGTTTTGTTCATTGGTAAGATGTTTCTAGAAAATCTCTTCTCTACTCCCATCTTATTGAAATATTGAAGAAGACCAGAAAATACTTCACATTAGACATAACAACAGAAAACTAACGGAATAATGAGATTACACACCAACAAGACAGAAGAAGAACCTAATATGGTAAACAATGACAATGTAACATGTTACTTTTAGCTATTATCAAACCTGCTTTTATAAATCCCTTCAAATAAGCTTTACCGGGTGTGATATTTTAAAAGGTAGTATGTTGCTGTATCAAACTCTTACTTAATGGAATCTCTTAGTTCTCTAACTTAGTATGGAGCTTTATCTATTGTGTGAAGGCTGCAGGAAAAGTCTGATATCTGCCGCCATTTGTAGTCAGTGAGGAAAACTAATAATGCAGTATTACAAAAGACATACCTTCCCACACACACAGACTCAAACATACATCTAGTAGGCACCTCTTAAACACTAGGCTCACACCCACTTCTGTCCACATCACCCTTACACTGTGAACAAAACATATCCAGCATACACAGTAAAGTGGTCATGTAGGTGTCATGACAAAAAGCACCCAGTCCACACTGTAAAGTGGTCGTGTAAGTGTCATGACAAAAAACACCCAGTCCACACTGTAAAGTGGTCGTGTAGGTGTCATGACAAAAAGCACCCAGCCCGAACTGTAAAGTGGTCATGTAGGTGTCATGACAAAAAACACCCAGCCCACACTGTAAGGTGGTCGTGTAGGTGTCACGACAAAAAGCACACAGTCCACACTGTAAAGTGGTCATGTAGCTGTCATGAGAAAAAGCACCCAGCCCACACTGTAAGGTGGTCGTGTAGGTGTCATGACAAAAAGCACCCAGTCCACATTGTAAAGTGGTCATGTAGGTGTCATGACAAAAAGCACCTAGCCCGAACTGTAAAGTGGTCATATAGGTGTCATGACAAAAAACACCCAGCCCACACTGTAAGGTGGTCGTGTAGGTGTCATGACAAAAAGCACCCAGCCCACACGGTAAGGTGGTCGTGTAAGTGTCATGACAAAAAGCACCCAGTCCACATTGTAAAGTGGTCATGTAGGTGTCATGACAAAAAACACCCAGCCCACACTGTAAGGTGGTCGTGTAGGTGTCATGACAAAAAGCACCTAGCCCGAACTGTAAAGTGCTCATGTAGGTGTCATGACAAAAAGCACCCAGCCCACACTGTAAAGTGGTCATGTAGGTGTCATGACAAAAAGCACCCAGTCCACACTGTAAAGTGGTCATGTAGGTATCATGACAAAAAGCACCTAGCCCGAACTGTAAAGTGCTCATGTAGGTGTCATGACAAAAAGCACCGAGCCCACACTGTAAAGTGCTCATGTAGGTGTCATGACAAAAAGCACCCAGCCCACACTGTAAAGTGGTCGTGTAGGTGTCATGACAAAAAGCACCCAGCCCGAACTGTAAAGTGCTCATGTAGGTGTCATGACAAAAAGCACCCAGCCCACACTGTAAAGTGGTCATGTAGGTGTCATGACAAAAAGCACCCAGTCCACACTGTAAAGTGGTCATGTAGGTGTCATGAGAAAAAGCACCTAGCCCGAACTGTAAAGTGGTCGTGTAGGTGTCATGATAAAAAGCACCCAGTCCACACTGTAAAGTCGTCATGTAGGTGTCATGACAAAAATCACCCAGCCCACACTGTAAAGTGGTGTGTAGGTGTCATGACAAAAAGCATTCAGTCCACATTGTAAAGTGGTTGTGTAGGTGTCATGACAAAAAGCATCCAGTCCACACTGTAAAGTGGTTGTGTAGGTGTCACGACAAAGAGTACCCAGTCAACACTGTAAAGTGGTCATGTAGGTGTCATGACAAAAAGCATCCAGTCCACACTGTAAAGTGGTTGTGTAGGTGTCATGACAAAAAGCACCCAGTCCACACTGTAAAGTGGTTGTGTAGGTGTCATGACAAAAAGCACCCAGTCCACACTGTAAAGTGGTTGTGTAGGTGTCATGACAAAAAGCACCCAGTCCACACTGTAAAGTGGTCATGTAGGTGTCATGACAAAAAGCACTCAGCACACATTCTAAAGTGGTTGGCATTAAGAAGGGCATCCAGCCATAGAAACCTAACTAGAAACAGTCCAGTGTGAGTAAGACCTAACTTGCCTCCAATGGGACAACCCATCTATCCCATGCTAGGATGGAAAAATGGACGTTAAACGATGGTGATGATGATGATGATATTTAGGTGTGCATCAGTTATCATATTTTATATTGTTATACCAGAAGATACGGTGAATTAGAAGAACTGTTAGAACATGAGTACTGGGTGCTTTTTGTTGTGACACCTACATGACCACATTACAGTGTGGACTAGACACTTTTTGCTGTACATGACACCACATTACAGTGTAGACTAGGCACTTTTTGCTGTACCTGACACCACTTTACAGTGTAGACTAGGCACTTTTTGCTGTACATGACACCACATTACAGTGTGGACTGGGCACTTTTTGCTGTACATGACACCACATTACAGTGTGGACTAGGCACTTTTTGATGTACATGACACCACATTACAGTGTGGGCTGGGCACTTTTTGACATACATGACACCACATTACAGTGTGGACTGGGCACTTTTTGCTGTACCTGACACCACATTACAGTGTGGACTAGGCACTTTTTGATGTACATGACACCACATTACAGTGTGGGCTGGGCACTTTTTGACATACATGACACCACATTACAGTGTGGACTAGGCACTTTTTGCTGTACATGACACCACATTACAGTGTGGACTGGGCACTTTTTGCTGTACATGACACCACATTACAGTGTGGACTAGGCACTTTTTGCTGTACATGACACCACTTTACAGTGTGGACTAGGCACTTTTTGCTGTACCTGACACCACATTACAGTGTGGACTAGGCACTTTTTGCTGTACATGACACCACATTACAGTGTGGACTGGGCACTTTTTGCTGTACATGACACCACATTACAGTGTGGACTAGGCACTTTTTGCTGTACATGACACCACATTACAGTGTGGACTAGGCACTTTTTGCTGTACATGACACCACATTACAGTGTGGACTAGGCACTTTTTGCTGTACATGACACCACTTTACAGTGCGGACTAGGCACTTTTTGCTGTACCTGACACCACATTACAGTGTGGACTAGGCACTTTTTGCTGTACATGACACCACATTACAGTGTGGACTAGGCACTTTTTGCTGTACCTGACACCACATTACACTGTGGACTAGGCACTTTTTGCTGTACATGACACCACATTACAGTGTGGAGTAGGCACTTTTTGCTGTACATGACACCACATTACAGTGTGGACTAGGCACTTTTTGATGTACATGACACCACGTTACAGTGTGGGCTGGGCACTTTTTGACATACATGACACCACATTACAGTGTGGACTAGGCACTTTTTGCTGTACATGACACCACACTACAGTGTGGACTAGGCACTTTTTGCTGTACCTGACACCACTTTACAGTGTGGGCTGGGCACTTTTTCACATACATGACACCACATTACAGTGTGGACTAGGCACTTTTTGCTGTACATGACACCACATTACAGTGTGGACTAGGCACTTTTTGCTGTACCTGACACCACTTTACAGTGTGGACTGGGCACTTTTTGACGTACATGACACCACATTACAGTGTGGACTGGGCACTTTTTGCTGTACATGACACCACATTACAGTGTGGACTGGGCACTTTTTGCTGTACATGACACCACATTACAGTGTGGGCTGGGCACTTTTTGACGTACATGACACCACATTACAGTGTGGACTGGGCACTTTTTGCTGTACATGACACCACATTACAGTGTGGACTAGGCACTTTTTGACGTACATGACACCACATTACAGTGTGGACTGGGCACTTTTTGCTGTACATGACACCACATTACAGTGTGGACTGGGCACTTTTTGCTGTACATGACACCACATTACAGTGTGGACTGGGCACTTTTTGCTGTACATGACACCACATTACAGTGTGGACTGGGCACTTTTTGCTGTACATGACACCACATTACAGTGTGGGCTGGGCACTTTTTGACGTACATGACACCACATTACAGTGTGGACTGGGCACTTTTTGCTGTACATGACACCACATTACAGTGTGGACTAGGCACTTTTTGACGTACATGACACCACATTACAGTGTGGACTGGGCACTTTTTGCTGTACATGACACCACATTACAGTGTGGACTGGGCACTTTTTGCTGTACATGACACCACATTACAGTGTGGACTGGGCACTTTTTGCTGTACATGACACCACATTACAGTGTGGGCTGGGCACTTTTTGCTGTACATGACACCACATTACAGTGTGGACTAGGCACTTTTTGCTGTACATGACACCACATTACAGTGTGGACTGGGCACTTTTTGCTGTACATGACACCACATTACAGTGTGGACTAGGCACTTTTTGACGTACATGACACCACATTACAGTGTGGACTGGGCACTTTTTGCTGTACATGACACCACATTACAGTGTGGACTAGGCACTTTTTGCTGTACATGACACCACATTACAGTGTGGACTGGGCACTTTTTGCTGTATATGACACCACATTACAGTGTGGACTGGGCACTTTTTGCTGTACATGACACCACATTACAGTGTGGACTAGACACTTTTTGACGTACATGACACCACATTACAGTGTAGACTAGGCACTTTTTGCTGTACATGACACCACATTACACTGTGGACTAGGCACTTTTTGCTGTACATGACACCACATTACAGTGTGGACTAGGCACTTTTTGACGTACATGACACCACATTACAGTGTGGACTAGGCACTTTTTGACGTACATGACACCACATTACAGTGTGGACTGGGCACTTTTTGCTGTACATGACACCACATTACAGTGTGGACTAGGCACTTTTTGATGTACATGACACCACATTACAGTGTGGGCTGGGCACTTTTTGACATACATGACACCACATTACAGTGTGGACTAGGCACTTTTTGCTGTACATGACACCACATTACAGTGTGGACTAGGCACTTTTTGCTGTACATGACACCACATTACAGTGTGGACTGGGCACTTTTTGCTGTACATGACACCACATTACAGTGTGGACTAGGCACTTTTTGCTGTACATGACACCACATTACAGTGTGGACTGGGCACTTTTTTGCTGTACATGACACCACATTACAGTGTGGACTGGGCACTTTTTGCTGTACCTGACACCACATTACAGTGTGGACTAGGCACTTTTTGATGTACATGACACCACATTACAGTGTGGGCTGGGCACTTTTTGACATACATGACACCACATTACAGTGTGGACTAGGCACTTTTTGCTGTACCTGACACCACATTACAGTGTGGACTAGGCACTTTTTGCTGTACATGACACCACATTACAGTGTGGGCTGGGCACTTTTTGCTGTACATGACACCACATTACAGTGTGGACTAGACACTTTTTGCTGTACCTGACACCACATTACAGTGTGGACTAGACACTTTTTGCTGTACATGACACCACATTACAGTGTGGACTAGACACTTTTTGCTGTACCTGACACCACATTACAGTGTGGACTAGACACTTTTTGCTGTACCTGACACCACATTACAGTGTGGACTAGACACTTTTTGCTGTACCTGACACCACATTACAGTGTGGACTAGGCACTTTTTGCTGTACATGACACCACATTACAGTGTGGGCTGGGCACTTTTTGCTGTACATGACACCACATTACAGTGTGGACTAGACACTTTTTGCTGTACATGACACCACATTACAGTGTGGACTAGACACTTTTTGCTGTACATGACACCACATTACAGTGTGGACTAGACACTTTTTGCTGTACCTGACACCACATTACAGTGTGGACTAGACACTTTTTGCTGTACCTGACACCACATTACAGTGTGGACTAGACACTTTTTGCTGTACATGACACCACATTACAGTGTGGACTAGACACTTTTTGCTGTACCTGACACCACATTAGTGTGGACTAGGCACTTTTTGCTGTACATGACACCACATTACAGTGTGGACTAGGCACTTTTTGCTGTACATGACACCACATTACAGTGTGGACTGGGCACTTTTTGCTGTACATGACACCACATTACAGTGTGGACTAGGCACTTTTTGCTGTACATGACACCACATTACAGTGTGGACTAGGCACTTTTTGCTGTACGTGACACCACATTACAGTGTGGACTAGACACTTTTTGCTGTACATGACACCACATTACAGTGTGGACTAGACACTTTTTGCTGTACCTGACACCACATTACAGTGTGGACTAGACACTTTTTGCTGTACCTGACACCACATTACAGTGTGGACTAGACACTTTTTGCTGTACCTGACACCACTTTACAGTGTGGACTAGACACTTTTTGCTGTACCTGACACCACATTACAGTGTGGACTAGACACTTTTTGCTGTACCTGACACCACATTACAGTGTGGACTAGACACTTTTTGCCGTACCTGACACCACATTACAGTGTGGACTAGACACTTTTTGCTGTACCTGACACCACATTACAGTGTGGACTAGACACTTTTTGCTGTACCTGACACCACATTACAGTGTGGACTAGACACTTTTTGCTGTACCTGACACCACATTACAGTGTGGACTAGGCACTTTTTGCTGTACATGACACCACATTACAGTGTGGACTAGGCACTTTTTGCTGTACATGACACCACATTACAGTGTGGACTGGGCACTTTTTGCTGTACATGACACCACATTACAGTGTGGACTAGGCACTTTTTGCTGTACATGACACCACATTATAGTGTGGACTAGGCACTTTTTGCCGTACATGACACCACATTACAGTGTGGACTAGACACTTTTTGCTGTACATGACACCACATTACAGTGTGGACTAGACACTTTTTGCTGTACATGACACCACATTACAGTGTGGACTAGACACTTTTTGACGTACATGACACCACATTACAGTGTGGACTGGGCACTTTTTGACGTACATGACACCACATTACAGTGTGGACTAGACACTTTTTGACGTACATGACACCACATTACAGTGTGGACTAGGCACTTTTTGCTGTACATGACACCACATTACAGTGTGGACTAGACACTTTTTGCTGTACATGACACCACATTACAGTGTGGACTGGGCACTTTTTGCTGTACATGACACCACATTACACTGTGGACTAGACACTTTTTGACGTACATGACACCACATTACAGTGTGGACTGGGCACTTTTTGCTGTACATGACACCACATTACAGTGTGGACTAGACACTTTTTGACGTACATGACACCACATTACAGTGTGGACTAGGCACTTTTTGCTGTACATGACACCACATTACACTGTGGACTAGGCACTTTTTGCTGTACCTGACACCACATTACAGTGTGGACTAGACACTTTTTGCTGTACATGACACCACATTACAGTGTGGACTAGGCACTTTTTGCTGTACATGACACCACTTTACAGTGTGGACTGGGCACTTTTTGCTGTACATGACACCACTTTACAGTGTGGACTGGGCACTTTTTGCTGTACATGACACCACTTTACAGTGTGGACTGGGCACTTTTTGACGTACATGACACCACATTACAGTGTGGACTGGGCACTTTTTGACGTACATGACACCACATTACAGTGTGGACTAGGCACTTTTTGCTGTACATGACACCACATTACAGTGTGGACTAGACACTTTTTGCTGTACATGACACCACATTACAGTGTGGACTGGGCACTTTTTGCTGTACATGACACCACATTACACTGTGGACTAGACACTTTTTGACGTACATGACACCACATTACAGTGTGGACTGGGCACTTTTTGCTGTACATGACACCACATTACAGTGTGGACTAGACACTTTTTGACGTACATGACACCACATTACAGTGTGGACTAGGCACTTTTTGCTGTACATGACACCACATTACACTGTGGACTAGGCACTTTTTGCTGTACCTGACACCACATTACAGTGTGGACTAGACACTTTTTGCTGTACATGACACCACATTACAGTGTGGACTAGGCACTTTTTGCTGTACATGACACCACTTTACAGTGTGGACTGGGCACTTTTTGCTGTACATGACACCACTTTACAGTGTGGACTGGGTACTTTTTGCTGTACATGACACCACTTTACAGTGTGGACTGGGCACTTTTTGACGTACATGACACCACATTACAGTGTGGACTGGGCACTTTTTGACGTACATGACACCACTTTACAGTGTGGACTGGGCACTTTTTGCTGTACATGACACCACATTACAGTGTGGACTAGGCACTTTTTGCTGTACATGACACCACATTACAGTGTGGACTAGACACTTTTTGACGTACATGACACCACATTACAGTGTGGACTAGGCACTTTTTGCTGTACATGACACCACATTACAGTGTGGACTGGGCACTTTTTGCTGTACATGACACCACATTACAGTGTGGACTAGACACTTTTTGCTGTACCTGACACCACATTACAGTGTGGACTAGGCACTTTTTGCTGTACATGACACCACATTACAGTGTGGACTAGGCACTTTTTGCTGTACATGACACCACATTACAGTGTGGGCTGGGCACTTTTTGCCATGACACCTACACGACCACTCTTTATGAATGAATAGTTCTCAAAGGAAATGGGGACCAATAACATGAATAAATACTGATCATTCATATAATCATGCTTTTAGGATTTGAAACTTAACTGGATTCTTTCATTTAAATTTATTTTTCTCTAAATACAGAACATCTCTTTATTGCAGAACATATCTTTATTGCAACTGAGAGTGCAATCAGTAGATACATACAAGTTTTATAGTTTCTACTTTATTACCAACCTATCTGGAATTCGAACTCTCTTCTACGATCAATAAAATCAGCACTAGTGAGATATTAAAGTTGATTTAATTAACTATAACATCCTCCTCCTTTAAAAACAACGTCACATCTAAGCAAAATAAATTATTTTTCCTTGCCTAATTAACAGTTTTAATGGAACGGTAACACTGGTCTTTTTACTGACATCATATAGCTCTAATAAGCTAAAGATGTCTTGATTTTATGTGCAGACATAGGCTCCCCTTTTCCTTCCTCAATCAAATTCTTTGACAATGTCTTTGATTATTATCTGCCTGTTTAATGAATCATTATAACCTATAATTCAACTTGACTTTTCAATCTTGTCAATAAATCTGCTACTTCTCTTAAAATCAATTGATCCAGTAAACTTTTAAGAGCAATATTTGCCAAACACAAAATTTGTTTCATCTCACTAATTAAGCCAAAGGATTAATAATATTTCATAACTTTCCAAAACGAAGACCTGTAGATATTTATTATAATTGCAGTATTTTGTGGCAATACGAAAAGTTTGAAAGTCAGTTACATAGATTTAATGCATTTATTTAGATGTTAAGTTTATAAAAACAAATAATTAGATTTTTATATAAAAATCGTACTTTTAATGAATTACAAGTCAGTTTGTTTTATATATATATATATATATATATATATATATATATATATATATATATATAATTACAAGTCAGTTTGTTATATATATATATATATATACATATATATAATTACAAGTTAGTTTGTTATTTTATTTTATATATATATATTTTTTTTTATTTTTATTTGCTTTGCTAAAGTGACAACTCTATTTTTAAACACATAAATCAATAAATGAATAAATAAAATAAAATAAAATTCCTGCCTTTGAAATAATTAGAAGTAACTAATGATATAGAACTTATTAATTTGTATCTAAATTGTATGATATACGTGACAGAATTGCAACACTGTAAATCAATGAAGTGTGAACAGTAAATTGTGTCAGAGAGAGTGATCAGGTTGAACTATATGGTTAGTTGTAATGTCCATAGGAATGTGCCTCTAAGATAAACTACATCTCCTTTAAATATAGCCAAGTTATGGTGACTCAGTATATCCCCTTCTGTGATACTGTATGTTAGTAAAGAAGAATGAGAAGAAAGGAAAATGGAAACTAAAAGGGTTCTAAAGTAATGTTGATTTTTAAATAAATAATTGTTTCTACGTTAGGCACAAGGCCAGCAATTACTCAGTGTATTACTGGTACTTTATTTTATCGACCCCGTAAGGATGAAAGGCAAAGTTAACCTCGGCGGGATTTGAACTCAGAATGGCAAGGGCCGTAACTCTATGCGTCAAAGCATGGCGTCCGACCCTCTACCGATACTGCCAATCCACTGCCTTTTTAAATAAATAATAATAATGAAATTATTGTGTAAAGTGCTCAGGTGCACTACAACTCGTCAATATAGTGCATAGAATAATACACAAATGTCAGGGAAGTACATGTGTGTATGTGTTAGCTGTTCTGTTGGCGGATCTCGGGAAGCATGGAGGCCTTAAAGGATGCAGTGTCTCGACAGCTAACAACTGATGCAGGTAGTTTGTTCCATGCTTTTTGGGGAATAACTTGAAAATATAATTAAAGCTGTTAAAATAAACTGGTGTTAAAATAAACTATAAATAGGAATACACAATGTTTGTCCAACCCTTACAAGCAGGGAAAAGTGGACGTAAAATGATGATGATGATGATGATGATGAAGTCACAAGTATGAAAATACACTCTTGACAGAGGCAATGCCGAAATGTTTCCATTAGCATTTAAACCGGCCATATCCGGCCAGAATTCACTCACCTCTTTCTTAACATCAGTATGAGTGGCCATAACTGGCCACTCATACTGATGTTAAGATATTGTTCTCCAAAATAAATAATATCAAAATCTAATAGATTCGATATTATGTGAGATAATTATGTAATATGTGTAAATATGAAAATACACTCTTGACAGGTGCAATGTGTCCGAAGACAGAAGAACCGAACTCCCACCATCATCGCCCCCATCTCTCTCGCCCTCCCCATCTCTCTGTATAGTGAGAAAATGGGGTCCCACATGCTAGCCGTCCCACAGCCCTGGCAGACAGAATGCCGAAGGTGTTCCCCAGAGGATGGTAAGGGAGATGTGCTGGAAGAGCCATTCCATCTGGCGAGGCTCACACCGGCGGCTGGCCAGCTCTGCGCCTATGGTGGTGAGTAGGGAGGTAGCCCTAGGGCCAAGGACACCAGAAGTCTCTACTGCTACAGCTGGCCAGCTCCGCACCTATGGTGGTGAGTAGGGAAGTAGCCCTGGGTCCAAGGACACCAGAAGTCTCTACTGCTACAGCTGGCCATCTCCGCACCTATGGTGGTGAGTAGGGAATTAAATACAATTAAATATTGAAGGTATTTGCAATGATGATAATAATACGATAATAATGAAATGATTGTGTACAGTGCTCAGGTGCACTACAACTCATCAAAGGTGCATGTATAGTACATAGAATAATGTACAACTGTCAGGGAAGTGAACAGTTTATGAGTCATGAAATACATGTGTGTGTGTGTATGGAGGGGGGACAACAGGTGTAGTGTTGGCGAATTTCAGGAAGCATGGAGGTTTTAAAGAATGCAGTGTCTCGACAGCTAACAACTGATGTAGGTAGTTTGTTCCATGGAGGTTTTAAAGGATGCAGTGTCTCGACAGCTAACAACTGATGCAGGTAGTTTGTTCCATGGAGTTTTAAAGGATGCAATGTCTCGACAGCTAACAACTGATGTAGGTAGTTTGTTCCATGGAGGTTTTAAAGGATACAGTGTCTCGACAGCTAACAACCAGTGCAGGTAGTTTGTTCCATGGAGGTTTTAAAGGATGCAGTGTCTCAGCAACTAACAACTGATGCAGGTAGTTTGTTCCATGGAGGTTTTAACCCTTTAATGTTCAAACCGGCCAAAACCGGCCAGAATTCTCTACCTCTTTCTGTTGAAACTGGCAGCAACCGGTCGCTCAAACTGATGTTAAGGAATTGTTTTCAAAATAAATACTTTCAAAATCTCATCGATTCGAAAGCCTTTACCATGAAAATATAATAGTATATATAGAGTAATGTGAATACTAAAGGGTTAAAAGATGCACTGTCTCAGCAGCTAACAACTGATGCAGGTAGTTTGTTCCATGCTTCAGCAACTCTGAGTGTGAAAAAAAGTAATGGGAGCTGTGCTGTTTTCTGACTTTGTAGACATGCCCATGTGTGTTAAACACATGGAATTCAAAAAGGTGCTCAGGGTTGTTGTTGGAAAGATGGTTAATAATTTTGTGGGTGTTTACCAAGTCAGTTGAATGATGTCGGATCTTCAATGTATCCATGCCCAGGGAAGCAAGGCATTCAGAGTATGGTAGATGCCTGATGGAGGGTATTCGCTTGGTTGCACATCTCTGAACAGTTTCCAGGAGGTCAATGTTCTGAGCAAGATAGGGGTTCCAGACTGGTGATGCAAATTCTAAGTGTGGCCGCACCATAGCTATATACAGCTTTAAATAGATAGTTGGAGAGCAGCTGACAAAGGTCTTGCGGAGTGATGCTAAACACCCTCAGCCTTCTTGACAAATTGTGTACAGTACTCAGCTGCATTACAACTCATGAAAGGTGCATGTATATAGTAAAAAGAATAATGTACAACTGTCAGGAAAGTGAACAGGAAAGTCATGATATACATGTGTGTGTGTGTGTGTGTATGATGGAGGAATATCAGGTGTAGTGTTGGTGAAATTCAGGAAGCATGGAGGTTTTAAAGGATGATGTACAAAAGATAGCTTTGGTGGTTTCAGTATATGACTTGAAGAGATACAGTTACATGTGGTCTTACTAATTACTGCTGCTGCTACTACCACTACTACTACTACTGCTGCTGCTGCTGCTGCTACTATTACTACTGGTGACACTGCTACTGCTGCTACTACTACTGCTGCTGCTATTACTACTACTACTACTACTACTACTGCTGCTGCTACTACTACTGCTACTACTACTACAGCTGCTGCTGCTGCTGTTACTACAACTGCTACTAGTATTACTAGTACTACTACTACCACAACAACTACTACTAATACTAGTACTACCACCACTACAACAACTACTACTAATACTGGTATTACTACCACCACCACTACAACTACCACCACTACTACTACTACTATTACTACTACCACCAACTACAACAATACTAATAATAATAATACTACTACTAACAATATGGAGAAGTTTGTACTGATAGTTTTAAAAAGCAACCAACTGATGTAAATGTGCAGCTGAATACAAAGTATCTGTGAATCCTGTAATTAAATTGTAGTCAGAATTTCATATATATTGTTTACATAGTCGTAATCAGAGGATTTATGGATAAACAGTTTCAAACTGGATTCTGTATTATCAGACATGATTCTTGGTGAGAATCTTAGCTGATACATATTCACCTCACGTTCTCCAATACCATAAGAACTAAGCTACAAGGAAATTATGCCATTGTGACAAGAAGACTGTGAAACTAGATCTATTACTCTTAAATATTGATTTTATTCTTCAATATAGTAAAGAATAGAAAAAGCAAAGATACAAAGGGAAATATTTTTAATCCTGAAATTTTACGATAAAAGTAGAACAATTTAAAATAATTAAAATAATAATATTAATAAAATAAAACCATAGTGGGAAGTAACCAATTGAAAGGTTAATATTTTAAATGTTAAAAGGGACCAAATGTGGGTGGTGGCTGAGAATTTAAAAAGCAGAAGTAAAGATCCTAGGGAGATTAGTAAAACATCCAGATAAACAGAAATTCTGTTGACGGAGATAGACCGATAATTTATTCTTGATAATGTAAGTTTACATTATAAAGAATACACTGAGGATGAAAAACTCAGAGCTGTACGGGAGCCTCGCAAAAGTCAGCTCAAAAGTGACACAGAGGAGAATGAGGTTAGCTGGACATGCTCACCGACATCCAGAGTTGACATTGCACTCAGTGCTCCTGTGGGAGCCCCTACATGGACACACTGGAAGAGGAAGACCAAGGTTAACGTATGTTGATGCCCTAAGGACAGACACTGGTCTGTTGGAGATGCAGGACATGGCAGCGATAATGAGGGACAGAGACCGCTGGAGAGAACTCGTCCATGAATCTCGGGAATTTTACCCGCCCTAGAATGTAAGTTTGAAGTAGATGAAAAATATTTAAGGGGGCAATGTATTTGTTATATAAGAATGGAGAGATGCTGTGCTGAATAAGACTCGTCCCACCCTTGCAAGCAGGGAAAAGTGGACCATATCTTTCTTGGAGCAGTTTGGTGTTCCAAATCCGTGTTCATCCTCAAACTGCTCATTTCCTTCAAACAATCGTTTAAACCATCCATAGACACTGGCTTTGCTCATCAATTCCTCCCCATAGAACTCTCTGACATTCCATAAGCTTCTTATTTGGTTTTCTTTAATTTAACACAAAGTTTGATGGCATAACATTGCTCCATGTTTCCCTGCATCTTGCCACATGTTGACAGATCAGTGAATCAGATCACAGTGATTCCACCATGTACATCACTGTGCTTCAGCCTAGGCAGATAGGAAGTTGTTAGTTAATCACTTTATACATTATATATAAGTCTATCTCACCATGTAGTAGCATTTTAATTGAATATTTAATACCTTTCCTGAAGCTTTCTCATTACTTACTGAACACATGTGTTTGATGGTTCAAAGATATAATGAGAATACAGGTAGCACAAAATTTGCACAAGACTAATCCAGAGCTTGTGAGTAAAGACAGATTGTAAGCAAAGTAGATTAATCGTGACTCAGAACAAAATAAGTGATTAAAATCCAGATGTGATTGGTCTTATCAACTCCAGCACATGACATAATCTTGATTCTGTTGACATGGAAACAATACAAACGAATTCATAGATGGAATGCATCTTTGCTGCAATGTGCAAGACACTTTATTCCACTTTGCTCCAGTTCACTCAGCTGCCAAAAATGCATGATACCTGTAATTAAAAGGGACCAGCTTTGTTACACACTGTGTCATGCTCAACCACTTACATGTTAATTTCACAAGCAGGTAGTTCCATCAATTGAATCAACTTGAACATTCTTCTTTTTCTTCTTCTTTGCCCACTTATTCTTGAGAGGGTTGTGGGGGGCAGAGTCATCAAACACTCCCTCCAGCAGGTCCTGTCAGATGCAACTGTCTATAACTGATCCGACTGGATCCCCACGAATGACCAGCCAAGCTCATGGATGTTATCCAACCAACTTGCTTGAGGTCTACCCCTGGGTCTCTTGCCAGTTGGTTTTGCCCGTAAAATCTGTCCATTGAAAATAATAGAGGTTCAACACACAACACTATTTGAGGTGAGATGGAATCTTGATACCATTTTCATGACAAACCCATTAAAGCTGGGGTTGATAAAATTCTACAGAGATCAACTTTAATTTACACCCTTCTTGGGTTGATAAAATTCTACAGAGATCAACTTTACTTTACATCCTTCTTGGGTTGATAAAATTCTAGAGAGATCAACTTTACTTTACATCCTTCTTGGGTTGATAAAATTCTACAGAGATCAACTTTACTTTACATCCTTCTTGGGTTCATAAAATTCTACAGAGATCAACTTTACTTTACATCCTTCTTGGGTTGATAAAATTCTACAGAGATCAACTTTACTTTACATCCTTCTTGGGTTGATAAAATTCTACAGAGATCAACTTTACTTTACACCCTTCTTCGGTTGATAAAAGTATCAGTTAACAATTAGAGTTGATTTCACCCTCTCCTCAAACTGCTGGCCTTGTCCCTAATTTAGAAACCGGTAGAAGTAAGGAAATTTCAGCAGAATAGTGTAGGAAGAAGTACCCTAGCATTATGATCTAATCCTGTAACTAGGTTTTGTTCCGTAGTTGCAGCAACTCTTGCAGTCTTATTTCTTCTTCTCTATTAATTCCAGGAATTCTATCTACATAGCAAATCAAAATTTAATTTAGGATAGCTTCCATAGACGCAAAAGAAGCTAAAATAATGTGCATATATGATGCATTTATGATGATTGCATGTGGCAAAATAGCAGGAGGGAATGATACCAGCATTTAACTGTTGCTTGCACAAAATAGAAAGATAACTACAGTTTGGATTTACCAGATTTTTCAAATCTATGTAAGCTGTTGGACAAAGAAACATTGTTAAGTGTAAAACGATGTTCATTTAATTTAGTCTCCCATTTGATTAACCGAGTGGAACTGATAGAAAATACTAGCAGAAATTATTCAACAACACAGTTCTGCTGTTTGAATAATGTTTACTTTCAGTCTTACTACTTATGCAGACTCATAGAGAAGGTTAGATAAATAAATTTCCTAATTGATATGTCTACCTCAATATAGAATTGAACATGAGTTTAGATAAAGGCACGTGTAAACATGCATAAGTTATGTAAATAAATAACTATGTATGCAATATTGGCAGACGTACTGTATTATCCACTTTTAATCAAATTTCTTACAAGAAATCCAAATATATGTCCAAGCAAAAGAGAAACAGCCAGAGAATTCAACTATTTCCGAACTGATATATAGCTGCCAGCTACATATACAAACACACACTATCTTACATTACACTTTATATGTGTGTGGCTGTTACAGACACCTCTCTCTCTCTCACACACACACACACACACATCCGCTCACACACACAAGCATCTGCTCACATATACACAGGCCTTTCTTTCAACTATAGATGTGTATAGTTGTTACTGCACAGCCATATTTTCTTACACACACACACGCACACACACTGATTGTTTATTTCCTTTTATACGTACATTTCAATAGTTTGTGCGCACCCTATCGTGTTATGTACACACACACACACACACACACACACACACACACACACACACATGTATATGTGTGCATAATACACACATTCACACAGAAATCACAACTGTAAGAAAGAGTGCCCCCAGCCTAACCTTTCCAATTCAATGATAGTTGTGGTGAGTAATAAATAAAGGAAGAACTTATGGCAAGGAAGTTATTTGAGTAAAGTTTACTACATCTAGAGCAAGCCAGCAAGCAAACATGGTCATTTTGCAGTGACTCATCATAAATGTAAGTGATTTATCTGCATGGATAGCATACAAGGAATTTGCACAAACATTTCTCACAGTGAACAGTGATTAAAGACAGCTCTAATTGTATAGCAACAAGTTTGGTTCAAAAGCCTTACGCTATTGTAACTTAGCATTAAGACTACACTGAAAAATTCATAACTTCTCAGGCAAGTAAACATGTCAACTAAAAATAGGAAAATGGACAATCTGCCCATCACCGTATCATTGGAGTTTCTGCACATAAAACTTCAAATCAACCCCTCATATATATTTTCTTTATAAGCAGCATAATTGGAGAAGAAAATTTTATATGAAAACCTTAAGCAAATAACAATGTTTGGTGGAGAATCTCAGAATTTAGGTCAACGAGAAATAGCCCGTCAAAAGAAGATGCAATAATATTTTGTGATATCGACATTAAGTGAGAAATATAATTCAGAAAAGGCAGAGGAAATTATTGTAAAGAAAAGAAAGATAGACAAAGATATTGAATAAAAGATACATGTAACAAGAGATCATCATTATCGTCACTGTTGTCCTTCCATCATTGACTTTATCACAAAATGATGAACATTAAACAATAAATCCAGCAAAAGTGAAAGATCCACATTAAGTAAAATATGTATTACATATTGTGGGGTATAGAAGGGGATGTTTTCAATACACAGGTAGTAGCTCCATCATATAATGTTGTTAGGAGAACATGGAGAAGAATATGGCATACAGAGAGTATCATAAATGTACCATAATGGTCCACATGAAAAAGGCTCCATCTTATGTACGTATATATATATGCCGGGTGTGTTGAGTGGCTATACACATGTCAGTGAAGATGGTAGTCATAATAAGCTATAGCAAATATCAAATGTATTTAAAAAGTAATCCTTTATGAAAGTGTCTTTTGCAATGTTCATGCTGAATGATTTTTTTTCATATCTAGCCATATATTAACTTCTTGCTTCTCTTTGTATGCATGTTAGTGCATGTTCATATCTACATGTACTCATTAAATGAGTTGATTTCTGAGAGTAAAAAAAAAAAAGAATCTATTATATAAGTAAATACATAACAAAATCATGGGCAAAAGAGTAGCATGAAAATGAATCTGAAAGCAGTAAAATATCAATGGTTTGATAGAAGGTATGTCTATAATTGAAATAGCAATATACAAGAAAATTTCAGCCGATATAGCTTGAAGCTGATGTTTTTATTTTTTTTTATTTTTTATTTTTTATTTTTTATTTTTTATTTTTTATTTTTAATATTATTTTCAGTAGTGCAGTAGCAATCAGAATATGGTCCTAAACCAAAAAGAAAGGTAAGAAAAAAAAATAGTATTAAACAGAATATAGTTTTTATGACAGCTACAAGTTGTGGAGATATTTTGTTTTTTTTGTGGCAGGTTTTATTGCTGGCAAAAATGGATCCAGGGGATAAAAAGCAGGTATAGAATGGAGAAATAGTAAAATGTACTAAATACTTCTTAAGTGATTCTTTGCTTCTACAGGTATAGTTCGTACATTTGTAGATTTGATTTCTAACATTTGTTTTATATAAGCAGTCTTACGTGAACAGACTGTATACAGTTGGATTGATATGATACAAGATTAACAATCAAGAAGTTAACAGTTCACATCATAACCTCACTGGTCCCTCTGTCTATAATAACCTCAGTGACCCCTCTGTCTATAATAACCTCACTGGCCCCCTCTGTCTATAATAACCTCAGTGACCCCTCTATAAATAATAACTCCACTGGTCCCTCTGTCTATAATAACCTCACTGGCCCCTCTATAAATAATAACCTCACTGGCACCTCTGTCTATAATAACTTCACTGGCTCCTCTATAAATAATAACCTCACTGGCCCCTCTGTCTATAATAACCTCACTGGCCTCTCTATAAATAATAACCTCACTGGCCCCCTCTGTCTATAATAACCTCACTGGCCCCTCTGTCTATAATAACTTCACTGGCTCCTCTATAAATAATAACCTCACTGGCACCTCTGTCTATAATAACCTCAGTGAGCCCTCTGTCTATAATAACCTCACTGGCCCCTCTGTCTATAATAACCTCACTGGCTCCTCTGTCTATAATAACCTCAGTGACCCCTCTGTCTATAATAACCTCACTGGCCCCTCTGTCTATAATAACCTCACTGGCCCCTCTGTCTATAATAACCTCACTGGCTCCTCTGTCTATAATAACTTCACTGGCTCCTCTATAAATAATAACCTCACTGGCACCTCTGTCTATAATAACCTCACTGGCCCCTCTATAAATAATAACCTCACTGGTCCCTCTATAAATATGTAGTACAGTGTAACCTCACAGTTCAAGTTTAATTCATTCCATGACTGAGCTCGTTTTATGATTTACTTGTTTTACAAATCAATTTTCCCCATTGAAATTAACCAAAATATAAATAATCCGTTCCAGCGCCATAAAACCACCTCAAAATCATTTCTTATGGGTTTTAAAACAGAAAAGGTGCAGTTATAAGGAAAATGACAATTATAAAAACATAATAAAAGAGAATGCAAAAGAAATATGTAAACCAGTAATACACTGGGATAATTGCTGGCCTTGTGCCAAAAGTAGAAATAATTAATTGTATGAAAATCACTCGTACTGTGGATTTCCACTCGTATTACAAGACAAAAATTTGCACGAGCCTCGACTCGTACAGAAAATTACTAGTACAATAGGGCACTGTTACTGCGTGGTTCCACTGTGTCTGGTGCCCTAAAATGTAGTTAATTGTTAATTTTGATCTTGTTTTATTGTTTATCAGTATGTGTAATATGGAAGCCTTGTAGTGGGGAGGGCCAAGAAAACCTGGGATGAGGTGATAAAAGCTGATCTTGCCCAATTGCACCTCTCAAAGGCGATGACACAGGACCGAGACCTCTGGCGTTAGGCAGAAATACAGAAGACGACTTCCCACGGATACAAACGAAAGCTGAAGCATATAGACAGTATGCCCGCACCCACCTCCCACTGCAAAGTGGTCATGTAGGTGTCACGGTAAAAAGCACCCAGCATTCACTGTAAATGAGTTTGGTGTTAGGAAGGGCATCCAGCTGTAGAAATCAAGCCAGAATCAGTTCCTGTATGAGCAAAACATGGTCACGTGATTTGGCATTGCTCACAACAGGACAACTCATCTAACCCATGCTAGCATGGAAGAATGAATGTAAAACGATGATGATGATGATGATGATGATGATGATGCAAGTAGTTAGTTACAATTAAAAAATGTTTTGTTTTAAATAACTGAAAAGAAAAAAAAAAAAAAAAAAAAAACCTAGGCATGTGGTTAGAATGTTTCAGGAGAGAATCGCTGGATAAATTTTACGAGCAAAACCAACCGGCAGGTGACCCAGCAAGATGGTTCAATAACATCCATGAGCTTGGCTGGTCTCACTTGGGGATATAGTTGGAGATGGTTGCTTCTCTCAAGACCCACTGGAAGGAACGTTTGAGGACTCTTCTCCCATGGACCTCAAATCGCTAAAATTGGCAGAGGAGATGACGAAGGAACACAACAAGTGGAGAGATGTCGTGCTGAGAAGGACCCATCCAACCCATGCAAGCATGGAAAAGCAGACTTTAAAATGATGATGATGATGATGATGATGATGATGATGATGCCTTTCCTCTTTTATGATGTTAGAGTGAAATTTGAAAGAGTTTCTATTAAGTTATAGAACCACATAAAGGTTCCCTCAATGGTATGAAACAATACTATATATTTATGTGTATAGCTATAAAAATAACTTCGGCTGCGTAGCATTACTGTGATCTAAGGAAGAAGACTTTTGGACAGAAAATACTAGAGTTATGAGACAGCTGACCAAGTTGGTTGCTATAATATCAAAGAAGGCTTTTAATTGATTTCTCAAAGTCTTCCTGACTCGCTATTCATCTCAGTAATAATGTTTGTTGCTTCTACTATACTTGAAATATTAGAAAAAGTCAACAGTGTTAAATCACAAATATAGAAATATCTGACTCACATAAAAAACTTAGTTTATGGAAAGATAGAAAACAACACTTTAATCCCATTTTGTATAAGACAGTGAGCACTATTATTCATCTATCTGCTGTCTAGTTGATATCACAATGACATGCTGTATATAATTATATATATATATGTGAATATATATATATATATATATATATATATATATATATATATATAGGAAAAAGTATGTCCCCGACAGCAGAGCTCGAGCCGTTTCGACGGCTATTTCTGGACTCAAATGTCCAGAAATAGCCGTCGAAACGGCTTGAGCTCTGCCGTTGGAGTCATACTTTTTCCTATTCCCCACTCTACTACCCTAAGTATTGAGTACTCTGGTGCGTTATGGTCCATCTGGTTCCTTACCACAATTTCTTCATTATATATGTATATATATACATATATATATATATATATATATATATATATATATATATGTATATATATATGTATATATGTATATATATATGTATATATATACATACATGTATATATATATGTATATATGTATATATATATGTATATATATACATACATGTATATATGTATATATGTATATATATATATATGTATATATATATATATATGTATATATATATATATAAATACGAGGGAAAGTAAGAAATCGGAGAATAGACCGTTAAAACATGTTTATTTAAAACAGCACCTACGTACGTTTCGCCCAGTTGGGCTTCTCAAGGGCATAAATAACCAAAAGTGTTCCTTACATTGCTCGGAAAGAGTTTCTGGGGTTAAATTCATGTGAAGGTTCATTGCTCGCAAAAATAGCTTGTTTTGATTTTGCAGCAGGTCAAGGGAGGTAACTCTGGCCGGTGTTAGGGCAGTCTTTCCCGGACAAATTTTTATCCGCTACAAGATGAGGATACGACCTTACCCTTGTCGATACGCACAGGGTCATGTAACCAACGCTTATTTTGAGACGTTTGAGGCTGGGTCTGGTATGCAAGGTTAGTTTCCTGGGTGTTATTTTGCAGCGCCTGCCCACCGGGGTGTTAAGACTTGTTGCAGGGAGATCCGGTGCACGGTTTCACTCCTCATCCTTAACCCATCTAAAGAAGGATATTTTTAAGCGATGTGTACAACTTATCGCTGTTTCTCTCTCAATACGTAAATACTGTATATATATATATCATCATCATCATTCTTCGATTACTGTCGAGATGATGGATCTCACTCTCATGCCCCAGAATTCCCTGTCCCCCATCGCTGCCCCCAGGTCCCGTCTACTGATTCCCGTATATCTAGAGATCATTATGATCAGAAACAGGACCCGGGAAAGCAGGGGCTGGACCTATATCAACAGGTATACCATATAGTGTGGTTCCCTGAGGAACAGGAACCCTGGTGCAGTTAGTTGCGGAATGTATATATATATATATATATATATATATATATATATATATATATATATATATATATATATATGTGAATGTGTATATATATATATATATGTGTGAATGTATATATATATATATATATATATATATGTGAATGTGTATATATATATATATGTGTGAATGTATATATATATATATAAAACCTACTACAGTCAGTAGGCATCTCTAACAAAATACACCCCCGTCCCACCACCCCCACCGCCCCCTTCTATGTAAAGTTATGTTGGTGCCACACCATCCAGGCCGAAACAAATGAGATCGTGTAGGTGTCACGACAAAAAAACACACAGTCCACGCTGTAATGTGGCCGTGTAGGCAACACGGTAAAAACCTCCCAGACCCACACTGTAAATGTGGTTGGTGTTAGGAAGGGCATCCAGCTGTAGAAAACCCGCCAGACAGTCCTATGCGAGCAAGACAACCACTCTTGCCTCAAGTGGGAAAACCCCCGTCCAAACCCATGCAAGCGTGGAACACGGACGTTAAACGTTGATGATGATGATGATGATATGTGAATGTGTATATATATATATATGCGTGAATGTATATATCATCATCATCATCATCATCAACGTTTAACGTCCGTGTTCCACGCTTGCATGGGTTTGGACGGGGGTAGTCCCACTTGAGGCAAGAGTGATTGTCTTGCTCGCATAGGACTGTCTGGCAGATTTTCTACAGTTGGATGCCCTTCCTAACACCAACCACATTTACAGTGTGGGTCTGGGAGGTTTTTACCGTGTTGCCTACACGGCCACATTACAGCGTGGACTGTGTGTTTTTTTGTCGTGACACCTACACGATCTCGTTTGTTTCGGCCTGGATGGCGCGGCACCAACATAACTTTACATGGAACGGGGTGGTGTGGATGGGGTGGGGGTGGTGGCGGGACGGGGTGTAGTTTGTTAGAGATGCCTACTGGCAAGGCGGGTCTTCTCTGTTACTGAGTACCGCCAAAGGTCACGGTCCAGTGACATTGTCTTGGAGAGGTGTAAGTGTATGAGGTCGGAGTTTATCAGCTCATCCCATGTTTTTCTAGGTCTGCCTATTCCGTGGCTACCGTCTATCTTTATTGCCCTGCACTTTGTAATACAGCTATCGACTTTCATGCGCATCACGTGTCCATACCAACGCAGCCTTCTCTCGAGTAAACAACATCTGATCCCTCTTATCTCTAATTTTTTCCTTAGTTCGTTTATGCTTTGCCGTTCACGTATATTACTGTTACACATCCAGCGGAGCATGCAAGCTTCGTTCCTCTCTAGTCTGCGTATATCCTCTGCACACAATGCCCAGGTCTCACTACCATGCAACATTGCTGTTCGTATGCAGGCATCGTACAACCTGCCTTTCATTTTTAGGGAGAACCCTTTAGCAGCTAATAGTGGTATAAGCTCTCTGAACTTTTTCCAACCAGTTCTGACCCTAGCTACAGTACTTTCAGAGCACCCTCCCCCACTGCTGATTTTATCGCCCAGGTAACGGAAGCTGTCCACTATTTCTATAGAACCCTCTGCGCAATTGAAAGAGCTAGTATTTTGTGGGCACTTGCTGCTACTTATTGCACCAGAACATCGGCCACATGTAAAGTCTATGTTCTTAGTTAGCTTACCTGTGATCCCACTACATCTTTTATGCACCCATACTTTGCATTTAGGACATAAGATGGAGTTTCTACCTACGCCTTTCCTACATACCGAGCACGACCATTTCCCAGAAGGGACCGCCGCCTTGTTTTCTTTCCTACAAACTAGAACTTTGGTCTTAGCCAGGTTAATTTTAAGTCCTTTTGACTCTAGGCCGTGCTTCCATGTTTGGAATTTCTTCTCTAGCTCGGCCATTGATTCCGCTATGAGTGTCAGGTCGTCTGCGTATAGGAGTTCCCATGGGCAGCCTGTCTTGAACTCCTCTGTTATAGCCTGAAGGGCAATAATAAATAGTAGGGGGCTGAGAACAGAGCCCTGATGGACGCCAACTTTTACGCTAAACTCTTCACTATATTCGTTGTTAATTCTAACCTTGCTGACTGTTTCTTTATACATGGCTTGTATAGCCCTCACAAGCCATTCGTCAACGCCTAGTTTTCTAAGAGCCCACCAGATAATGGAGCGGGGGACTCTGTCGAAGGCTTTCTCCAGGTCGACAAAAGCTAAGTAGAGGGGTTTACCTTTAGCTAGGTACTTCTCCTGTAGTTGTCGTACTATGAAAAGAGCGTCTGTGGTGCTTTTGCCTGACACAAACCCGAACTGCATTTCATCTAGATCAATTCTCTCTCTGATTAGTTGCGCTATTACTTTTTCCGTGACCTTCATGACCTGGTCGATTAATTTAATGCCTCTATAGTTACTCCTATCTAGGGCGTCTCCTTTACCCTTATAACAGTTAACGATGATGCTGCTATGCCAGTCCTTCGGAACAACCCCATTCTGTACGACTTGGTTAACTATGCGGGTGACCATGGTGTGTCCCACCGTGCCAGATGCCTTCAGCATCTCAGCAACTATTTCCGAAGGCCCAGCCGCCTTACCCGTCTTCATATCTTTGATTGCCTTACTTATTATACTCCCCTCGACTAACACTGCTGGTCCCTCTATCGGGTCGATATGGGGGAGACTGTCTTTCTCCCATTTATTCTCCTCATTTAGTAGCCTTTCATAGTGACACTTCCAAGCTACCTTCTTATCAGTGTCGGTGATGGCAAGTATGCCATCATCGTTAAGTACACACTTCTCCCCGACAATATCACGGTTATATATATATATATATATGTGAATGTGTGTATATATATATATATATATATATATATATATATATATGTGTGTGTGTTCTGCTCAAGTGATAGCTTGTGATGAACGCTTTAAATTAAATTTGGTGCTCAACATGACACTTCTAAAGAATGAGAGTTACCTTTGACAATGTTACATACGTTCATACTATTAAGTACTTACTAAAATGAACTTTTACACACACCCACACATATATATATATATACAAATAAATATATATATATACATATATATATATATACAAATAAATATATATTTATATATACATATAAATATATATATTTATACATATAAATATATATATTTATACATATAAATATATATATTTATACATAGAAATATATATATTTATACATAGAAATATATATATTTATACATATAAATATATATATTTATACATATAGATATATATACATACATACATATATATATATATATAAATATATATATACACAAATAAATATATATATATACATATAAATATTTATATTTATACATATAAATATATATATTTATACATATAAATATATATACATACATACAAATATATATACATACATACAAATATATATATATATATATATATATATATATATATATATATAAATATATATTTATATATACATATAAATATATATATTTATACATATAAATATATATACATACAGCCACGGGAAAAACCTGGGACGAGCTGATAAATTCCGACCTCACACACTTACACCTCACCAAGACAATGTCACTGGACCGAGACCTTTGGCGGTACTCAGTAATAGAGAAGACCCGCCTTACCTAAATACAAAGTAAAACCTACTACAGTCAGTAGGCATCTCTAACAAAATACACCTCAATCCCACTCAAGTGGGAAAACCCTCCGTCCAAACCCCTGCAAGCATGGAACACGGATGTTAAACGATGATGATGATGATGATACAAATATATATACATACATACATATATATATATATAAATATATATTTATATATACATACATTTATATATATATATATATATATAAATATATATTTATATATACATATAAATATATATATTTATACATATAAATATATATACATACATACATATAAATATATATACATACATACATATAAATATATATACATACATACATACATATAAATATATATACATACATACATATAAATATATATACATACATACATATATATACATATACATACATACATACATATATACATACATATAAATATATATACATACATACATATATATATATATATATAAATATATGTAAATATATATATATATATATACATATAAATACATATAAATATGTGTGGGCATGTGTCTGTGTGGGCATGTGTGTGTGTATATATATATATATATTGATGGTTGATTGATTGCTACATAGCCAAATGTCATGCTGTCAGTTAACTTATGGAAGCCCAAAGTAAACGTACAAAGAATATATCCGAAGGAAATATCGTACCAATGTAAAGCTAGCATAATGTTAGCAAGTAAAATAATAACAAAAAGGAGACCAAAAATATCGACAGTTCTAAGAATATAAAATACCAAAGTCTGGAGAATACGATATATTTTTGAAATATATGTTAATCTCAGCATGACTCATTTCCCAATACTGCTTCCTGGAAGTACATAAATAGAGAGCCTTAAATACTAGATCAGTGTATTTAGTAAAATAGCAGAGAATACAAGTTCCGCAAGAAGCTGGAAATCGGTTCAGTAATTGAATTAAAGTAACTATTTGATGTGATCAATAATTGTGTTTTCATGTTGGTTTATGGAGTATTTTAAGCAACATGACTTGTTATTTCCAAAGATCTGCTTGAGTTAAAGTATCCATTTTCTTTTTCCAACAGAGCTGATTTCATGAGATATAGTAGAGAGTGATTCCCTTAGTTAATTATCCTCCCCTTAATACAGTAAACATATGGAATGGAAGGCACTAAGTCAGCTATGACGACAAGTGTTCCGGCTGATCTGATCATTGGAACAGCCTGCTCCTGAAATTAATGAGCAAGTGGCTGAGCATTCCAGAAACACGTGTACACTTAATCTAGCTCTCAGGGAGATTTGGCATGAAACAGAATGTGACAAGGTTGCTCCTTCGAATTACAGGTACAACGCATATTTGCCAGCTGAGTAGACTGGAGCAACGTGAAATAAAGTGTCTTGCTCAAGGACACAACGTGCCGCCAGGAATTAAACTTACGACCTTATGATTGAGAGCTGAATTCCCTAACTACAGAGCCACACGTCTTCACACAATAAACATAGTAGAGTTATTAAAGACAAGTATACAAGCCGCAAGATATTTAGTTTCTAATTCCAGGAATAATAATATTCCTTTTATTTTTCTTACTGTATTCTTCTTCTTTGTCCACTTATTTCTGAGAAGGCTATGGTGGCACAGTGACCATATCTTGCTCATATAGCACTGTTTTGGGCTAGGTTTCTACAGCTGGATGCCCTTCCTAACACCAACCACATTTACACTGTGGATTGGGTGCTCTCACCTCTTTCTGTTCAACCCGGCCGTAACTGGCCACTCATACTGATGTTAAGGTATTGTTCTCAAAATAAATAACATCAAAATCTCGTAGATTCGATATCATGTGAGATAATTATGTAAGATAAAACCTTTACCACAAAAATACAATAATATATATAGAGTAATGTAAATATTATGTGAGATAATTATGTAAGATAAAGCCTTTACCACAAAAATACAATAATATATATAGAGTAATGTAAATGTTATGTGAGATATTATGTAAGATAAAGCCTTTACCACAAAAATACAATAATATATCTAGAGTAATGTAAATGGTATGTGAGATATTATGTGAGGTAAAGCCTTTACCACAAAAATACAATAATATATATAGAGTAATGTAAATGTTATGTGAGATATTATGTAAGATAAAGCCTTTACCACAAAAATACAATAATATATCTAGAGTAATGTAAATGGTATGTGAGATATTATGTGAGGTAAAGCCTTTACCACAAAAATACAATAATATATATAGAGTAATGTAAATGTTATGTAAGATATTATGTGAGGTAAAGCCTTTACTGTGAAAATATAGTATATATATAGAGTAATGTAAATATTATGTGAGATATTATGTGAGGTAAAGCCTTTACCACAAAAATACAATAGTATATATAGAGTAATGCAAATGTTATGTGAGGTATTATGTGAGGTAAAGCCTTTACCACAAAAATACAATAGTATATATAAAGTAATGTAAATGTTATGTGAGGTATTATGTGAGGTAAAGCCTTTACCACAAAAATACAATAATATATATAGAGTAATGTAAATGTTATGTGAGATATTATGTGAGGTAAAGCCTTTACCACAAAAATACAATAATATATATAGAGTAATGTAAATGTTATGTGAGATATTATGTGAGGTAAAGCCTTTACTGTGAAAATATAGTATATATATAGAGTAATATAAATATTATGTGAGATATTATGTGAGGTAAAGCCTTTACCACAAAAATACAATAGTATATATAGAGTAATGCAAATGTTATGTGAGGTATTATGTGAGGTAAAGCCTTTACCACAAAAATACAATAGTATATATAAAGTAATGTAAATGTTATGTGAGGTATTATGTGAGGTAAAGCCTTTACCACAAAAATACAATAGTATATATAGAGTAATGTAAATGTTAAAGGGTTAAGTCATACTAATAGCTCTTTCCAGTTGCCACAATCAGAGAAACATCTCTGATCAACTAATGAAATTATAGTTGCATGAAAATTGTTTTAAGACAAAAAGATTCAAAGTAAATTTGACACAGATTTCATCTTCTGTACACAATTCCAGTAAATGCAAATGAATGTAAAACCATAATTTCCTGTGTAAGAATAAATGCATAAAAGAAATGAAATGGTGATATATACCAAATGACCAATAACCATTCCCTATGACAACTTTTGTGGATAAAGAGTGAAAAGTTAAGAGTTTTATTTATTTACCACTAACAGTGCCCCCACCCCCCTCCCACTGCAAAGTGGTCGTGGAGGTGTCACAACAAAAAAGCACCCAGTCCACACTGTAGTGTGGTCATGTAGGCACCACAGTAAAAAAGCACCCAGTACTCACTGTAAATGAGGTTGTTATTAGGAAGGGCATCCAGCTGTAGAAATCAAGCCAAAATCAGTTGCCGTATGAGCAAGACAAGGTCACCCGACCTGGCATTGCCCACAACAGGACAACTTGTCTAACCTATGCTAGCGTGGAAGAATGGACGTAAAATGATGATGATGATGATGAGTGGACATCTCGTTTTTTTAAGTGTTAACATCTCACAAGACAATTCTTCATGGCACTATACTGGCAACACAATCCTGAACTGTACACTACTGCAGAAATGGTGTCCTCCTTGTTGAGATTCATTGTAAAAGAAGTGAGGAAAACTCTAAGGTGAAGGGAGAAAAATTGTAATCACTTCTCCTATTGTTCATTTTTCATTCTGTAATATTGTGGCAGACCTGCCAACCTCTAAAAACCCAAACGGGGAGTACCATGAAAAAAAGTGCCCCAAAACAGGGAGAAATGAGGCAAAATGGGGAGATTTTACATAAAAAAAAGCTATACCCATTTTCACTAGATAAGACATATCTCATCCACCCCTAAGTGGGTGAAAGATCTCCATCTCGGATGGGAAGAGTTGACAGGTCTGTTATGGAATTTTACCAATTTCTTTCACTCCCAAGATTTTTCCTGTCAAAAATGGTTGCTGAACATTTTCTCAATAATAATTCATTCGACGATTTAATGAACAAATTAACAACTGATACAGATGTTTTTTTGTTTTTTTTTAAAATAATAACCAAAATGACATATTTGTTTATTTTATACACGAGAAAGATGTTTTAATTTCAAACCAGCTACCTTTTTCATCAGACCCTGTTGTTTATGTAGATATCTAGAACATCACGCTTTTACAAGTTTTGTGGGTCATAAAAACACTTTTACGACTTGAAGTTTTCTTCAATATTTTCTTTTGAAAATGATTGAGATGATTGTTCAATAAACTAGCTTGTATGTGGAAAAAAAAAAAGAGGAGGAGCTATCAACTTTGTACCCTCAGGTGTTGACGAAGTTTGACCATACCTGGGTATGTCCTTTCTGATAGAAGTAACAGCTCCTAAACTATAGCTGCAACTGAAGTAAGAAACATGAAATGGCTAAATCAATGTCCAGAAATAGGTATGAACAACTTGTACAATATTTTCACCTGTGCCACAATATGCCTCTCATAGACATGACAAGTTTTGTAAAGTACACCCAATCTTCCCCTCATAGACATGACAAGTTTCACAAAGTACACCCAATCTTCCCCTCATAGACATGACAAGTTTCACAAAGTACACCCAATCTTCCCCTCATAGACATGACAAGTTTCACAAAGTACACCCAATCTTCCCCTCACAGACATGACAAGCTTTGTAAAGTGCACCCAATTTCAGGTAATGTTAAAAAAATACATTTTGTCTCCCATTAGAAGCTGATTGTGGATGAGGCTATTATAGAATATGAAAGGATGAACTCTTGCTGAATGAGACATACTACTTTGTGGATGTCAACACATCTATGTTGTAAAATATCTGTCCACAAGTAAAGACACTATAAACATTGGAAATCAATCAACCCATTTTAAGGCTCATACATTAGAGGACTGGGGTTTGACTTAGACAACATTCAACTGGATGTTAAGAGTTAATATAACATTGAATCAACAACTTCAACACTTTAACCCTTTAGAATTTACATTACTCTATATTTACTATTGTATTTTCATGGTAAAGGCTTTATCTTACATAATTATCTCACATAATATTGAATCTATGAGATTTTGATGTTGTTTATTTTGAGAACAATACTTTAACATCAGCATGAGCCACAACATACAGCCGGTTTGAACAGAAAGAGGTGAGAGAATTCTGGGTGATGTGGTTGGTTTAACCCTTTAGAATTTACATTACGCTATATTTACTACTGTATTTTCACAGTAAAGTCTTTATTTTACAAAATTATCTCACATAATATCGAATCTACAAGATGTTGATATTATTTATTTTGAGGGCGGTGGATTAGCAGTATCAGTAGAGGGTCGGACACCATGCTTTCCAGCATAGTTACGTCCCTTTACGATCTGAGTTCAAATCCCGCCGAGGTTGACTTTGCCTTTCATCCTTACGGGGTCGATAAAATAAAGTACCAGTAATGCACTGGGTAATTTGCTGGCCTTGTACCTAAAGTAGAAACAATTATTTATTTTGAGAACAATACCTTAACATCAGTACGAGCAGCCAGTTACAGCTGGTTTAAACAGAAAGAGGTGAGAGAGTTCTGGGTGGATATGGTTGGTTTAACACTTTAGAATTTACATTACTCTATATTTACTACTGTATTTTCACAGTAAAGTCTTTATTTTACAAAATTATCTCACATAATATCGAATCTACGAGATGTTGATATGGTTGGTTTAATTGCTAAAGGGTTAAATATTTATACTAACTACTGTTAGAAACTCTACAAGTTGGAGTTAAGTAAAGACTTATTACAGAAATGCAATCTTTCTCTTTCCTCCTTCTCTTTTTTCTTTCCTTTTCTCTAACACAAACAATCAGAAATACATATACTGTTACAGCTTAAACTACCGAATTACCAATGGAAATGTGAACCAGTTTGAAGAAGCCAAAAATGGTATAGCCTTCAGCTATTCCATTTCTTAATCATAAAATATTACAAATAATTCCAACTTTGGTCCACAGTAGCTTCTGGTTATATCTTTCAGATTTGAAAGTTGTAGAAATGTGAATGTGACCCAACATGACCTAGCTAAGTGAGACATTTAATTCAATACTATACTTAACTTACTATCAAACTGGGAACGAAGTTCACAAGTTGTAAGTTCTACACCTACACTAATGCTTTGGAATGGTCATAATTCTACAATTAAATAGATTATAAAGATATAGTCACGCTAAAATAATTGTTTCTACTTTTGGCACAATGCCAGCAATTACCCCAGTGCATTACTGCTACTTTATTATGGCTGAATTTGGTGGCTGTGGACGGTTAATATGTTAACCACTAGGTGGGGTTTTTTTTTGTAACTAAGTATACGCTGTTTTTATGACTGGATAATTGTATTGTAAGGCGGTGAATTAGCAGTCATGAAGATGTCGGGTAGAATGCCTTGTGGTATTCGTCCCACCTCATTGCACACTCTGCATTCAAATCCCGCTGTGGTCAACTTTGTCTTTCATCCTTTTGAGCTTGATAAAAAAAGTACCAGTCCAGTATTGGGGTCCATTCTCCCTCAATACCTTAATGTAGATATGAACAATATCTTAATGTAGATATGAGCGGCAGATTACAACTGGTTTTAACAGAAAGAGGTGAGAGAATTCAGGCCGGATACAGCCGGTTTAAATGCTAAAGGGTTAATATAGCTAATATAGTGGTTTATAAAATTTGTTTAGAATTTTTTTTCATTGTCTTCTTTATTCTTAAAATGGTAACATTGAATGGCATTCAGTGTGTGCAAGTTCTCCAATAATTCTTCAAATTAACAACAGTGATGTAAGAAAGCTCACATTAAATATTGGTGACCTTTAGACAAGGCATTCATCTTGCAAGGTTATTTGTCACTCACTCCTACTCTGTCTTTTACTGTTTCTCATCTCATATAATGTTAATTTCCAATGATAAACGATTTCTAGACAAGCTTTTAAATCTCTGCTAAATAAATATCATGACTGCCATCCATAGCTCCGTTTGATTCTGTTTCCAGGAGGGGGGTTGGGGCGAAACAAAGAAATAATTTCTGGCCGATATTGATAATTCTATATCGAAATAGAATCTAAAGAAAAATACATCACATCTGCTACGTTAACTGTATGAAAAGTGGAAATATATAATATGTATATTTTGTGTATTAAATCTCTAGCGCTAAAGTAAGAAAGTTGGTCTTTACACTATTACAAGGAACAGTCTTCTAAAATAGAAACTTATTATTTTACATTATATCTTCTCTGTCTAACTCGCCGAGGTTAACTTTGCCTTTCATCCTTACGGGGTCGATAAAATAAAGTACCAGTAATGTACTGGGTAATTGCTGGCCTTGTGCCAAAAGTAGAAACGATTATATCTTCTCTGTCTATGATGCTGTGTGGTTTGGGGGCTTTTTTTTTATGAGCATTGTTCTTGAGCAAGACACTTTATTTCACATTGCTCCAGTTTACTCAGCTGTAGAAATGAGTTGTCACGCCACTGGTATCAAGCTGTATCGGCCATTGCCTTTCCCTTGGACAACATCATATACAGTGTATATACATTGTATATATATAATGTATGTGTGTATATATATACATATATATATCATCATCACCACCGTTTAACGTCTATCTTCTACGCTAGCACGGGTTAGACAGGAATTGTCCCATTTGAGGCAAGATTGGTTGGGAGACAGTGTGTCGCCCGTATAGAACTGTTTCTGGCAGGTTTTCTACGGCTGGATGCCCTTCCTAACACCAACCACATTTACAGTGTGGACTGGGCGCTTTTTACTGTGTTACCTACACAACCTCTTTAGTTTGGACTGGATGTTCTGTGGTACCAACATAACTTTACAGAGAAAGGGTGGTGTTGGTGGGAGTGAGTGGATGGGGGTAATGGCAGTGGGTTGGGGTGTATATTTGGTAAAAGGTACCTACTGACTGTAGGTAAACTTTGCATGTAGGGAAAGCGGAATATATATATATATATATATATATATGTTATCATGTCACTGGTGCCAAGCTGTATCAACCATTGCCTTTCCCTTAGACAACATCGGTAGTATGGACGGGGAAAAAGTGATATGCATGGCTGACTGGTGATCTTACCCCTGGGAGGGAGTCTTTTCCCTCATATTACATTCATAAAAAATATAAAGAAAGATTGAAAAAAGCTGAACTCTTTACAAATGTTACAGACATTTGCAGTTGTCCCACTTGAATGTGTGTGTGTGTATGTATATAAATGATGGCGTGTATACACGTGTCTTCTTCAGCGTTCATTTGCTTCCCTATCTCACTATCCTTTTACTTCTCTCTTTCGTCAATAGCTATACACCTCCTTCAACCCCATATGTTAATTCTCTCTCTCTCTCTCTCTCTCTCTCTCTCTCTCTCTCTCTCTCTCTCTCTATATATATATATATATATATATATATATATATATACACACACATATATATATATATATATGAAAAAGTTCTATTTAAAATTGTTGGGATACAACAAGTAAATATTTTTATAACTGATATAAAGCACTCGACAAGTAATTGGAGTAGATATACGATATTAATAAATGGAAACTATATTTATAAAACCATATTTATTTCATTATACATATTTCAGGGATACCAAATTAAATTATGGTATGCCTTCATCAGACAAAATACAATATATAACACTATGACTTATTAAAATAATATAAACAACTCACTATCCAGATGGCTTCCAAAAATAATGGTTGCATTTTAAAAGGGTACGTCAAAGCTTATTTGTAAAACTGTTATATATTGTATTTTGTCTGATGAAGGCATACCATAATTTAATTTGGTATCCCTGAAATATGTATAATGAAATAAATATGGTTTTATAAATATAGTTTCCATTTATTAATATCGTATATATATATATATATATATGGAGTGGATACAGGGATTCAGTGATACACTGCTTCAGAAGAAAGAAAAAGGGAATAAAAATGTTTGATAGTAACAATTGACCATCTAGAGACCATTATACAATACAAGAAACAGCTTTTAGACTCATTCTCTCTTATATACACATATATATATACACCAGGTCCAAACACAAAGGAACCAAACTCCCACTGTCACTGCCTCTGTCTCTCCCACTCTCCCCATCTCTCATATACACCAGGTCCAAACACAAAGGAACCAAACTCCCACTGTCACTGCCTCCATCTCTCCCACTCTCCCCATCTCTCATATACACCAGGTCCAAACACAAAGGAACCAAACTCCCACTGTCACTGCCTCCATCTCTCCCACTCTCCCCATCTCTCATATACACCAGGTCCGAACACAAAGGAACCAAACTCCCACTGTCACTGCCTCCGTCTCTCCCACTCTTCCCATCTCTCATATACACCAGGTCCAAACACAAAGGAACCAAACTGCCACTGTCACTGCCTCCATCTCTCCCACACTCCCCATCTCTCATATACACCAGATCCAAACACAAAGGAACCAAACTCCCACTGTCACTGCCTCTGTCTCTCCCACTCTCCCCATCTCTCATATACACCAGGTCCAAACACAAAGGAACCAAACTCCCACTGTCACTGCCTCCGTCTCTCCCACTCTCCCCATCTCACACTATTGTAAGGAAATGGGGGCCCAGGTTCTTGCTGCCCCGCGGCCCTGGCAGACAGTTTTCCTCCACCCTTCTCTATAAAATGTCAAGCCTGACATCAGGTAATCCAATATATCAGGTATCGTATATATGAGATATATAAAGTATACAGAAATTGAATAAGTATGAAGTACAGATCATGTGGTTTAAAAAATAGAGGAGAGAAAAAATATATAAAAATAGGTGAAAGGTTTACCATGTTTCTGTTGCATGAGGATCTCAGGTGCTAAATAATCAGGTGTCCCTAAAACACGTTGTTTATCTGGATGACGAACATAGCGCCGAACACTCTTTGGAGTTCGTAAAGGGGTTGTTTGACCATGAGTTTCAACATCATGTGGTGTCTGAACAGACAGTCTCTGGAAGTAATAATAATAAGGATTACTGATTTAGGCACAAAGTCAACAATTTCGGGGAGGGGAAAACTGATTAAATCGACCCCAGTACATTACTGGTACTTTATTTTATCAACTCTATAAATATTCTTATATATATATGGAGGCACATGGTTTAGTGGTTAGAGCATTGGCCTTGCAATCGAAAGGTTGTGAGTTCAATTCTCAGACCGGGTGATGTGTTGTTTCCTTGAGCAAGACACTTTATTTCACATTGCTCCAGTTTACTCAGCTGTATAAATGAGATGATAGGGACGCCAGTCCCTATCATTCCACTGCAAAGTGGCCATGTAGGTGCCACGGCAAAAAAGCACCCAGCACTCACTGTAAATGAGGTTGGTGTTAGGAAGGGCATCCAGCTGTAGAAATCAAGCCAGAATCAGTTCCCGTCCCACCCTTGCAAGCAGGGAAAAAGCGGACGTAAAATGAAGTGAAAAAATGTAATGAAAGTATTGCTTATTTCAAGATTCACTTCTTTTAAAATTTTCAAATGTCAACACTTCCAGTTAGTGTCGGTTATATCATAACACTTATTACATCGCTTGTATAAACATTCATTTATTTGCATCGTTATATAAGGTTTATTATATATGCAGTTTATATATAATATTGTCTTTTTTCTAATGTATCATGGATTACTTTACTGAATACATAAGAGAGTGTAACACAGTCTCTCTTCAATTTCTGTGGATATTCTCAATTATGATTTCATTTGACGTATCATATCTACAGGTATATATACTTGTGTATAATATCAATATGTACACTATACAGGAAGGGTGGTTTTTCTGCTTGTAACCTATAATTGTTTCTGCTTTTGGCACAAGGCCAGCAATTACCCAGTACATTACTGGTACTTTATTTTAACGACCCCGTAATAATTGTTTCTACTTTGGCACAAGGCCAGCAATTATCCAGTGTATTACTGGTACTTTATTTTATCGACCCCGTAATAATTGTTTCTACTTTTGGCACAAGGCCAGCAATTACCCAGTGCATTACTGGTACTTTATTTTATCGACCCCGTAATAATTGTTTCTACTTTTGGCACAAGGCCAGCAATTATCCAGTACATTACTGGTACTTTATTTTATCGACCCCATAAGAATGAAAGGCAAAGTTGATCTCGGCGGGATTTGAACTCAGAATGGCAAGGGCCGTAACTCTATGGGTCAAAGCATGGCATCCGACCCTCTGCCAAGAGAAATGAAGGGATCAATTTTCCACTATTGTCGGTGTGTTAGCCAGATGAAGAATGGTGGTGATTAGCAGAGAAACATTGAGAATTACACCAACATTGAAACATGGATTGATAATGATAATGAGTGGGGGCCTGTATGGGCATATGTAATCCTAAGGAATTAAGACTTAATTCTAGAGAGTAGAAAAGTGTATACCATGTGCATAAAGATAAGTGCAGGTGTTTGGTAAATGGTGTGTGTTTCAAAGGAATGAGGTGTGCACGCTTGTGTGCATGTATGTATATATGCTTGCATGTGGCCGGTTATGTCTAAGTTGGGCAGGTCTTGGAAGTCTTCAGGGAAGCCACATACATGGGGGACACTGACAACTGTGGATTGTATGACATTTCTGTTTGTGGGGAGTGTGGCAAAGTTGGTGGACTAAAAACGTCATTTGAAAGTGCACCAAAACAGGACTGTAACACCTACTGCAAGAGACCTCCATTGTCGCAGTATCTGAGCAAGAGTGTGTAAGTCCCAAGCAGGACTAAAAAGCTACGTCCCCACTGCTCTCATGCTTAGGTGTCAAGCGATGGCATCACTTGAAACTGAGTTGCAGCGATCATCATGTGTGAACATATTAATGTCCTTACAAGTGTGTGTGTACATGCCTGTATCCATGGATGTTGTGCTGATTCAGATATTGGCAAGCTTTCAGTTTGAATGCTCGCTAAAAAGTGAAGAAGCTGGTTCTTCTGGTAAAGAATAATAGAAGAAAGTAAAAGAACATTAATAGGTGATTGGTTGGTGATCAAAGTCAATTCCAGCTATCCAGTTAGAATAAGGCACAGTTGAATCATGTTGTAGTGTAGTGTTTGTGATCATGTAACTGACAGAATATTAACCACTAAAACATTCACTTCAACAGGGAATAATTGCTATGGGAGTATTAAAATGTTACTTCATTGATTTTAATTGAAAACAAAAAAAAAAACTGTTTTTCCATTGTTATCACTGTCTGAAGGTGATGGATGAGCAGAATTAGTAGAGCGCCACCCAAAACACTTTGTAGTATTTAGTTAGGACATTTGATGTTGTGAGTTCAAACCCTCCTGAAGTCAACTTTGTTTTTCATCCTTCTGGGGACAATAAAATAAAGTAGCAGTTAAGTACTAGGGTTGATATAATCTACTCTCCGCTTCCCAGGAATTGCTGGCATTGTGCCTATATTATAAAGAATTTTTATCATGTCAAGATCACTGTTAAGGAAAGCATTTGTTTGACTGGAGCAATGCTAAGAGTATCATCATTGTCAGAGTAAATCTAATGGACTAGTATTCGGAGTATCACAGAATACATCTAATTGACTTAATGACTAAGTTCATTAGCATTAAAGTTTATAACAGATTGAGTCAAAAGATCGTCTACAACTATATCCTCATACACCAGGTCCAAACACAAAGGAACCAAACGCCCACTGTCACTGCCTACATATCTCCTGCTCTCCCCATCTCTCCCACTCTCCCCGGATCTGAACACAAAGGGACCAAACTTTACATGTTACTGCCTCCGTCTCTCCCACTCCCCCCATCTCTCATATACACCAGGTCCAAACACAAAGGAACCAAACTCCCACTGTCACTGCCTACATATCTCCTGCTCTCCCCATCTCTCATATACACCAGATCTGAACACAAAGGAACCAAACTCCCACTGTCACTGCCTCCATCTCTCCCACTCTCCCCATCTCTCATATACACCAGGTCCAAACACAAAGGAACCAAACACCCACTGTCACTGCCTCCATCTCTCCCACTCTCGCCATCTCTCATATACACCAGGTCCAAACACCCACTGTCACTGCCTCCATCTCTCCCACTCTCCCCATCTCTCATATACACCAGGTCCAAACACAAAGGAACCAAACTCCCAGTCACTGCCTCCATCTCTCCCACTCTCCCCATCTCTCATATACACCAGGTCCAAACACAAAGGAACCAAACTTCCACTGTCACTGCCTCCGTCTCTCCCACTCTCCCCATCTCTCATATACACCAGGTCCAAACACAAAGGAACCAAACTCCCACTGTCACTGCCTCCGTCTCTCCCACTCTCCCCATCTCTCATATACACCAGGTCCAAACACAAAGGAACCAAACTCCCACTGTCACTGCCTCCATCTCTCCCACTCACACCATCTCTCATATACACCAGGTCCAAACACAAAGGAACCAAAAACCCACTGTCACTGCCTCCATCTCTCCCACTCTCCCCATCTCTCATATACACCAGGTCCAAACAAAGGAACCAAAAACCCACTGTCACTGCCTCCGTCTCTCCCACTCTCCCCATCTCTCATATACACCAGGTCCAAACACAAAGGAACCAAACTCCCACTGTCACTGCCTCCGTCTCTCCCACTCTCCCCATCTCTCATATACACCAGGTCCAAACACAAAGGAACCAAACACCCACTGTCACTGTCTCCATCTCTCCCACTCTCCCCATCTCTCATATACACCAGGTCCAAACACAAAGAAACCAAACTCCCACTGTCACTGCCTCCGTCTCTCCCACTCTCCCCATCTCTCATATACACCAGGTCCAAACACAAAGGAACCAAACTCCCACTGTCACTGCCTCCATCTCTCCCACTCTCCCCATCTTTCATATACAGCAGGTCCAAACACAAAGGAACCAAACTCCCACTGTCACTGCCCCTGTCTCTCCCACTCTCCCCATCTTTCATATACACCAGGTCCAAACACAAAGGAACCAAACTCCCACTGTCACTGCCTCCGTCTCTCCCACTCTCCCCATCTCTCATATACACCAGGTCCAAACACAAAGGAACCAAACTCCCACTGTCACTGCCTCCATCTCTCCCACTCGCCCCATCTCTCATATACACCAGGGCCAAACACAAAGGAACCGAAAACCCACTGTCACTGCCTCCATCTCTCCCACTCTCCCCATCTCTCATATACACCAGGTCCAAACACAAAGGAACCAAACTCCCACTGTCAATGCCTCCATCTCTCCCACTCACTCTCCCCATCTCTCATATACACCAGGTCCAAACACAAAGGAACCAAAAACCCACTGTCACTGCCTCCATCTCTCCCATTCTCCCCATCTCTCATATATACCAAGTCCAAACACAAAGGAACCGAAAACCCACTGTCACTGCCTCCATCTCTCCCACTCTCCCCATCTCTCATATACACCAGGTCCAAACACAAAGGAACCAAAAACCCACTGTCACTGCCTCCGTCTCTCCCACTCTCCCCATCTCTCATATACACCAGGTCCAAACACAAAGGAACCAAACTCCCACTGTCACTGCCTCCATCTCTCCCACTCTCCCCATCTTTCATATACAGCAGGTCCAAACACAATGGAACCAAATTCCCACTGTCACTGCCCCTGTCTCTCCCACTCTCCCCATCTTTCATATACACCAGGTCCAAACACAAAGGAACCAAACTCCCACTGTCACTGCCTCTGTCTCTCCCACTCTTCCCATCTTTCATATACACCAGGTCCAAACACAAAGGAACCAAACACCCACTGTCACTGCCTCCATCTCTCCAACTCTCGCCATCTCTCATATACACCAGGTTCAAACACAAAGGAACCAAACACCCACTGTCAATGCCTCCATCTCTCCCACTCTCGCCATCTCTCATATACACCAGGTTCAAACACAAAGGAACCAAACTCCCACTGTCACTGCCTCCATCTCTCCCACTCTCGCCATCTCTCATATACACCAGGTTCAAACACAAAGGAACCAAACACCCACTGTCACTGCCTCCATCTCTCCCACTCTCCCCATCTCTCATATACACCAGGTCCAAACACAAAGGAACCAAACACCCACTGTCACTGCCTCCATCTCTCCCACTCTCGCCATCTCTCATATACACCAGGTTCAAACACAAAGGAACCAAACACCCACTGTCACTGCCTCCATCTCTCCCACTCTCCCCATCTCTCATATACACCAGGTCCAAACACAAAGGAACCAAACACCCACTGTCACTGCCTCCATCTCTCCCACTCTCGCCATCTCTCATATACACCAGGTTCAAACACAAAGGAACCAAACTCCCACTGTCACTGCCTCCACCTCTCCCAGTCTCCCCATCTCTCATATACACCAGGTCCAAACACAAAGGAACTAAACTCCCACTGTCACTGCCTCCGTCTCACCCACTCTCACCATCTCTCATATACACCAGGTCCAAACACAAAGGAACCAAACACCCACTGTCACTGCCTCCATCTCTCATATACACCAGGTCCAAACACAAAGGAACTAAACTCCCACTGTCACTGCCTCCGTCTCTCCCACTCTCCCCATCTCTCATATACACCAGGTCCAAACACAAAGGAACCAAACTCCCACTGTCACTGCCTCCATCTCTCCCACTCTCCCCATCTTTCATATACAGCAGGTCCAAACACAAAGGAACCAAACTCCCACTGTCACTGCCCCTGTCTCTCCCACTCTCCCCATCTTTCATATACACCAGGTCCAAACACAAAGGAATCAAACTCCCACTGTCACTGCCTCCGTCTCTCCCACTTTCCCCATCTCTCATATACACCAGGTCCAAACACAAAGGAACCAAACACCCACTGTCACTGCCTCCATCTCTCCCACTCTCGCCATCTCTCATATACACCAGGTTCAAACACAAAGGAACCAAACTCCCACTGTCAATGCCTCCATCTCTCCCACTCTCCCCATCTCTCATATACACCAGGTCCAAACACAAAGGAACCAAACACCCACTGTCACTGCCTCCATCTCTCCCACTCTCCCCATCTCTCATATACACCAGGTCCAAACACAAAGGAACTAAACTCCCACTGTCACTGCCTCCGTCTCACCCACTCTCCCCATCTCTCATATACACCAGGTCCAAACACAAAGGAACCAAACACCCACTGTCACTGCCTCCATCTCTCCCACTCTCCCCATCTCTCATATACACCAGGTCCAAACACAAAGGAACCAAACTCCCACTGTCACTGCCTCCATCTCTCCCACTCTTCCCATCTCTCATATACACCAGGTCCAAACACAAAGGAACCGAAAACCCACTGTCACTGCCTCCATCTCTCCCACTCTCCCAATCTTTCATATACACCAGGTCCAAACACAAAGGAACCAAACTCCCACTGTCACTGCCTCCATCTCTCCAACTCTCCCCATCTTTCATATACAGCAGGTCCAAACACAAAGGAACTAAACTCCCACTGTCACTGCCCCTGTCTCTCCCACTCTCCCCATCTTTCATATACACCAGGTCCAAACACAAAGGAACCAAACTCCCACTGTCACTGTCTCTGTCTCTCCCACTCTCCCCATCTTTCATATACACCAGGTCCAAACACAAAGGAACCAAACTCCCACTGTCGCTGCCTCCGTCTCTCCCACTTTCCCCATCTCTAATATACACCAGGTCCAAACACAAAGGAACCAAACACCCACTGTCACTGCCTCCATCTCTCCAACTCTCGCCATCTCTCATATACACCAGGTTCAAACACAAAGGAACCAAACACCCACTGTCAATGCCTCCATCTCTCCCACTCTCGCCATCTCTCATATACACCAGGTTCAAACACAAAGGAACCAAACTCCCACTGTCACTGCCTCCATCTCTCCCACTCTCGCCATCTCTCATATACACCAGGTTCAAACACAAAGGAACCAAACACCCACTGTCACTGCCTCCATCTCTCCCACTCTCCCCATCTCTCATATACACCAGGTCCAAACACAAAGGAACCAAACACCCACTGTCACTGCCTCCATCTCTCCCACTCTCGCCATCTCTCATATACACCAGGTTCAAACACAAAGCAACCAAACACCCACTGTCACTGCCTCCTTCTCTCCCACTCTCCCCATCTCTCATATACACCAGGTCCAAACACAAAGGAACCAAACACCCACTGTCACTGCCTCCATCTCTCCCACTCTCGCCATCTCTCATATACACCAGGTTCAAACACAAAGGAACCAAACTCCCACTGTCACTGCCTCCACCTCTCCCACTCTCCCCATCTCTCATATACACCAGGTCCAACCACAAAGGAACTAAACTCCCACTGTCACTGCCTCCGTCTCACCCACTCTCACCATCTCTCATATACACCAGGTCCAAACACAAAGGAACCAAACACCCACTGTCACTGCCTCCATCTCTCATATACACCAGGTCCAAACACAAAGGAACTAAACTCCCACTGTCACTGCCTCCGTCTCTCCCACTCTCCCCATCTCTCATATACACCAGGTCCAAACACAAAGGAACCAAACTCCCACTGTCACTGCCTCCATCTCTCCCACTCTCCCCATCTTTCATATACAGCAGGTCCAAACACAAAGGAATCAAACTCCCACTGTCACTGCCTCCGTCTCTCCCACTTTCCCCATCTCTCATATACACCAGGTCCAAACACAAAGGAACCAAACACCCACTGTCACTGCCTCCATCTCTCCCACTCTCGCCATCTCTCATATACACCAGGTTCAAACACAAAGGAACTAAACTCCCACTGTCACTGCCTCCGTCTCACCCACTCTCCCCATCTCTCATATACACCAGGTCCAAACACAAAGGAACCAAACACCCACTGTCACTGCCTCCATCTCTCCCACTCTCCCCATCTCTCATATACACCAGGTCCAAACACAAAGGAACCAAACTCCCACTGTCAATGCCTCCATCTCTCCCACTCTCCCCATCTCTCATATACACCAGGTCCAAACACAAAGAACCAAAAACCCACTGTCACTGCCTCCATCTCTCCCACTCTCCCCATCTCTCATATACACCAGGTCCAAACACAAAGGAACCAAACTCCCACTGTCACTGCCTCCATCTCTCCCACTCTTCCCATCTCTCATATACACCAGGTCCAAACACAAAGGAACCGAAAACCCACTGTCACTGCCTCCATCTCTCCCACTCTCCCCATCTTTCATATACAGCAGGTCCAAACACAAAGGAACTAAACTCCCACTGTCACTGCCCCTGTCTCTCCCACTCTCCCCATCTTTCATATACACCAGGTCCAAACACAAAGGAACCAAACACCCACTGTCACTGCCTCCATCTCTCCCACTCTCCCCATCTCTCATATACACCAGGTCCAAACACAAAGGAACTAAACTCCCACTGTCACTGCCTCCGTCTCTCCCACTCTCCCCATCTCTCATATACACCAGGTCCAAACACAAAGGAACCAAACACCCACTGTCACTGCCTCCATCTCTCCCACTCTCCCCATCTCTCATATACACCAGGTCCAAACACAAAGGAACCAAACACCCACTGTCACTGCCTCCATCTCTCCCACTCTCGCCATCTTTCATATACAGCAGGTCCAAACACAAAGGAACCAAACACCCACTGTCAATGCCTCCATCTCTCCCACTCTCGCCATCTCTCATATACACCAGGTTCAAACACAAAGGAACCAAACTCCCACTGTCACTGCCTCCATCTCTCCCACTCTCGCCATCTCTCATATACACCAGGTTCAAACACAAAGGAACCAAACACCCACTGTCACTGCCTCCATCTCTCCCACTCTCCCCATCTCTCATATACACCAGGTCCAAACACAAAGGAACCAAACACCCACTGTCACTGCCTCCATCTCTCCCACTCTCGCCATCTCTCATATACACCAGGTTCAAACACAAAGGAACCAAACACCCACTGTCACTGCCTCCATCTCTCCCACTCTCCCCATCTCTCATATACACCAGGTCCAAACACAAAGGAACCAAACACCCACTGTCACTGCCTCCATCTCTCCCACTCTCGCCATCTCTCATATACACCAGGTTCAAACACAAAGGAACCAAACTCCCACTGTCACTGCCTCCACCTCTCCCACTCTCCCCATCTCTCATATACACCAGGTCCAACCACAAAGGAACTAAACTCCCACTGTCACTGCCTCCGTCTCACCCACTCTCACCATCTCTCATATACACCAGGTCCAAACACAAAGGAACCAAACACCCACTGTCACTGCCTCCATCTCTCCCACTCTCCCCATCTCTCATATACACCAGGTCCAAACACAAAGGAACTAAACTCCCACTGTCACTGCCTCCGTCTCTCCCACTCTCCCCATCTCTCATATACACCAGGTCCAAACACAAAGGAACCAAACACCCACTGTCACTGCCTCCATCTCTCCCACTCTCCCCATCTCTCATATACACCAGGTCCAAACACAAAGGAACCAAACACCCACTGTCACTGCCTCCATCTCTCCCACTCTCGCCATCTTTCATATACAGCAGGTCCAAACACAAAGGAACCAAACTCCCACTGTCACTGCCCCTGTCTCTCCCACTCTCCCCATGTTTCATATACACCAGGTCCAAACACAAAGGAACCAAACTCCCACTGTCACTGCCTCCGTCTCTCCCACTTTCCCCATCTCTCATATACACCAGGTCCAAACACAAAGGAACCAAACACCCACTGTCACTGCCTCCATCTCTCCCACTCTCGCCATCTCTCATATACACCAGGTTCAAACACAAAGGAACCAAACTCCCACTGTCAATGCCTCCATCTCTCCCACTCTCCCCATCTCTCATATACACCAGGTCCAAACACAAAGGAACCAAACACCCACTGTCACTGCCTCCATCTCTCCCACTCTCCCCATCTCTCATATACACCAGGTCCAAACACAAAGGAACTAAACTCCCACTGTCACTGCCTCCGTCTCACCCACTCTCCCCATCTCTCATATACACCAGGTCCAAACACAAAGGAACCAAACACCCACTGTCACTGCCTCCATCTCTCCCACTCTCCCCATCTCTCATATACACCAGGTCCAAACACAAAGGAACCAAACACCCACTGTCACTACCTCCGTCTCTCCCACTCTCCCCATCTCTCATATACACCAGGTCCAAACACAAAGGAACCAAACACCCACTGTCACTGCCTCCGTCTCTCCCACTCTCCCCATCTCTCATATACACCAGATCTGAACACAAAGGAACCAAACTCCCACCGTCACTGCCTCCATCTCTCCCACTCTCCCCATCTCTCATATACACCAGGTCCAAACACAAAGGAACCAAACACCCACTGTCACTGCCTCCGTCTCTCCCACTCTCCCCATCTCTCATATACACCAGGTCCAAACACAAAGGAACCAAACACCCACTGTCACTGCCTCCATCTCTCCCACTCTCGCCATCTCTCACTAATATGAGAAAATTGGGGCCCAGACACTGGCCACCCTGCGGCCTTGGTGGGCAGAATAGATTTATTACTGGTACTTCATTTTATCGACCCAGGTAAGGATGAAAGACAAAGTTAACCTCGGCGGGATTTGAACTCACACCGTAAAGGGCCGTAACTCTATGCAGCAAAGCATGGCGTCCGACCCTCTACTGATACTGCATAATATTATTATTATTATGATATAAAGGGCGGTAGATTGGCAGTATCGGTAGAGGGTCGGACGCCATGCTTTGACGCATAGAGTTACGTCCGTCCCTTGCCATTCTGAGTTCAAATCCCGCCGAGGTTAACTTTGCCTTTCATCCTTACGGGGTCGATAAAATAAAGTACCAGTAATGTACTGGGATAATTGCTGGCCTTGTGCTAATAGTAGAAATAATTATTATTATTCACACTAGAATACATTCAGTAATAATATAATATTCTCATTATTAAGTATAGGCGGTGGATTGGCAGTATCGGTAGAGGGTCGGACGCCATGCTTTGCAGCAAAGTGTTATGGCCCTTTATGGTCTGAGTTCAATCCTGCCGAGGTTAACTTTGCCTTTCATCCTTACGGGGTCGATAGAATAAAGTACCAGTAATACATTGGAATAATTGCTGGCCTTGTGCCAAAAGTAGAAACAATTATTAAGTATAGAGTTTGGCGGGATTGGCAGTATAAGTAGAAGGTTGGACGCCATGCTTTGCTGCATAGAGTTATGGCCCTTTACGATCTGAGTTCAAATCCCTCTGAGGTTAACTTTGCCTTTCATCCTTACGGGGGTCGATAGAATAAAGTACCAGTAATACAGTAAGGTAATTGTTGGCCTTGAGCTAAAGGTAGAAATAATTATTAATCCTTTAGCATTCACATTACTCTATATATACTATAATATATATTCACGGTAAATGCTTTATCTCACATAATATCGAATCTATGAGATTTTGAAAGTATTTATTTTCAGAACAATACTTTAACATCAGTTTGAGTGACCAGTTACAGCCAGTTTCAACAGAAAAGGGTAGAGAATTCTGGCCGGTTTTGGCCGGTTTGAACATTAAAGGATTAAGCTGATGTTTGGAATATGATGTAATAAAGGTTATCATAAAATTATGATGAAAGCCTTTTTCATAAATAAAGACACTTCTATTGTAAAACCAGGAACAGTTTCAGGCTGTTTCGTAACAAAAGAATAAAGCTTTCGCAAAAGAGAAATAAGACAGAAAAAAGTGAATAGCACTGCCTATGGGAATTATACAATCTCTGCTCTCTCTATATAAATATATATATATATATATATATATATATATATATATATATATATATACATCTCTCTCTCCCTCTATCACCATATATTCACATCTCTCTCTCCCTCTATCACCATATATTCACATCTCTCTCTCTCACCATACACACATCTCTCTCTTTCTTTCACCATATATACACATCTCTCTCTCTCTCTCTCCATCATATATATACACATCTCTCTCTCTCTCACCATATATATATACATCTCTCTCTATCTCTCACCATATATACACATCTCTCTCTCTCTCTCTCTCTCTCTCTCTCTCTCTCACCATATATATACATCTCTCTCTCTCTCATCATATATATACATCTCTCTCTATCTCTCACCATATATACACATCTCTCTCTCTCTCTCTCACCATATATATACATCTCTCTCTCTCTCACACCATATATACACATCTCTCTCTCTCTCACCATATATATACATCTCTCCCTCTCTCTCTCTCTCTCTCCATATATACACATCTCTCTCTCTCTCTCTCACCATATATATACATCTCTCTCTCTCTCTCTCTCACCATATATACACATCTCTCTCTCTCTCACCATATATACACATCTCTCTCTCTCTCTCTCTCTCACCATATATACATCTCTCTCTCTCTCTCACCATATATATACATCTCTCTCTCTCTCTCTCACCATATATACACATCTCTCTCTCTCTCTCACCATATATACACATCTCTCTCTCTCTCTCTCACCATATATACACATCTCTCTCTCTCCCTCACCATATATACACATCTCTCTCTCTCTCACCATATATACATTCTCTCTCACCATATATACACATCTCTCTCTCTCTCTCACCATATACACACACATCTCTCTCTCTCTCTCACCATATACACACATCTCTCTCTCTCACCATATACACACATCTCTCTCTCTCACACCATATACACACATCTCTCTCTCTATGAATCATAGTTTTTACATAATTGCATTTAATCAATATAATAATTGTTTCTACTATTGGCACAAGGCCAGCAATTACGCCAGTGCATTACTGGTACTTTATTTTATCGACTCTGTAAGGATGAAAGGCAAAGTTAACCTTGGTGGGATTTGAACTCAGAACGTAAAGGGCCATAACTGTATGCCACAAAGCATGGTGTCTGACGCTCTACCGATACTGCCAATCCAATGATAATAAATAGTATGGACGAGGTGTCAAATTATCATTATGTTTATTCAGGAGTGACATGTGTTTCACAATTGATCAGCTCATGGTTCGAGCTCTATCGAGTGGGCCCAACTCTCGAATCAAAAGCTTATCAGACTTCTGTTAGCTTAATGACGGATATATATAAGGATTGGGAATGAAGTATCAATATAATATCAATATATATTTCTTTATTTGCCACAAGGGCACACAAGAAAAGGGGACAATACATATATATCTTTTTATTGACATGTGACACATGTTTCATAGCTGATCAGCTCAAGGTAAAACAGGTAGGGATTGGGCTCAACTCTGGTATTGATACCTCATCAGACTTGTTGTTTCTAGAAAGACATAGTTCAGCCCAACACTATAGTAAAAGATATTTGCCCCCAAAGATGTCATACAACCTGAAATCAGATAGGAAGCAATGCCTATGTTCATATATAGTGACCACACAGCCATAAATATGTTCACAAATCATAACTGTTTTACGTCCATTCTTCCACGCTAGCATGGGTTAGACAGGTTGTCCTGTTGTGGGCAGTGTCCAGTCGGCTGACCTTATCTTGCTCATACGGGAACTGATTCTGGCTTGATTTCTACCGCTGGATGCCCTTCCTAACACCAACCTGAGTGCTGGGTGCTTCTTTTATTGTAGCGCCTACACGTCCACTTTACAGTGTGGGCTGGGTGCTTCTTTGTCGTGAAACCTATACGTCCACTTTACAGTGTGGGCTGGGTGCTTCTTTGTCGTGAACCCTATACGTCCATTTTACAGTGTGGGCTGGGTTGCTTCTTTGTCGTGAAACCTATATGTCCACTTTACAGTGTGGGATGGGTTGCTTCTTTGTCGTGAAACCTATACGTCCACTTTACAGTGTGGGCTGGGTGCTTCTTTGTCGTGAACCCTATACGTCCACTTTACAGTGTGGGCTGGGTGCTTCTTTGTCGTGAACCCTATATGTCCACTTTACAGTGTGGGCTGGGTCCTTCTTTGTCGTGATACCTATACGTCCACTTTACAGTGTGGGCTGGGTGCTTCTTTGTCGTGAACCCTATATGTCCACTTTACAGTGTGGGCTGGGTGCTTCTTTGTCGTGAAACCTATACGTCCACTTTACAGTGTGGGCTGGGTGCTTCTTTGTCGTGAAACCTATACGTCCACTTTACAGTGTGGGCTGGGTTGCTTCTTTGTCGTGAAACCTATACGTCCACTTTACAGTGTGGGCTGGATGCTTCTTTGTCATGATACCTATACGTCCACTTTACAGTGTGGGCTGGGTGCTTCTTTGTCGTGATACCTATACGTCCACTTTACAGTGCGGGCTGGATGCTTCTTTGTCATGATACCTATATGTTCACTTTACAGTGTGGGCTGGATGCTTCTTTGTCATGATACCTATATGTTCACTTTACAGTGTGGGCTGGATGCTTCTTTGTCATGATACCTATACGTCCACTTTACAGTGTGGGCTGGGTTGCTTCTTTGTCATGATACCTATATATTCACTTTACAGTGTGGGCTGGATGCTTCTTTGTCGTGATACCTATACGTCCACTTTACAGTGCGGGCTGGATGCTTTTTGTCGTGACAAATTTAATATAGAAATGGCTGCTACAGGAGTAGGTCTGTTTCATTTGAAGGAAATTATCAGAGCTTTCCTGACGATTTCCTTTGAATGAAACATTTCTAGTCGTGTAGAAGTCATTTCTATTCTAAATTTATTGTATACACTCTACTAATGTATTGAGTACTTTACTTACCCCCAATTGAACCCGGGACTCACACACACACACATATATATACATATATGGGGGACGGAGGAAAAGAATGGTTTAAGATAGAATAAATAAGATGAAATTTATATAACAGAATGCTCAGGTGACTATAAGCTGATTGTGTAAGTTATTACATGGTTGCTTCTTAAACCAGTATCATATATATATATGGAGTGCCCCAGGATAGATGGTATCATAATAAGCAATGTAGACAGCTAAATATAGACACATACATGTATACATGCACACACTCACACATGTTCAGTGTGTGTGTGTGAGTGTGTGTGTGTGAGTGAGTGTGAGTGTGTGTGTATATATATATATGTGTAAAATTAGAATTACAATGCATAATTACATATATACAAATATATAAATATATATATATATATATATATATATATATATATATATATATATATACATATATATATATACATATATATACATATACATATATATATATATACATATACATATACATATATATATATATACATATACATATATATAGGTATATATATATATATATATATATACATATAGGTATATATATATACACACACATATAGGTATATATATATACACACATACACACATATATACAAAGGAGAAAGGAATGGGCGAGAAAAAGAAATGATAATCTAGAATAATAGACTTAGTAATACAATTAAAGTTGAGATGGAGAAGAGATTGGAGAAGGAGATGGAGAAGAGATGGAGAAGAGGATGAGGCCAAAGAATAATTTTGTTTATGGGAAACTGAATAGTGAAAGCAAGCTGTAAGATTGCTTTAGGTTCTCAATGGTGTAAATTCTATTAACTTTTCAAATTAAGGGTGGGAAAAAATAATAAGAAAAAAGTGAAATAAAATGAAATGGCAACATACTGATTTTAAATTCCTCAATTCGGGAGTACGGAAATGGATGTCTGAGTTTGTGAATCGCTGTACTCGGTGGGATTTACTTTCAACTTGGCAACTTTGAACTTGGCCTGTCTACAAAAATAAAAGGAAAAAAAAATCAACATTAACACTATATTGACCACACTGGAAATGTGGTTGGTGTTAGGAAGGGCAGCCAGCCATAGAAAACCTGCCAGAGTCAGTCCTATATGAGCAAGGCATGGTCACCTGACCAATCTTGCCTCAAGTGGGACAATTCCCATCTAACCCATGCTAGCGTGGAAGATAGATGTTAACCGATGATGATGATGATAAGGAGGAGGCTAGCTCACTCTGTAGGATCTGTGGAGAGAGAGAGAGAGAGATAGATATGAAACTGCAAATCACATCGTATCCAAGTGTAAACACCTAGCCCAGACTCACTATAAAGGCTGGAGGCACAATATAATAGGAAAGGTGACTCACTGGCATTTATGTAAGCTAAACAATTTACCACATTCTGAGAAGTGGTATGAGCATAAGCCAGAGTCAGTGATAGAAAACGATCAGGTGAAGGTGCTATGGGATTTCAGGATACAGACAGACAAGAAATGAGAACACAATAGGCCTGAGCTGGTGGCTTTTGACAAGGAAAAAAGATTGTGCCTGTTTGTAGATGTAGCCTCCCCCTTTGACACAAGGTTGCAAGAAAAGGAGGAGAAAATTAACTGATACCAGGATTTAAAGTAGGAATTAAAAAGGACTTGGGACTGTCATGAGATCAAGGTCTTCCCGATTGTCATAGGAGCACTAGGTACTATCTCAAAGAGTTTTCAAGGATGGTTAAAGAAGATTAGTCCAGCCCCCTTGTTTGGAACACTTCAAAAGGCATGCTTGCTGGGAACAGCAAGAACCCTCCGTTATGTCCTGAATATCTGAGACTGCAGGTAGTGGCTTGATGTTCATTTGAACAAACTTTCCAGTTAAATAACATCAATGACTGAGACTCCAATAATAATAATAATTATTATTATTATGTTTTCTTTATTAACCACGTGGGTTGACATTAAGTATAACACGGATAATAATAACATAACAACAATAATATGAAAATATTTCTTGTTTAACCTTTAATTTTATAGAACAAAAATTCATCTTTATGAAAGGAATATAAAAATTCAATATAGTTAAGAATAATAAATTTTAGATTTCATATATTCATTTTTGTTTATTTTTTTAGGCACAATATTTATTCTAGTAACAGTGGTGGTGTGTTTGTATGTGTGGTGTATGAGTTTGTTTGTATGTGTGTATATATGAGTACATCGATGTTTGGCACCTCTTAGAAAAGTTATTTATAAATTCTATATACTTCTACAAGATGTTTGTCTGAAGGTGTGTACTTGAAAGCTGAATCAATTACCTTCATTCAGTTTATTATCTTTAAATAATCTGTAATGATTTAGGAGAAAATCTCTAACAATGTAGTTTGTTAATTCAAATGTTTATAACATCTTTACTCGTGGACAGATCATGAACATTGGTAGTACTATACTAAAGCTTTTAGTTTTTAATCCTTTAGCATTTAAACGGGCTGTATCCAGCCAGAATTCTCTCACCTCTCTCTGTTCAAACCAGCCGTAACCGGCTGCTTATGCTGATGTTAAGGTATTGTTCTTAAAATAAATCTCAAAATCTCATAGATTTGATATTATTTGACATAATTATGAGAAGTAAAGTCTCTCATCTCCTTCTGTTCAAACTGGCTGTAACTGATCGCTCATACTGATGTTAAGGTATTGTTCTCAACATAAATAATATCAAAATCTCGTAGATTCGATATTATGTGAGATATTATGTAAGGTAAAGTGTTTACCATGAAAATACAATAGTAAATATAGAGTAATGTAAATGTTAAAGAGTTAATGTAATGCTATCTTTGACTGAGGCAGCCATAACTATATATGTAAATTTGGCTGATCAGCCAATGTAAATAGGCTTCTAAACAATGTTTTGGCTTATATTATGTTCCAACAGTTGGCAGTCCCAGTTTGATGACAACTAAAGTCAGAAATGATGACGTCATCATCACTGGTTGCCCATACTTAGCTTCTGTTGGAACACACTAGATGGCACTATGATGTCCGTCTTCAAATCCATAGCGGAAGACTTTCAAAATGTTTATTTATAAACATACCGTGACAAGAAATCACAGTAGAAGGAAGACGCAGTAGAGGAAGACCACGCAAATCATGGGCAGAGGTGGTGAGAGCAGACCTCAGATAGCTGAAGCTCATGGAGGAGGTGACAACTGGAGAGATACTGTGCTGAATAGGACACATCCCACCCTTGCAAGCAGGGAAAAGCAGACGGATGATGATGATGATACCATATGTCACCAGATATGCAACTTCGCGTATTTCATATACAAAGCTATGTTAGAGTTACTGCCCTTATGTTCACTATATTTGTACACATTCCCACCTCTACACAGATGGTCTTTATCCATATATGTACGTGTCTATCAAAATATTCATTGCTGAACAATTACATGCAGATTCTTAACACATGCTTGCACACAAGCAAATAATTATACACAACATATTCACTTATCCCTTGATAGACATACAAAACACTGACCTACAAATATCTAATTCCTAACCAGATATACGCATGCACACAAACATACCTTAAAATTATTGGCCTGCAAATGTCTAATATGCATATTTAGCCATATGAAATCATTGATATTCTCACATATACGCACACATAATCTTCCACCACGCGTACTGAAAATTCCCTATCTGCACTGATATGCCACAGTAAACACACACGCACACACGCACGCGCACACATACACAAACATACACAGACACACACACAAACATATACACAAACAGACACACACACAAACATACACAGACACACACATACATACATATACAGACACACACACACAGACACACATATACACAAACACAGACACAAACATATACACAAACACAGACACACCGACCCACACACACACACACACACAAACATACACACACACATACACACACACACACACGCACACAGACACAAACATATACAGACACACACACAAACACATACAGATAAACACGCACAAACACATACAGACACACACACAAACAGACACAAACATATACACATACACACACACACAAACACAGACACACACACACATATACAGACACACACACAAACATATACAGACACACACAAACATACACAGACACACACACACACACACAAACATACAGACACACAAAAACATATACAGACACACACACACACACAAACAAACACAGACATACGCACATATACAGACACATACATACACACACATACACATACAAACACACATAGACTACTCTGAGTAGATACAAACTAATTAACTAAACTAAATATTCACAGATGTCTTATACACCCATCATTAATTTAACGACTTCATGGGTGGAGAATTGACAGAATAATTAGTCGCTGTCGTCATCATCACAATTTTACATCCATTTTTCCATGCTTACATGGTTTGGCTAGGTTCTGTCCAGCACAGCATCTTTCCATGTGTCGTAGTCCTTCATCAATCTGATTATTAGATCCAGTGACCCGATATCAACTCTGACAACCTCTTCCCAGGTCTTCCTTGGCTGTCCTCTACTGTAGCTGAAGCTCCCTTGCACTGAAATTTCTTGGTCATCAACCATACGCATCACATAGCTATACCAGCGCAGTCTTCTCTCCAGTACAATCATAATATAATTGTTTCTACTTTAGGTACAAGGCCAGCAATTACCCAGTGCATTACTGGTACTTTATTTTATCGACCCCCGTAAGGATCAAAAAGGCAAAGTCAACCTCAGCGGGATTTGAACTCAGATCGTAAAGGGACGTAACTATGCTGGAAAGCATGGTGTCCGACCCTCTACCGATACTGCCAAATAAAGGGAGGAATGCGGGACTGTGTCCTGAAGATATTTTTTTTACCCCATTTGTAAAATAAGTTAGATTATTTTGAATAAATAATTGTTTCTACCTTTGGCACAAGGCCAGCAATTATCCCAGTGCATTACTGGTACTTTATTTTATCAACCCCGTAAGGATGAAAGGCAAAGTTAACCTTTGAATAAATAATTGTTTCTACTTTAGGCACAAGGCCAGCAATTACACAGTGCATTACTGGTACTTTATTTTATCGACCCCGTAAGGATGAAAGGCAAAGTCAACCTCGGCGGGATTTGAACTCAGATCGTAAAGGGGCGTAACTATGCTGGAAAGCATGGCGTCCGACCCTCTACCGATAATGCCAATCCACAACCTTTGAATAAATAATTGTTTCTACATTTGGCACAAGGCCATCAATTACCCAGTACATTACTGGTACTTTATTTTATCGACCCCGTAAGGATGAAAGGCAAAGTTAACCTCGGCGGGATTTGAACTCAGACCATAAAGGGACGTAACTTTGAATAAATAATGAATGAATATTACGTAATTTATGTACTAAATTTCGTAACTCTTGATTAAATATAAATAATTTTATTGCTTATTTCAAGATCCACTTTTGTTAAAATTTTCAAATATCAATACTTCTGGTTATGATATAATGAACTCTATATTATATCGCTTATGTAAACATTCATATATTTGCATTGTTATATAACGTTTATTTTCTCCGTTTTCGTTTTCATTACATTCCACCGTAAAGCAGTTTATATATATTATCGTCTTTTTTAAATGTTTCATGGATTACTTCACTGATTACAGAAGAGAATGTAACACAGTCTCTCTTCATTTTCTGTGGATATTTTCAATTACGATTTTATTAGATGTATCATATCTAAATGCATGTATATTTGTGTATAATATAAATATACACACTCCACATGCTAGCGGAAAACCACCATAAGGGTGGTTTTTCTGCTAGTGCATCTAATTCCTCTTATAACTAGCTTTTCTCACAGCTCATCTATGCTTTGCTTTACCTGCATTTTTGCATTGCACATCCACAAAGCATGCCTGCTTCATTTCAATAGGACAAAATGCTTTGAAGGGTAGCCTTGTTACACACCGTGCCACACTGAATCTCCTTGGGAATAATTGTTTCTTATATAGGCACAAGGCCAGCAATTTTGGGGGGAGGGGAAAGTTGATTAATTGACCCCAGTGTGTGACTGGTACTTTATTTTATCGACCCCCCCCCCCCCATAAGGACGAAAAGCTAAGTTAACCTTGGCAGGATTTGAATTCAGATCCTAAAGGGCCGTAACTCTATGCTGCAAAGCATGGCTTCTGACCCTCTACCGATACTGCCAATCCACCACTGTTCTCCTTAGGAACAATGTTAAGAGTTTATGTCTGTGAAATGTTCAGCCACATACAAATGGATTTCATGTGGAGGCTATTTCATCGATCAAATAACTAGAACACTCATTATCAGAACCCTAAAAGTCCATTCCATTCCCTCTACACACTGTTTCAACCCCTCATGTTTTCTCTTTGTCTTCATTAGCTCTTTTTATTCCTTGCTCTCATTCTTAACCCTTTACCATTTACATTTCTTTATATATACTATTGTAATTTTACAGTAAAGGCTTTACCTCACATAACATTTACATTACTCTATATATACTATTGTATTTCCAACGTGGTAACGACTTTACCTCACATAATTATCTCACATAACATTTACCTTACTCTATATATACTATTGTATTTTCACAGTAAAGGCTTTACCTCACATAATATCTCACATAACATTTACATTACTCTATATATACTATTGTATTTTCATGTGGTAACGACTTTACCTCACATAATTATCTCACATAACATTTACATTACTCTATATATACTATTGTATTTTCACAGTAAAGGCTTTACCTCACATAACATTTACCTTACTCTATATATACTATTGTATTTTCACAGTAAAGGCTTTACCTCACATAATACCTCACATAACATTTACATTACTCTATATATACTATTGTATTTTCACAGTAAAGGCTTTACCTCACATAACATTTACATTACTCTATATATACTATTGTATTTTCACAGTAAAGGCTTTACCTCAAATAATATCTCACATAACATTAACCTTACTCTATATATACTATTGTATTTTCACAGTAAAGGCTTTACCTCACATAACATTAACCTTACTCTATATATACTATTGTATTTTCACAGTAAAGGCTTTACCTCAAATAATATCTCACATAACATTAACCTTACTCTATATATACTATTGTATTTTCACAGTAAAGGCTTTACCTCACATAATATCTCACATAATATCGAATCTATGAGATTTTGATGTTTATTTTGAGAACAATACCTTAATGTAGGTATGAGCTGCCAGATACCGCCGGTTTGAACAGAAAGAGGTGAGATAGTTCTGGTCGGTTATGGCCGGTTTAAATACTAAAGGGTTAACACACTTGGGGTGAGACACACACACACACTTGGGGAGAGACATACATACACACACACACTTGGAGAGAGACATACACACACACACTTGGGGAGAGACATACACACACACTTGGGGAGAGACATACATACACACACACACTTGGAGAGAGACATACACACACACACTTGGGGAGAGACATACACACACACTTGGGGAGAGACACACACACACACTTGGGGAGAGACATACATACACACACACACTTGGGGAGAGACATACATACACACTTGGGGAGAGACATACACACACACACTTGGGGAGAGAGACACACGCATTCAGACACACACACACTTGGGGAGAGACACACACACACACGCATTCAGACACACACACACATTTGGAGAGAGACACACACACACACATTTGGGGAGACACATACACACATATACATTCGGGGAGAGGCACCCACACACACAGAGTGAGAAGAAATACTCGGTAAGTTGTTTAATTTATTATAAAGAAATAAGGGGAAAAACAAAACAAAAACAACAAAACATTACTTGAAGGGAATTTTTATATTTATTAGATATTGTTTTGTTATGACAGATAAACATTTTCAGAGAGTGAGGGGATAGAAAGATATATATATATATATATATATATTGCCCAGATGGTTCTATAGAAATAGTGGACACCTTCCGTTACCTGGGTGACAAAATCAGCAGGGGTGGAGGGTGCTCCGAAAGTACTGTAGCTAGAGTCAGAACAGGATGGAAAAAGTTTAGAGAGCTTATACCACTATTGGCGGCTAAAGGTTTCTCCCTAAAAATAAAAGGCAGGCTGTATGATACCTGCATACGAACAGCTATGTTACATGGCAGTGAGACATGGGCATTGTGTGCAGAGGATCTACACAGACTGGAGAGGAACGAAGTATGAATACTCTGTTGGATGTGTAATACATGAACAGCAAAACATAAATGAACTAAGTGAGAAATTAGGAATAAGAGGGATCAGATGTTGTTTACTCGAGAGAAGACTACATTGGTATGGTCACGTGATGCACATGAAAGACGACAGCTGTATAAAAAAAGTGCAGGGCGATCAAAATGGACGGTAGCTACGGAGTAGGCAGACCCAGAAAAACCTGGACGACTTGATAAATTCCGACCTCACACACACCTCTCCAAGACAATGTCACTGGACTGAGATCTTTGGCGCTACGCAGTAATACAGAAGACCCGCCTTGCCTAAGTACAGTCAGTAGGCACCTCTTAACCAAAATACACCCCCGTCCCACTAGCCCTACCGCCATCTACATCACCCCTTTCGATGTAAAGCTCTGTTGGTACCACAACATCCAGTCCTAAATAAATGAGGTCGTGTAGGTGTCACGACAAAAAAAAGACACAGTCCACACTGTAATGTGGTCATGTAGGTAAGACGGTAAAAACCTCCCAGTCCACACTGTAAACGTTGTTGGTGTTAGGAAGGGCATCCAGCCATAGAAAACCCGCCAGACAGTCCTGAGCAAGACAACAAATCTTGCCTCAAGTGGGACAATTCCCGTCCAGACCCATGCTAGCGTGGAAGATGGATGTTAAACGATGATGATGATGATGATATATATCAATGATATTAATAAATGGAAACTATATTTATAAAAACCATATTTATTCTATTATATATATTTTTAGGGTACAAAAATTTTGGTACACTATCATCAGATAAAATACAAAGTGTGTTTTATAAATTTTGACATAACCAAGGATAATATACCTCAACGATTTAAGTTATCCCTGGAATGTGTGTGCGTATATATATATATATACGCACACACACATCATCACCATTTTACGTCTGCTTTTCCCTGCTTGCAAGGGTGGGACGGGAACTGATTCTGGCTTGATTTCTACAGCTGGATGCCCTTCCTAACACCAACCTCATTTACAGTGAGTGCTGGGTGCTTTTTTGCCGTGGCACCTCCACGACCACTTTGCAGTGGAATGATATGGACCCCAGTCCCTATCATCTCATTTCTACAGCTGAGTAAACTGGAGCAATGTGAAATAAAGTGTCTTGCTCAAGGAAACAACACATCACCCGGTCTGAGAATTGAACTCACAACCTTTCGATTGCAAGGCCAATGCTCTAACCACTAAGCCATGTGCCTCTCTATATATATATATATATATACACACACACACACACACATATATATATATATACATGCACAATTATATATATATATCTTTATTTATATATATATATATATATATATATATATATATATATATATATATATATATATATATATATATAAAGATAAAGAGAGATAAAGATAAAGAGAGAGAGAGTATTTTCTATATTTCTTCAATTTCCTTGTCTTGCAATTTTGCAAAAAGTAGAAAATGTTGAGAAAATATTGAAGAATATAAAGAAAGAAAGATCAGGTGCATTCTTCAGGAGCCAAGGAGAAACTTACACTTGAGCTAGATTTTCTAATTATGAATTCGGAATTGCCAATTAGCCATTTATTCAGCTAGAACAATCAAGATACATGAAGCTGCAGAGCTGTATACGTCTTGAAGCAAAGACACCAGTAATTGGCTGGAACAGTCCACATAGAATCGGGTAGCTAAGAAACAACAATGCTTATTACATCATTTTCCATTTTAGTTATTTTTATTTTAAAACTTCTTCCAGAAACTAAAATTTTCATTGGAAAGAGAAAGGGTGAGTTTTCATTGAAGAGAGAGAGAGAAAGAGAGAGAGAGAGAGTTTCCTTTGAAGAGAGAGAGAGAGAGAATTCATTGAAGAGAGAGAGAGAGAGAGAGAGAGAGAGAGATTTCATTGAAGAGAGAGAGAGAGTTTTCATTGAAGAGAGAGAGTCTTTATTGAAGAAAGAGTGTTCATAGAAGAGAGAGAGAGAGGGGGGGGTCATTGAAGACACAGAGAGAGAGAGAGAGTGTGTGTGCGTGTGTTTTCATTGAAAAGAGAGAGACTTTATTGAAGAGAGAGTTTTCAATGTGTGTGTATATATATATATATATATATATAGAGAGAGAGAGAGAGAGAGAGAGAGAGAGAGAGAGAGAGAGAGAGGGAGTTTTCAATGAAGAGAGAGAGTTTTCACATCATAGGTTTTCTCCATATAAAGTGGTTAATGTCTTTGTAACTACTGACCAGTGAAATATCTGTCTCCCAAGATAGAAACTTTTATATACAGGGTGTCCTAAAAAAATGTATACACACTTTGTTTACCTGTACAGGCAATATTTATAAGAATGCTGTTGAAGTGTGCATACATTTTGGGGGGACACCCTCTATATAGTATAGTTAATTGAAAAATAAGTTATTAAATGACCAAACTTTGTGTAAACTGTGAAAGTGAGATTTAAAATGAAAAGAAATTGCTGAAGAACTGAATAAGATGCCTCTCAACATTTGATATAGTCTTGTGCCATCTGTATTAACTTGATCAACTTCAATAACTAATGCCATCCTTGCTATATATATCTAAGGCGGATAAAATTCCCGAGATCCATGGACGAGTTCTCTCCAGCGGTCTCTGTCCCTCATTATCGCTGCCATGTCCTGCGTCTCCAACAGACCAGTGTCCGTCCTTAGGGCATCAACATACGTTAACCTTGGTCTTCCTCTTCTAGTGTGTCCATGTAGGGGCTCCCACAGGAGCACTGAGTGCAATGTCAACTCTGGATGTCGGTGAGCATGTCCAGCTAACCTCAGTCTCCTCTGTGTCACTTTTGAGCTGAAAATCGTAAAGACCTGAAAATCCGCCTCTTCATTGCTGTAGTGGAGTCTGTGCTGCTGTATGGGTCTGAGACTTGGACACTGACCAAGAAACTCACTCAGATGGTGGATGGGTGCTACACGAGAATGCTGAGGATGGCTCTGAACATTAATCAGTATACACTGAAGATGAAAAACTCAGAGCTGTATGGGAGCATCCCAAAAGCTATATATATATGCTCAAATATTTGTAGACGTTAACCCTTTAGCATTTACATTACTCTATATATATAGGGTGGTTCGAAAGCCCCTTGTCACATATTGTTTTAACTTTCATTATTTTTTTGTTGGTGAATTGGCAGTATCGGTCGAGGGTTGGACGCCATGCTTTCTAGCATAGTTATGTCCCTTTACGATCTGAGTTCAAATACCGTCGAGGTTAACTTTGCCTTTCATCCTTACGGGGTCGATAAAATAAAGTACCAGTAATGTACTGGGTAATTGGTGGCCTTGTGCCAAAAGTAGAAACAATTATTTTTTGTTTTAATAATATAATATATAATATCAATATATAATAATAAATGTTTCTACTTTTGGCACAAGGCCAGCAATTATCCCAGTGTATTACTGGTACTTTATTTTATCGACCCCGTAAGGATGAAAGGCAAAGTTAACCTCGGCGGGATTTGAACTCGGACCATAAAGAGTCGTAATTCTTTGCTGCAAAGCATGGCGTCCAACCCTCTACCGATACTGCCAATCCACCACCCATATTGTCCAACCCTCTACCGATACTGCCAATCCACCACCCATGGCGTCCGACCCTCTACCGATACTGCCAATCCACCACCCATGGTGTCCGACCCTCTACCGATACTGCCAATCCACCGTGCTTAATTATAATATATAATAATAATAATATAATTTTCTATTTCAGAGCTCCTACAGTTTGGAAGAGAGGCTGCTTGCAAGTGTATGGACACATGATCGTGTGCATTCTGGCAAGAGCATGGAGGATGTGTGACATGACTTCACTGCAAGATTCAGCAAACCAGCTCCTCCGAAGAGGACAATACTGCGATGGGAACATAAACTGTTTCTTATTACTTTTTGGTAGAGGGTGACAAAACTTTTGGACCATCCTGTACTGTTGTATTTTTGTGGTAAAGGTTTTACCTCACATAATTATCTCATAAGATTTTGATATTATTTATTTTGAGAACAATACCCTAGCATCAGTATAAGTGGCCAGTTATGGCTGATTTGAACAGAAAGAGGGAAGAGAATTCTGGTCAGATACAGCCAGTTTAAATGCCAAAGTGTCAAACCAGCCAGAATTCTCTCACCTCTTTTCGTTCAAACCCACCTTAACTGGCCATTCATACTGATGTTAAGGTATTGTTCTAAAAATAAATAATATCAAAATCTTGTAGATTCGATATTATGTCAGATAAAGTAGTTACCATGAAAATACAATAGTATATATTGAGTAAAGTAAATGTGAAAGGGTTAAACAAAAAGAATTTATTTAGGACTGCCAATATTGTAGCTAGCACAATTTCATTAACATCCTATTAACCCTAAGGAGATAACAGTACCGATCTATCAGCCAAAACGTCAAATGTCAAAGAAGAGGACAGGGCCAATCTGTCAGCCCGATAATGCAAGCCTTGAGATTAGCTAGCTGTTCTTTGCACCAACCAATCAGATTGCTTCTCACATTTCTTGCACATCTGGGCCTTTCATTGGTGGTTTCCATCATAGTTTCCTGTTTTTTTGTGATTTATATATCATGCACTTTATTTTTTAATAATTTTGGGGAAAATAAGTGCATGCCCTCAGTAGGGCTTGAGAAACGGGCTCTGTCTCCTTGGCCCTGAAACTACAAATGAGGCTCCAACTTCAAAGGGTTAATAAAAATATAAAAAAATCCTAAACAAATCTACAACACTACAGGTATTTAAAAATGGAAAATGAAAGGAAGGGTAAGGGATTTGGGGTCACATAAATATGGGAGGGGGGAGAGAGAAGGGGTGTGCTCTAGGCATAGGGCAGAGTGGTGTTGGGGCTGCGCTCTGCAGACAAGACCACAAAAGCATTTCTGTGGACAATAACCTGCGAGACCCCCTGCAACGACCACTCCATCTTGCAGGGTTCCTTCCTCACAAGAGAATTTATTTAGGGCAGTTGATATTGATACTAGCATATATTCACTAACATCCCATTAAGAGATTATACTTACTCTGACTAAGCAACTGACTAGCAGTGGTGTTTCTTTGCTTGTTTGGTTATATTTCAAAATATATTTGTCAAAGAGGAGAGATCAAACCAGCAAATTTTGAGCTGAGTCATTTCTCAGCAGAAAATATTCACAGCATTCTTAGTAAATTTCTATTATCAAAAGAATAACAAAGCTTCATAGGATGATTACATTAGCTGATCAAATTTTCCCCGACAATAATAATGATAACTGTTTTAATGTATTTTTATAAAAAATAAAGCAGCTATTTGTTTTTTGTTTGTATTTATGTGTTTTTCATATTTGTTTAATGCATCTATTTCTAATTCTTATTTATTTTACAAAATCTATTCACTTGAAGATTTACTGAGAATAGTAAAATGTAAAGCAAATAGATATTATCAAAAAAAGATATTTATCAAGCAAAATATTTATGCACATTTAAATTAGAACTGATGGTTTGTTTCATTTTCTCCCATCTAGCTAAAGATAGCTATTAAGATAAAGCAGAAAATAAATTGTAATAGCAACATTAAAGTAGTTGACACTACCAACACTACTACTACTACAACCACAATTACTACCACCACAACCACCATTACTACTACAGCTACAACCACCACCACTACTACCTCCAACACTAAATCTATTGCTTTATTTGGTGTTTTCCTACTCCACACTGCCGTGGGGGGTTAGATAGGTTTACACAACAGTATATTTGCCTATCTTGTTTTCCAACTGCTGTTATACTACAACCGCCAACACTAAATTTATTATTCGAATTGGTGTCTTTCCTATTCCACACTGCTGTAGGTTAGATAGGTTTACATAACAGTATATTTTCTTATCTTGTTTCTTAACTGGTGTGATGTAGCTTTCAAAGAACACATCTAAAACACTTCCTCTCAAAATGTATGACAACTCTTATATCTCTATTTGAAATGTAGTTGTCCCAGTACTTTGAGAAAATTGGGTAAAATATCCCTGGAGATAAAAAAAAAAGAGGACAGAGACACCCTTGGCCCCTATTTTCTGTCAACAAGGGTATGTTACCTAATTTTCTCAACTAATAATTAGTATGGCCAACTATTATTATAGAAATTTGCATTGGGGCACACACACATTTCAAATTTTTGCAATTCTCAAGTCATCTGGATGTTTACTATATATGTGATGGAGACATGACAAAAAGCACCCAGCCCACACTGTAAAGTGGTCGTGTAGGTGTCATGACAAAAAGCACACAGTCCACACTGTAAAGTGGTTGTGTAGGAGTCACGACAAAAAGCACCCAGCCCACACTGTAAAATGGTTGTGTAGGTGTCATGACAAAAAGCACGCAGTCCACACTGTAAAGTGGTTGTGTAGGAGTCACGACAAAAAGCACCCAGCCCACACTGTAAAATGGTTGTGTAGGTGTCATGACAAAAAGCACACAGTCCACACTGTAAAGTGGTTGTGTAGGTGTCACGACAAAAAGCACGCAGTCCACACTGTAAAGTGGTTGTGTAGGTTTCATGACAAAAAGCACCCAGCCCACACTGTAAAGTGGTCGTGTAGGTGTCATGACAAAAAGCACCTAGCCCACACTGTAAAGTGGTCGTGTAGGTGTCATGACAAAAAGCACCCAGCCCACACTGTAAAGTGGTCGTGTAGGTGTCATGACAAAAAGCACCCAGCCCACACTGTAAAGTGGTCGTGTAGGTGTCATGACAAAAAGCACACAGTCCACACTGTAAAGTGCTTGTGTAGGTGTCACGACAAAAAGAACCCAGTCCACACTGTAAATAAGGATGACATTAAGAAGGGCATTGAGCTATAGAAACCAAGCCAGAGACAGTTCTGTATGAGTAAGACAGTCATCTGACCCAGCTTGCCTCAAATGAGACAGCTCATCTAATCCATGCTAGCATGGAAAAATGAACATTAAACGGTGATGATGATGAATGTTGTGTGTGTGTGTTGCAAGAAAAGAATTCAAATGTTTCACTATAGGATTCGTCAGTATATCTGTACAGTTACTTCTTTTTAACAGACACAAGAGCTAATCATCAGATATAACAAAGAGAGGAGTGTGGGACTGTGTCCTGAATATTTTATTTTATCCCGTTTGTAAAATAAGTTGGATTACTTGTAAATAATTGTTTCTTCTTTTGGCACAAGGCCAGCAATTATCACAGTGTATTACTGGTACTTTATTTTATCGACCCCGTAAGGATGAAAGGCAAAGTTAACCGCGGCTGGATATGAACTCAGACTATAAAGGGCTGTAACTCTTTGCTGCAGAGCATGGCGTCCGACCCTCTACCGATACTGCCAATCCACCACCCCTTTCAATAAATAATGAATGAATATTACATAATTTATCTACTAAATTTCGCAACTCTTGATTAAATATAAATAATTTTATTGCTTATTTCAAGATTCACTTCTTTTAAAATTTTTAAATGTCTGGTTATGATATAATGGATGATATATCACATATCGCTTATGTAAACATTCATATATTTGCATCATTATATAACGTTTATATATAATATCGCCTTTTTTAAATATATCATGGATTACTTTACTGATTACAGAAGAGAGTGTAACACAGTCTCTCTTCCATTTCTGTGCATATTCACAATTACGATTTTATTTCACTATTTATCTATATATATATTTGCATATAATATCAATATGCACACTACACAAGCTAGCAGAAAACCACCCGAAGGATGGTTTTTCTGCTAGTATTTCTAATAATTAGATTGTAATCGAACAACTCAATTGTGTCCAATCTTTCCTGTTTATATTACACATTCAGCAAATTACACTAACCATAGTTTGTGTACTTTTTCCTCTCTTCTAATATCCATAGTTCACTGTCATAGACCATCGATCTTCTGAGACATAAATCATATAGTTTAATCTTTCCACAGTTAGTGACTCAATAAGTAGACATCGAATTAAACTTTAGTTTTGAATAAATAGATAAACCTGTATCAGTGCCGGATTTACCATTGTGCTTAGGTCTGCTTAAGTGCAGAGCCTATTGGCCAGGATGGAGGGGCATCTTCCTGCCAAGAAAATGTTTTTGCTCCTTCGGGGCTTAAGTAAGGGGCCTCATAACTTAATTAGCACAGGACCTCATTGGTCCTAAATCCGGCACTGCCCTTTATCAATTTCACACAGATTAAATAAGGATAAAATAGATGTAGCCTTGAACATTTATAATTACTATGAAGATTCCCATTTCTATGAGCATAAATTTATTTTCCTCCATTCAGCCACATAACATGAGACCCATCGCTACAGATCTTTATCTTGTATTACCTCAGTCATAAAAACCAGATCTGAACCATGAGAATGTCACCACAAACCAACAACTGGAATTTTAATATAGAAACTGTAAAGTGGTCATGTAGGTGGCACGACAAAAAGCACCTAGCACATACTGTAAAGTGGTCATGTAGGAGTTACGACAAAAAGTATCAAGTCCACATTGTAGAGCGGTCATGTTAGTCTCATGACAAAAAGCACCCAGCCCACACTGTAACGTGATCGTGTAGGTGTCATAACAAAAAGCACCCAGCTCACACTGTAAATGTGGTTGGCGTTAGGAAGGGCATCCATCTGTAGATACCAAGCCAAAATTAGTTCTGTGTGAGCGAAACACAGTCCTCTGATCTGATCTCTCACAAACAGTCAGCCCATCCTACAGATGGAGGGGCATCTTCCTACCAAAAAAATGTTTTTGCTCCTTCAGGGCCCAAGTAAGGGGCCTCATAACATAATTAGCACAGGACCTCATTGGTCCTAAATCCGGCACTGCCCTTTATCAATTTTACACAGATTAAATAAGGATAAAATAGATGTAGCCCTGAACATTTATAATTACTATGAAGATTCCCATTTCTATGAGCATAAATTTATTGGAAAATGGACGTTAAATGATGATGAAACTCATACAAAATTGCTTAAATCTTTTTGGCTATAATTGAAAACCAAAAAGAACAGATATGTATTTTCATCAATATTTTTTAAACTGAATCCAACTTGCAGTTTTCTTGCGTACATTAACTAATTCACTCATGAAGGAGCAGTTTTCTTGCCTATATTAACTAACTCATTTTAAAGGATATCTCAACACAACGAATGTCTTTCCTACTTCTGACTACCTACATTAACTATAACATGAGTTCACTATCCTTCTCTATCATGTAAAAATATGTTTAAAAGGGAATGAAATCTGAAGTCAGTACATCTTTTGTAGTCTTCGATGTAAGACAGAATATCAACTCATAAATAATCATGTACTAATAAAATCAATTATATTTTATCTGAAATACTGTTTCTTTGTAACTAAAGGAGAACAATTATATCTAAGACAAGCAACAACATCAAGGAGACCGAAGAGTATTATGTCTCAATTTCTTTATGTATAGTTACATTACTTAGAATAATCTCAGAGTATTTTATGCACAAATATGTAAAATACTGTAATTTAAACCCTATAAACGAGATATTAGAAAGTCGTTTATCTAACAAAATTTGTTAAATAAAAATTATGTATCTAACAAAATTTGTTAAATAAAAATTATGTAGATATACGGGGTGTCCCAAAAAATGTATACAAACATCAACATTCTAATAAATATTGCCTGTTCAGGTAATCAAAGTGTGTATACATTTTTGGGGACATTCTGTGTATAAGAATTATTCTCAATGTTTTAATCTTTCCCATCAAAATTCAATAAAAATACAATACTGTAAATAAAAATCATTAGTTTTACCTTTCATTCTTCTGGAGTTGATAAAATAAAGTACCAGTAAAATATTGGAGGTGTCAATATAATCTAATTTTCCCTTTCCACAAATTGCTGGCTTTGTGTCAATGTTAGAAAAAATTATTAAATGAAATGCACTTCATGGTGGAAATTTAACTGTTTAGCATTTACATTACTCTATATTACTATTGTATTTTCATAGTAAAGGCTTTACCTCACATAATTATCTCGCATAATATAAAATCTATGAGATTTTCATCATCATCATCATTCAACGTCCGCTTTTCCCTGCTTGCAAGGGTGGGATGGGTCCTATTCAGCACAGCATCTCTCCATTCATCAAGGTCCTTCGTCATCTCCTCCGTGAGCTTCAGCAATCTGAGGTCTGCTCTCACCACCTCCGCCCATGTTTTTCGTAGTCTTCCTCTACTGCGCCTTCCTTCTACTGGGATTTCTTGGCTCTTCTTTACCCAGCAGTCATCTTCCATGTGTATCACATGTCCATACCAACGCAGTCTTCTGTTATTTTGAGTCTTCTATTTATTTTGACAGGGAGATTTGCAATAGCCTTTGAGGTAGGTGAAGGATGTCTTCTCTTGTGAAAATGGGTATAGCTTTCACTATGTAAAATCTCCCCACTTTGGCTTTTAGAGGTTGGTAGGTCTAGATAATGACATCCCAATCCTACTTTTAGGTATAGTATTAACCCTTTAGCATTTGCATTACTTTAATTTTACTATTGTATTTTTGCATAATTATCTCACATAATATAAAAATCTATGAGATTTTGATATTATTTATTTTGAGAACAATACCTTAACATCAGTATGAGCAGCCAGTTACAACCATTTTTAACAGAAAGCGGTGAGAGAATTCTCGCCAGATACAGCTGGTTTAAATGTTAAAGGGTTAAATATAAAACTTTGAAAAAATCAAGTGTGTTTTTATATGCCCATAAACCAATCTTACTAAACAGCACTCTGTTATATAATTTTGTATAAAATGTTTTCTCATGAAACTACTCATTGTGTGATAAACTACTAAAGATTACCGAAGTAACAAATAAAACATACTGGATTGAAGTAAACAGTGAAAAAAAACACCTCATAATTGTTTTGGACATAAAACAACTTCCAACAATTACGTATTTCTGCAACATTTAACAAAAGGAAACATTGTTTACAGAATTGAAAAGTAGCGACAATGTAAAGGAAAGGAGGCTACACAGATGTGTCAATTCTCCCCGCCTGATGGGGGGATCACCCACCTACTTAGGGGTGGGTGAGAGATGTCTCCTCTTGTGAAAATGGGTATAGCTTTCATCATGTAAAATCTCTTCATTTTCCCTCATTTCTCCGTTTTGGGGCACTTTTTTTCATGGTACTCCCCGTTTGGGTTTTTAGAGGTTGGCAGGTCTGCCACAATATTACAGAATGAAAAATGAACAATAGGAGAAGTGATTACAATTTTTCTCCCTTCACCTTAGAGTTTTTCTCCCTTCACCTTAGAGTTTTCCTCACTTCTTTTCAATGAATCTCAACAAGGAGGACACCATTTCTGCAGTATTGTACAGTTCAGGATTGTGTTGCCAGTATAGTGCCATGAAGAATTGTCTTGTGAGATTTTAACACTTAAAAAGACGAGATGTCCACTCATCATCATCATCATTTTACGTCGATTCTTCCACGCTAGTATAGGTTAGACAAGTTGTCCTGTTGTGGGCAATGCCAGGTCGGGTGACCTTGTCTTGCTCATACGGCAACTGATTTTGGCTTGATTTCTACAGCTGGATGCCCTTCCTAATAGCAACCTCATTTACAGTGAGTACTGGGTGCTTTTTTACTGTGGTGCCTACATGATCACTCTGCAGTGTGAACTGGGTGCTTTTTTGTCGTGACACCTCCACGACCACTTTGCAGTAGGAGGGGGTGGGGGAACTGTTAGTGGTAAATAAATAAAACTCTTAACTTTTCACTCTTTATCCACAAAAGTTGTCATAGGGAATGGTTATTGGTCATTTGGTATATATCACCATTTCATTTCTTTTATGCATTTATTCTTACATGGGAAATTACGGTTTAACAATTTAATGGAAAGGAGGCGACACACACCTTTCAACTCTCCCCGTCAGATGGGGGAGATCTCCCAGCCACTTTGGGGTGGGTGAGAGATGTCTTCTCTTGTGAAAATGGGTACAGCTTTCATTATGTAAAATCTCCCCCATTTTGCCTCATTTCTCCCCGTTTTGGGACATTTCTTTTTCATAATACTCCCCGTTTGAGTGGAGTAGGCACCTCTTAACTCAATATAAACTCCACACCCTACCCCATCCTCCCATTCCTGTCTACTCTATCAGTGACACAACAAAAAGCACCTAGGCCACACTGTAAAGTGGTCGTGTAGGAGACACGGTAAAAAGGCTCCCAGTCCACACTGTAAATGTGGTTGGTGTTAGGAAAGACATCCAGCCGTAGAAAACCTGCCAGAGACACTTCCGTACGAGCGAGACACGGTCGCCCGACTAATCCCACATCAAATGGGACAAACCCGTCTAACCCATGCTAGTGTAGAAGATGGACGTTAAACGATGATGAATTTGTTATAATTTATTATAGAAGAAAATAAGGATCTCTACATTGGGCACAACGCCAACAATTTTGGGAGAGGGGAAGGTCAATTAAATTGACCTCAGTACATTACTGGTACTTTATTTTATCGACCTCGTAAGGATGAAAGGCAAAGTTAACCTCAGCGGGATTTGAACTCATAACAAAAAGGGCCATAACTCTCTGCCGTGAAGCAGAGAGTCTGAAGCTCTACCGGTTCTGCTATTCTACCGCTCTACAAAGAAGAAAATATTATAGAAGAAAATAACAATTGTTTCTACTTTTGACACAAGGCCAGCAATTACCCCAGTGCATTACCGGTACTTTATTTTATCGACCCCGTAAGGATGAAAGGCAAAGTTAACCTCAGTGGGATTTGAACTCAGACCGTATCTCTATGCTGTAAAGCATGGCGTCCAACCCTCTACCACCAATCCATCGCCCTGATAGAAGAAAAAAAATAATACTTCTGTGCAGACACAAATTTCATGGCTACTCAAAACCCCCAAGGAAAAATTAATCGAAACTAAAAGAAGCCTTTCATCATTTCTATCAAGACATGGCTCCATCATACCCTTGGTTGTCTTGGCTAAAGAAGACATCACTTTTTTTTTAGGGGGAGGGGCAGTTTCTTTTTAATGACTGGTTCATACAACATATACATTTATTATTTGTGGCTCACTCTGCTCTGATAATTAATTTCATGACAAATTTCCTTTCAACAAATTCTCTAAAGTCTACACTCAACTCCCTTTATACCACCGATTCTTCCTCCAAGAATCAAAAGGCAACACCTCTACTCTAACCCAACACATATACACTTTTTCAACTGATCCTTATTTAATCAGGACTGTCACTATAAAGTGCAATCCCTATTTATGTGATCCTACACACTTTCACACAAGGTTAACAGCATCATTAGACATTTTGATTTCTCTATTAAATTATCGATATTTGACATGATACAGTTTCACGAAATACTTCTTTCTGAAGGAAATTAGCATTTAATTTTCGTATTTAGTCAGTGTTTTCATTTTGCCTGGTTTTCTGCAGCTTCTTCCTGCCATTGTTATGATTTCCATCTCCCCAAATGATATTTATAAGAAAAATGGAAAATTTTAAAACAAATTTTAGACACTGCAGTAGAACTTTTAACAAGAAGACAACCCATGAGTTTTTCAAAGTTCTCTAAGGAATTGAACACAGCAAAATTAAAGAAACAAATACCCAACTATCCCCTCCCGCCACCCACCTTCCCAACTATCCCCTCCCCCACCTTCCCAACTATCCTCTCCCCCATCCACCTTCCCAACTACCCCCTACCCCACCCACCTTCCCAACTATCCCCTCCCCCGCCCACCTTCCCAACTATCCCCTCCCCCGCCCAACTATCCTCTTCTCCATCCACCGCAACCAGAAAAAAACAAAAACAAAAAAGAAAGAAATCATAAAAGAACCGTAACAAAAGCCGAGATAATAAAAAGTTGCTAAACTTTGAAGCTGGTAAGATTTCAAGCACAGGTGACTCACAATAACAAAAATGAGAATCTTGGCAAATTTGACTTCTTTTCTCGAATTTTAAAAGAAATTCTTCAATAATTTAATTCCATTTTTCTTGTCATTGATTTCTTCTTCTACTACTTTGAAAAATGTAATTAACATTCATTTTTTCCCCTTTATTTTTAACCGTAAAGTAAATCTCTTAGTGACAAGACAATGATAAACAAATAAAAATTAAATAAATGAATTAAAAATAAAAAAAAATAGAATTTTGAGAAAGAAATATAATTTTTTTTTGTTAAATAAAATAGAAATTAAAGTTACAAATTCTTTAGAATTAAGAATGCAATAAGTGCTTTGAATGACTATGTAAATTTAGATGGAGATTAGTTCATAGATATTGACACCAAGTCATAAATTTAAAAGGAGAGAGTGTAATTGATTAAATCAAACTTATATATGACTGGTACAATTTTATTGATCCTGAAGCTATAAATGGTAAAGTCAAACCTAATGGCATTTAGACTAATAATGCTGAGGAATGAAACTAAATACTCTTAAGTAGTTAGGCCAACACTTTGTCATTCCATTGCCTTGCTTTTAACATCAACTCCTTAATCGTAATTTAACCCTTTAGAATTTACATTACTCTATATTTACTATTGTATTTTCATGGTAAAGGCTTTACTTCACATAATTATCTTACATAATATTAAATCTATGAGATTTTGATATTATCTATTTTGAGAACAATACCTTATCATCAGTATGAACGGCTAATTACAGCCAGTTTGAAGAGAAAGAAGTGAGAATTCTGGCTGGATATGGTCAATTTAAATACTAAAGGGTTAAAACTATTCATCTATTTCTATAAACACCTAAGAAGACTACTTCTGTTAACAATTTTGCCAATCCAATGGAGAGAGACTATATTTATTGACCAACTGCCGAAAGGATAAAAGACAAAGTTGACCTAGGTGGGATTTGAACTTAGAATATTAAGGGCTGGAATTTAAACTAACCCCTTAACAACTCTGTCAATTCGTTGCTAGAATAACATGAAGGAAATATAACCCTATAAGTTAAGAGTGAAAAGAGAAAGGAGCAGCAACAACCAAATAAACACTCCAGAAACAAATGCCCTATCAAAGATAATTAAAGACAGAACAAGAATAGGTCAAACACATCAAAGTTTATTTAATGAAGCCAGTGGTGGACATGTGGTTAGGATGTCTCAGGAAAGAATTGTTGGACAGATTTAACTGGCGAAACCAACCGACAGGAGACTCAAGGGTAGACCCTCAGCAAGATGGTAGGATAACATTCATGAGCTTGACAGGTCTCACTTGGAGATCCAGCTGGATCAGTTGGAAACACTTGCTTCTGACAGAACCCCCTGGATGAAGTGTTTGAGGACTCTGCACACATGACAGTAACAACAAAGGAGGGGGACGGGGGACACAATACTAACAGGAAAAATAAATACAATAACAAACGAAAGGCTGGTTATATGATGCCTGCACGATGCTGCATGGTAGTGAAACATGGGCAGCAACTGCAGAGGATATGCAATGGCTGAGAGAAATGAAGCATACATGCTCTATTGGATGTGCAATGTCAATGTGCATGAACGACCAGGCATAGACAAGTTGAGAGAGAAACTGTGTATAAGAGGGATAAGTTGTGGTGTGCAGGAGAGAAGACTGAGATGGTATGGACATGTGATGCACATGGCGGATGACCGCTGCGTAAAGAAGTGCCAAGAAATCCCAGTATAGGGAAGACCACAAAAAAAATGGGCGGAGGTGGTGAGAGCTGACCTCAGATTGCTGAAGCTCATAGAAGAGATGACGAAGGACCGTGACGAATGGAGAGATGCTGTGCTGAATAGAACCCGTCCCACCCTTGCAAGCAAGGAAAAGCAGACGTATGATGATGATGATGATGATAATGATGATTAGGCACAATATCAGTAATTTTTGAAAACTTTTTTTATGGGGATGGGGTTTAAAATCAACCCTGGTACTAGACTGCTACTTTATTTTATTGAGCACAGAGGGTAAAAGATTAAGTTGACCTCAGCAAGATTTGAACGCAGAATATAAAGAGGCGGAACAAATGCTGCAAAGCATTTTGTCGAATGCTCTAACAACTCTGCCAACCAACCAGCCTTAACAGCAACAACAATAACAAAAATGTCTACAACAACAATAGGGAGGACATTGAAAATATTTCCAAGGCAAATCACCATATTGCATTTGGCAGATGAGCTAATGACAAATAAATAATGCCAATGTGTTTTCAATTTCAATTTTCAAATTGCCTGCATTTTGACCTCAGCAATCAATTATAAATTAATTTGAATAAAATACTAAGCACATGGTTCATGACTCATGAAATATCTTGCTGCATGTGTGATAATACTTGCATAAGGCACTCTCTTCTAGTTGCCAGTGAAGCTGGCATCAAATATATGGCTACACTATTTTGCCAACAAATTAGTTAGCAAAGATAAGAGAGAAAATGTTCAGCTTCAGAAAATCTGCAATGAAAGTGCATCTGTTATAGTCAGACATATTGCATCATCTGTTATAGTCAGACATATTGCAACATCTGTTATAGTCAGACATATTGCAACATCTGTTATAGTCAGACATATTGCAACATCTGTTATAGTCAGACATATTGCAACATCTGTTATAGTCAGACATATTGCAACATCTGTTATAGTCAGACATATTGCAACATCTGTTATAGTCAGACATATTGCAACAGCTGTGATAGTCAGACATATTGCAACATCTGTTATAGTCAGACATATTGCAACATCTGTTATAGTCAGACATATTGCAACATCTGTTATAGTCAGACATATTGCAACATCTGTTATAGTCAGACATATTGCAACATCTGTTATAGTCAGACATATTGCAACATCTGTTATAGTCAGACATATTGCAACATCTGTTATAGTCAGACATATTGCAACATCTGTTATAGTCAGACATATTGCAACATCTGTTATAGTCAGACATATTGCAACAGCTGTGATAGTCAGACATATTGCAACATCTGTTATAGTCAGACATATTGCAACATCTGTTATAGTCAGACATATTGCAACATCTGTTATAGTCAGACATATTGCAACATCTGTTATAGTCAGACATATTGCATCATCTGTTATAGTCAGACATATTGCATCATCTGTTATAGTCAGACATATTGCATCATCTGTTATAGTCAGACATATTGCAACATCTGTTATAGTCAGGCATATTGCAACATCTGTTATAATCAGACATATTGCAACATCTGTTATAGTCAGACATATTGCAACATCTGTTATAGTCAGACATATTGCAACATCTGTTATAGTCAGACATATTGCATCATCTGTTATAGTCAGACATATTGCAACATCTGTTATAGTCAGACATATTGCAACAGCTGTGATAGTCAGACATATTGCAACATCTGTTATAGTCAGACATATTGCAACATCTGTTATAGTCGGACATATTGCAACATTTTTAGGGAGATCACACATGACAGGAGGAGAGACAAAGATAGAAAAGATTGTTACAAGTATAGTCCAGAATTGGCATAGTACCCTGGCCATAACATTCCATAGTAACCTGGCCATAACATTCCATAGTAACCTGGCCATAACATTCCATAGTAACCTGGCCATAACATTCCATAGTAACCTGGCCATAACATACCATAGTACCCTGGCCATAACATTCCATAGTAACCTGGCCATAACATACCATAGTACCCTGGCCATAACATAGCATAGTAACCTGGACATAAAATACCATAGTAACCTGGCCATAACATACCATAGTAACCTGGCCATAACATACTATAGTACCCTGGCCATAATATTCCATAGTACCCTGGCCATAACATTACATAGTAACCTGACCATAACATTCCATAGTAACCTGGCCATAACATACCATAGTAACCTAGCCATAACATAGCATAGTAACCTGGCCATAACATACCATAGTACCCTGGCCATAACATAGCATAGTAACCTGCCCATAACATACCATAGTACCCTGGCCATAATGTACCATAGTAACCTTGCCATAATATACCATAGTAACCTAGCCATAACATACCATAGTAACCTGGCCATAACATAGCATAGTAACCTGGCCATAAAATACCATAGTACCCTGGCCATAAAATACCATAGTAACCTAGCCATAACATAGCATAGTACCCTGGCCATAACATACCATAGTAACCTGGACATAATATACCATAGTACCCTGGTCATAAAATACCATAGTAACCTAGCCATAACATAGCATAGTACCCTGGCCATAACATAGCATAGTAACCTGGACATAATATACCATAGTAACCTAGCCATAACATAGCATAGTAACCTTGCCATAATATATCATAGTACCCTGGCCATAACATACCATAGTAACCTGGCCATAACATACCATAGTAACCTAGCCATAACATACCATAGTACCCTGGCCATAAAATACCATAGTAACCTAGCCATAAAATACCATAGTAACCTAGCCATAATATACCATAGTAACCTGGCCGTAACATACCATAGTACCCTGGTCATAACATCTGTGCTGCTTCTACTAAGACCCCTTTTGTGGCACCTACACCGTAGTATCAACGCCCAGCACAAGTACACCGAACAGTGGTTGTGGTAATTTCGCGGTGATCCCTTTTGTCGCACCTTTGTTGCTGTGTAAATGCAATGCAACCAGTGCCGCCCAGTGTTTGTGCTAATCGCACTATGACCTCCTCCTGCTGCAGCTGTGTTGCCACGCTGATTTGGTCATCTCAATATCCCTACTTAAACATACATCCCTACTTGGTTTTCATACAACTGACTATGTCGCTCCTTCAGACTGACGTGTGTTCCCCATCCGTGAACAGACTTACTACATACATCGCCCCACAACACTTACTCCTTTCGCATACAGGATTTCCACAATCAGCCCACTGACACTGCTACTACTGGATTTGGCCTGCTGGTGTTCTATGTTTCCAGTAGATGAACAATCATTCCCTGAGAATAAGGGAATTCAAAAAGTACATAGCTACATTGCTCAATCTTTGCATATGCGTGTTGCTATTTCACGCTTCCTACCCCGTGCAACACCAGGTCCTGCTGCTAGTACATATATATATATGTATATGTATACACACAGGTGACCATGTCTTGCTCATACTGGTCTGATTCTGGCTTAGTTTCTGCAGCTAATATCAACCTCAATTTACAGTCAGTACTGGGTGCTTTTTTGTCGTGACACCTTCACAATCACTTTACATTGTGGGCTGTATGTTATATACATATATACACACATGGTCTATATATACATATTTGTGTATATAAATATATTTTCTATTATTTAACTTCAATTTATATTGTTAACCCTTTTGTTACCAAAATGCCTGATATCACTCCTACTTCTATGATATAAAAACGGTTTGTTTGATTTAAAATGTTTATATTTATCTTAAAATCTTTCATCGTAATTCTATGTAAGAACGTTTGTTTAATTATGTTCCAAAAACCAGATTAATAATAGTCATTGCTAAATCCCATCAAATTCTTTATTATTATATTCAAACTTATTTGAAAATCATTCGAAATATGGTAATAAAAAGGCTACAATTGTATCTAATATAGAATTGTTTCTACTTTTGGCACAAGGCCAGCAATTATCCCAGTGTGTTACTGGTACTTTATTTTATCGACCCTGTAAGGATGAAAGGCAAAGTTAACCTCGGCGGGATTTGAACTCAGATCATAACGGGAGGTAACTCTATGCTTCAAAGCATGGCGTCCGACCCTCTATTATTATTATATTCAAAGGGCTGTGGATTGGCAGTATCGGTAGAGGGTCGGACGCCATGCTTTCCAGCATAGTTACGTCCCTTTACAATCTGAGTTCAAATCCCGCCGAGGTTGACTTTGCCTTTCATCCTTACGGGGTCGATAAAATAAAGTACCAGAAATGTACTGGGTAATTGCTGGCCTTGTGGCTAAAGTAGAAACAATTATTATATTCAAAATTATTTGAAAATCATTAGAAATATGGTAATAAAAAGGCTACAATTGTATCTAATATATAATGATTGGAGAACTGTGTGACTGTGTCAGGGATACTTTTTTTTTAACATGTTAGTAAAATAAGTTGGATTACTTTGAATAAATCATGGATAACTATTAAATAATATATGTACTAAATTTCGTAGCTGTTGATTAAACATAAATATTCTTATATATTGCTTATTTTAAGATTCACTTCTTTTAAAATTTTCAAATGTCAATACTTCCAGTTATGATATAATGGACGCTATATCATATCGCTTATATAAACATTCATATATTTACATCGTTATTTCATAACGTTTATATTTCTGTCGCTAATTTTCTCCTTTTTCATTTTCATTACCTTTCACCGTAAAGCAGTTTATATATAATATCGTCTTTTTTAAATGTATCATGGATTACTTTACTGATTACAGAAGAGAATGTAACACAGTCTCTCTTCAATTTCTGTGTATATTGTCAATTATGATTTTACTTGACGTATCATATCTACATGTATATATTTGTTTATAATATCAATATACACACTACACAAATGGGTGGTTTTCTGCTAATAAATATAACAAACAAAAAGATTGAGAACTATCAGATAGAGAAGTAATTAAAATTAAAAAAAAAAATGGCAACTGAATAGAAATAACTAATGAAACTAGATATTCCTAAAAAGACATGATGGTCAATACTGGAATGTCTTTGACTACAAGACTGCCAGATCAGGATTGACCTGGAGCTAAACACTACCAGCAGTGACACATTAACCATTGTGCTTAGATGTGCTTAAGCAGAGGGCGATGTTGACCAGGAAGGGGAACATCTTCCGGTCAAAAAGCTTTTTTATCTCCTTCAGGGCCCAAGTAAGGGTTCTCATAACTTAACTAGCACAGGGCTTCATTTGTCCTAAATCTGGCACTGACTACCAGCAGCAACAACCAAATAAAGCGCTGCAAAGTTAATTGTTGTCATGGACTACTTCAATTTAAATACAAATCAAAACAAAGCTTGACAATGTCTTTAACAAATCTCTATATAATGTTTCTACTTTTGGCACAAGGCCAGCAATTACCCTAGTGCATTACTGGTACTTTATTTTATCGACCCTATAAGGATGAAAGGCAAAGTTAAAACTCGGCGAATTTGAACTCAGTCCATACATAGAGGCCAACGTAAAGGGCCATAACTCTGTGCTGTAAAGCAAGGTTTCTGACAATGTACCTATACTAACGCACCCTGATAGAATGGATCACTGCAGTTGCAACAGAATTTACAAATAGTAATGGAACTCTGAAAATAGATACAATAATACTGAGAAATGGCAGATGAGAAAAGTAAACTGTTAAAATTTGCTTCAAATGACAACCAGCCATCAAAACAGCCATATCACAGTATTAGGAAAATAATACATTTGCTGGTAAAAGTAGTGATTTCAGCAACAGAGAATCTTTATGTGCTTATTTGTATCTGTGAAACTGTGTGTGTGTCTGTGAATCTGTGTGTGTGTGTCTGTGAATATGTGCGGGTCTGTATGTGTGTGTGTGAATCTGCATGTGTGTGTGTGTGTCTGTGAATCTGTATGTGTGTGTCTGTGAAACTGTGAAAACGTGTGTGTGTGTGTGTGAATCTGCGTGTGCCTGTATATGTATACAGTGGTTATTAATACTTAAATATGCTCAAATTGAGGAGAGAAAGAGAGTGATAAAGAAACACATAGAGAGGGAGGAAAAGATAAAGGGGAAGAGGATTGAGACTGTATGGCCCCAGATTTAGAATCAATAAAGAGTATCAAGTTTAAAAAAAAACAAAAAGTAAAAAAATAAAGGTAGAAAAAAAATTCAAATGGGACATGATAAATGTAATGTGATATGGTATTTGCATTGGCTATATATTTGGGCAGTCAATTATAGACATAGATGATATATTTGACTACATAATGATTAGAACAATAAATCAACCAGCAGAATATAGTATCAGAATCTAGAGCCTCTATGCTCAGATTCTACTTCTGCTAGACTCCAAATGTATATTTTAAATTTTTTTCTCTTCCTTTGGATTTTTTGGTCATCAAAACATTAGTTTGAACACTGCTAACTCTCAGAGAAATGTTCTAATTAGACCAGAGACCGATAGTATTTAACTACCACTAATATAAAGGTCATACGTTCTAATGTAGCTACAGTTAGATATATAGGGTGTTGCAAAAAATTTGATATCAATGGCCTGTAGCCAAAGTTGTCACATTAAAATATATATTTTAGTATTTTAGATTTAGTGTTATAATTGTTTCTACTTTTAGCACAAGGCCAGCAATTATCCCAGTGTATTACTGGTACTTTATTTCATCGACCCCATAAGGATGAAAGGCAAAGTTAACCTCAGCGGGATTTGAACTCAGACCATAAGGGGCGTAACTCTTTACTGCAAAGCATGGTGTCTGACCCTCTACCGATTCTGCTAATGCACAATGTTGACTAATTTTGAGGAAGAAATCTTATGTTGCTCAACATTAACCCTTTAGCATTTCAATCAGCCAAGTCCGGCCAGAATTCTCTCACATCTTTCTGTTCAAACTGGCCTCAACCAACTCCTCATACCAATGTTAAGGTATTGTTTGCAAAATAAATAATATCAAAATCTCATAGATTTGATATTATGTGAGATATTATGTGAGGTAAAGCCTTTACTGTGAAAATACAATAGTATATATAGAGTAATGTAAATATTATGTGAGATATTATTTGAGGTAAAATCTTTACTGTGAAAATACAATAGTATATATAGAGTAATTTAAATGTTATGTGAGATATTATGTGAGATAAAGCCTTTACTGTGAAAATATAATAGTATATATAGAGTAATGTAAATGTTATGAGATATTATTTGAGGTAAAGCCTTTACTGTGAAAATACAATAGTATATATAGAGTAATGTAAATGTTATGTGAGATATTATGTGAGGTAAAGTCTTTACTGTGACAATACAATAGTATATATAGAGTAATGTACATGTTATGTGAGATATTATGTGAGGTAAAGCCTTTACTGTGAAAATACAATAGTATATATAGAGTAATGTAAATGTTATGTGAGATATTATGTGAGGTAAAGTCTTTACTGTGACAATACAATAGTATATATAGAGTAATGTACATGTTATGTGAGATATTATGTGAGGTAAAGCCTTTACTGTGAAAATACAATAGTATATATAGAGTAATGTAAATGTTATGTGAGATATTATGTGAGGTAAAGCCTTTACTGTGAAAATACAATAGTATATATAGAGTAATGTAAATGTTATGTGAGATATTATGTGAGGTAAAGCCTTTACTGTGAAAATACAATAGTATATATAGAGTAATGGAACTGCTATGTGAGATATTATGTGAGATAAAGCCTTTACTCTGAAAATACAATAGTATATATAGAGTAATGTAAATGTTATGTGATATATTATGTGAGGTAAAGTCTTTACTGTGAAAATACAATAGTATATATAGAGTAATGTAAATGCTAAAGGGTTAAGCCTGCTCAATCTCGTTGTTCTGGAATATTTACATCTCAAATTATATCTAATCTTATTAAACACCTGTACTACACCTTTTTATACAGTAACCCAACACCCTCAAACTGCTCCTATCTTTCCCAAATCTCATACCAATTGGCAAATAAAGCAGGTTTTTTTTGAAAAAAATCAACTCTCAAATACTCTATAGCCTCTTTTAAGCCAAATTCCAAGTCATCAACCACTTTCACAGCACCACCATCAACAACATTTTCTGTATTACAAACCTCTCAACATGAGAGAAACTGGTCATCACCAACTGGAAGTGATCACCTCCAGAATGTCCATAGTAACACCTGACCACTCTCTCTGACTATAGTTTGAGCTTTAAGTTCATAAAGCCCCTGGCAACATGACATATCCTTCACGTGCAAACACACGGGGAGAGGGGGGGTATCCTCATTTGGTCTCTAGGCACTTCTTTACCCACAGATATTAATGAACACCTTTTGTTCACCAAGTTGACGTTGCCCTTTTCAATTTCTTTGCAGTTTGTCAATCTCTATTCTGGGTGAATGGGCAAATAATTTGTGTTGGTGACATGACAAAAAGCACTCAGCCCACACTGTAAAGTGGTCGTGTAGATGTCATGACAAAAAGCACCCAGCCCACACTGTAAAGTGGTCGTGTAGATGTCATGACAAAAAGCACCCAGCCCACACTGTAAAGTGGTCGTGTAGATGTCCTGACAAAAAGCATCCAGCCCATACTGTAAAGTGGTCGTGTAGATGTCATGACAAAAAGCATCCAGCCCACACTGTAAAGTGGTCGTGTAGATGTCATTACAAAAAGCATCCAGCCCACACTGTAAAGTGGTCGTGATGGTGACAGCAAAAAGCACCCAGCCCACACTGTAAAGTGGTCGTGATGGTGACAGGAAAAAGCACCCAGCCCACACTGTAAAGTGGTCGTGATGGTGACAGCAAAAAGCACCCAGCCCACACTGTAAAGTGGTCGTGATGGTGACAGCAAAAAGCACCCAGCCCACACTGTAAAGTGGTCGTGATGGTTACAGCAAAAAGCACCCAGCCCACACTGTAAAGTGGTCGTGATGGTTACAGCAAAAAGCACCCAGCCCACACTGTAAAGTGGTCGTGATGGTGACAGCAAAAAGCACCCAGCCCACACTGTAAAGTGGTCATGTAGGTGCCACGACAAAAAGCACCCAATATTTACTGTAAATGAGGTTGGTGTTAGGAAGAGCATCCGGCTGTAGAAATCAAGTCAGAATCAGTTCTGTATTTGCAAGACATGGTCACCTGACCTGGCATTACCCACAACAGGATGATTTGTGTAACCCATGCCAGCGTGGAAAAATGGACGTTAAATGGTGATGATGGTGATGATATCTATAAACAATAGCACCAAATGGAAATAATAAAACAGCCCCAGCTGATTTGAAGAGCTCATCTAGGAGCAGATAATCTATAATCTATCATATTTCAACTCATCATGATTATTGCAAAATCATATGCATGATGTATGGGAGTGTAAACATATACAGCATAACAGCAAGAATATAATATAGTGAGAGAGAGAGAGAGAGAGAGAGAGCAATGGTTATCATTGAGAAATAGAATGAGTGAGCTATCAAGATTTCTATTGATAATAGATAGAGGAGCTGGTAATTTATGACTGAATAATGCTGTGAAAAATGATCAAATATTCATATGTAAAAAAAAAGCAACAAATGAAAACAGTTGCTCTCTGAAATTAATAAGACGAGAGCAAATAATAGAGTATGGTGGCAGTATTTGAATGTATACATATATATATATATATATATATATACATATATATATATATATATATATATATATATATACATATATATATATATATTTATGTATACATATATTTATGTATACATATATATATATATATGTATACATATATTTATGTATACATATATATATATATATATGTATATATACATATAATTATACATATATATATATATGTATACATATATATATATATATATATGTATACATATATATATATATATATATATATATATATATATATATGTATACATATATATATACATATATATATGTATACATATATATATACATATATATATATACATATATATATACATATATATATATATATATATATACATATATATATATATATACATATATATATATACATATATATATACATATATATATATACATATATATATATATATACATATATATATATGTATACATATATATATATATATATATATACATATATATATATGTATATATATACATATATATATATGTATACATATATATATATGTATACATATATATATATGTATACATATATATATATATGTATACATATATATATACATATATATATATGTATATATATACATATATATGTATACATATATATATATGTATACATATATATATGTATATATATATATTTGTATACATATATATATATGTATACATATATATATGTATACATATATATATGTATACATATATATATATGTATATATATATATGTATATATACATATATATATATCACCCAGCACACACTGTAAATGTGGTTGACGTTAGGAAGGGCATCCAGCCGTTTGCCAGAAACAGTCCTATATGAGCGAGACACAGTCACTCGATCCAACTTGCCTCAAATGGGACAAACCCGTCTAACCCATGCTAGCAGGGAAAATCGACATTAAACGATGATGATGATGATGATATACACATGTACGAGGGTAATCCCAAAAGTAAGGTCTCCAAAGCGATGGGGACGCAGAGAAACTGTTTGTACGGCTGTTGGCAACACTGTTGTGATTGGTGCTTCCTTCACTCTCAAACAAACAAGCGCGCGCTTCGCTGGGATGTTCAATCTTGGCTTGACAGCCGTTGAGAATGGAGCTCCCATTGAACGTTACCGCCAAGTGTGAATTTCGCGCAGTTATTATATAGAGGGCAATCCCAAAAGTAAGGTCTCCTTCCGAGGAAAACATGTGTAAAGATCGGCGGATCACTCTGGATGCTCTCTGCATTTTGGTTCCTGAGTTTCCCGAAGCACCATCCACAGAAATTTTATCGGAAGTTGCAATATCGGAAGGAGACCTTACTTTTGGGATTGCCCTCATAGATACACAAATGGTGATTGTGATGATGGTAACACATATGTATCATTTAAAACCATGTTTTATCAAATGAATGGAGTGCAAATTGTCAATTAAATCTGCCAATCAGAGCTAAAAAGAAGCTGGTAGGTAACATAGGCTGGCATACTTCATTCTTGTGGCTAGAACTTTACTGGCAGAGGTTACAGTAATAAACGAATTGGATTTAGAAGGAAACAAAATTCTCCTCTAGTAACTCAATAAGAAAATTATATAATGTAGCTCCTTTGTATCAATAGCTTAAATGGTACTTTGTAATCCATATAACAACTTTAATATATCAATCTGCCAAAGTTATGTTGTAGAATAATTCACCACTGACAAAATCCAATGGAAATTACACAAAAATGTTCCATTATGTTCTAATAATTCATACTTCATAGAAACATTTCCCCAACAAATTTTCGGCTTTATCACCATCTTTTGATAATTTAGAAGGAAATTAACAGGCACAGAGTAAAGACTTCACATAAACAAACTGCAAATAATACATTAAGTGTTACTTGTTATACATATATAAAAAGTAAAACCTTACAGTTTCACTTTTGGCTATTAGAATTGTCATCAGCTGGCAATAATATATATTATTTTACTTTAGCTCAGGGGAAACATAACTCATTAAGCTGGATATGATTTGACAAATGCTCATTTACTTAGGATGTGGTATAAAGATGAATTGCTGGATGATCATAGCAGATGAGAGTCAGAAGGGTTGATGATGACAAAACAACAACAACAAAAAAAAACGCATACAAAACACAGAAAGTGTTTGTTTTATATATAATATATATATATATATATATATATACATATGCAAAAGTTCTATTTAAATTGTTGGGATACAACAAGCAAATATTTTTATAACTGATATAAAGCACTCGACAAGTATTTGGAGTAGATATACGATATTAACAAATGGAAACTATATTTATAAAACCATATTTATTTCATTATACATATTTCAAGGATACCAAGTTAAATTATGGTGTGCCTTCATCAGTTCTCCACGTTTCTCTCTCTCTCTCTCTCCGTTTTTTTACTTATCCTTAACACTACGACTTACTAAAATAAACAAACCACTATCCTGATGTCTTCCAAAAGTAACGGTCGCATTTTGAAAGGGTATGTCAATGTTTATTTATAAAACTGGTATATATTGTATTTTGTCTGATGAAGGCATACCTTATACGTAATTGTACGTAGACGTATGTTCTGGATATTTACTTATATATATTTTTCTCTTCAATTTTTTTGCCTGTTATTCGATTTCCGCCTCACTTTCATATTTCCTAAATTTTGTTTTCAAATTCATATTCAATAAACACACCATTTTATTTGTGCTGACGACTGAAGACAGATATAAATATCAGCCTTCAAGAAACCACTGGTAAATGAAATAATTATCTTACGTTGTTTATTACATAACTAAAAAGCTCTGTAGCCTACATAGAGCACTCTCTTTCCTTTACCTTTCCTACTGAAATACTTCATTTATATATATATATATATATATATTAAAATAACAGATTCAAGTTTAAGCAAAGAATTGTTGCTTTCACCCTTAACGGGATCTTCTGAAACATTTTCAGAAGATCTTAGACTTTAATCTGTTATTTTAATAAATATTTGCTCTACGGTTTTTATATATATATATATATTATCCTTATTGACCCATTTCGGATTTTAGTCTTTACTGTGTGTGTATACATATTTTGTATTCTCTGTGTGTGTGTATACATATTTTGTAATCTCTGTGTGTGTGTATACATATTTTGTATTCTCTGTGTGTGTGTATACATATTTTGTAATCTCTGTGTGTGTGTATACATATTTTGTATTCTCTGTGTGTGTGTAAACATATTTTGTATTCTCTGTGTGTGTGTATACATATTTTGTATTCTCTGTGTGTGTGTATACATATTTTGTAATTTCTGTGTGTGTGTATACATATTTTGTAATCTCTGTGTGTGTGTATACATATTTTGTAATCTCTGTGTGTGTGTATACATATTTTGTAATCTCTGTGTGTGTGTATACATATTTTGTATTCTCTGTGTGTGTGTAAACATATTTTGTATTCTCTGTATGTGTGTATACATATTTTGTATTCTCTGTGTGTGTGTATACATATTTTGTATTGTCTGTGTGTGTGTATACATATTTTGTATTGTCTGTGTATACATATTCTTTTATCCCATTCTTTCTGCCTCAAGTGGGACAACTCCCATCTAACCCATGCTAGCATGGAAAGTGGACGTTAAACGAAGATGATGATGATGATGATAATATATATATATATAGTGGTAGAACACTGGAAGGTAATATCCGTAGTGGTAAGGCACTTAGTCCATACTGCGGTGTAGGTGCAACAAAAGGGGTCTTAGTTTTACAGTGTCAATAACACACCAACGTACACAGGGCCCAGATTTGCATGTGATGAAAGCATGAAGCGTCAACAGGGCGCGCACGAAAATTTTAAGGTCTTCCTCATTTCCTCAATGCCCCGAAAATGGTCCTGCTTAAAAGTAAGTAAGTATTGTGCCCTCTGTTAAATAAACCAAAGTTTAACAAAATATTATATGCTACTTACGATGTTTAAGCAGTGTTTATATTGAAAATGGCATGTGATGCCCAATGCTAATTCGTAAATTTTCTAGAAACCATTAATGGAATCGGAAATGTTTTCTGTGTAAAGTTTTAGGGATTTACACAGACACACAGACAGACATCTTGTTTTATATATATATAGACTAGCAGAAAACCACCGGGGGGGTTCTGCTAGTCTATATATCTAAAACAGAGAATGACTGTCTGTCTGTCAGCTCACTAAAACTTGAGAACCATCCAACCGATTGTTTTCAAACTTTAGACATGTAATACTTATGGTCCTGTGAGTGTTTTGAGCAAAAAATTATTTCAAATTTTCAATGCCCTAGGGACCGCATTAGGCGATTTAGCATTCTCTCTATATAATTCTTAGTCTTTCTTTTTAGATAGATACATAGATATAACGTTGCGCTCTTATAATATCTGTCTGTATGTCTGGCTGTCTGCATTATGTCATTATGACGCGCTCAGTGTGTGTGTGTATATATATATATATATGTATCGTAATGCAGACAGCAAGACATAGCTTTCCTTCCCCTCTTCCAGCGTCTTTCTCTCTCCCTCCCGCTATCCCCCTCTTGTAGTCTGTCTCTTTCTTTCACTCTCACTCTCTCTCTACGCGTCGGACAGACAGACAGACAGAGAAATTACTGGTTATATATTATAAGGAGATAATTGTTTCTACTTTAGGCACAAGGCCAGCAATTACCCAGTTCATTACTGGTACTTTATTTTATCGACCCCGTACTACTACCACCACCATAATCACTGCTGGTGTTGCTGCTACTACTACTATATTACCAGCACCAGCACTACTACAACCACCACCGTCACCACCACCTATACTGCATTACACACTCAAGAGTCCACCCAGATGTCTTCTTCTTTCTAGTGTACGTTAGAGAGATACCTCTCAAACATTTAATATAATTAATTTATCAAAGGGAGTCCAACTATGGACAGTTGTTATTTAAGACATCATCTAAACTGGTCACAATGTAACAACTAGAAGAGCTAAAAAAAAAAAGAAACTCACCCCCATAGAAAAAATAAAATAAAATAAAAAAATAAAATAGAACATATAAATTTTAAAAAAAATTAAATTAAATTAAAATAAATAAAATTAAATAAAAAAAATAAAATAAAATAGTAATAAATAAAATTAAAAAATTAATAAATAAAATAAAAAATAAATAAATAAAATAAAATAAAATAAAATTAATTTTTTTATAAATCTAAAAAATAAAACCTAACTAAAACATCTTTTGTTCGTAAGTTTGGTTCTGAAAAAAATAAAACAACTTTCTCAATATTTTACAAATTAAATTAACCTAAAAGTTTATGGTAATTTAATAGTCTCGACCAGTGCCAATGTCTATAGATTATTATCTAAGTACTTTTTATTTGTAATCATACTTTTTTAATCTTTCGTTTAAAACTCAATGTTTTTTCTCCCCCTTTATATATAGATATGTATATATACACACACACACATATATATACATGCAGACACATGCACATATATATAGGCATGTATATACACACACACACACATATATCATCATCATCATCATCATCATTTAACATCTATCTTCCACGCTAGCATGGGTTTAGACGGGAATTGTCCCGTGAGGCAAGATTAGTTGTCTTGCTCGTATAGGACTGTCTGGCAGGTTTTCTACGGCCGGTTGCCCTTCCTAACACCAACCACATTTACAGTGTGGACTGGAGGTTTTTACCGTGTTACATACACGGCCACATTACAGCGTGGACTGTGTGTTTTTTTGTCGTGACACCTACACGACCTCATTTATTTAGGACTGGATGTTGTGGCAACAACATAACTTTAGGTGTAGATGGGGGTGGGGGTAAGGGTAGTGGGGTGGGGGTGTATTTTGGTTAAGAGGTGCCGACTGACTGTAGGTTTAGCTTTGTACTTAGGCAAGGCGGGTCTTCTGTATAACTGCGTAGTGCCAAAGATCTCGGTCCAGTGACATTGACTTGGAGAGATGTAAGTGTGTAAGGTCGGAATTTATCAAGTCGTCCCAGGTTTTTCTGGGTCTGCCTACTCCGTAGCTTCCGTCTATTTTAATCGCCCTGCACTTTTTTATACAGCTGTCGTCTTTCACGCGCATCACGTGACCATACCAACGTAGTCTTCTCTCGAGTAAACAGCATCTGATCTCTCTTATACCTAATTTCTCACTTAGTTCATTTATGTTTTGTATATATATAGATATACACACACACATATATATATATATATATATATATATACATGCACACACATACATATATATAAATATATACATATATATTTAATATATAATATAGAAATGGCTTCTACAGGACTAGAACTGTTTCATTCGGGAGAAATCATCAAGAGAGCCCTGATGATTTCTTCTGAATGAAACAGTTCTAGTCCTGTAGAAACCATTTCTATATTATATATTGACTATTTATACTCTGCTATGTATTGAGTTCCTTACTTACTGTGGTTACCCCTGATTGAACCCAGGATAAACATATATATGTATAAACATACATATATATATAGATGTTTATCCTGGGCGTAGACATACAATATAACAGGAGGAACATAATAGTACCACTGATGATGTTGCAGATGTGCAACAAAAGTAGTTTGTTAGACTATATATATGTGTTTATATCCATATTTTTTACTGTTGGTCAGTTAATGATAAACATTGAGGACCAAATGAATTAACTGTGGAGATATAGAAGATACAGAAGCGAAAACAAACCAAACAGTGAGTGTGTTCTGTTATTATTTCTGGCAATATTATTACAACAATACGACCCTCCCCAAGTATAACAATATATATATATATATGTATATATATATATATATATATATATATATATATATATATATATATATATATATATTTATTAAAATAACAGATTAAAGTTTAAGCAAAGAATCGCTGCTTTCACCCTTAACGGGATCTTCTGAAACTAACAATTTTATTATTATTACTATATATATATATATATATATATATATATATATATATATATATATATATATATAGAACCAGGGTTCCTGTTCCTCAGGGAACCACACTATATGGTATACCTGTTGATATAGGTCCAGCCCCTGCTTTCCCGGGTCCTGTTTCTGATCATAATGATCTCTAGGGATACGGGAATCAGTAGACAGGACCTGGGGGCAGTGATGGGGGACAGGGAATTCTGGGGCATGAGAGTGAGATCCATCATTTCGACAGTAGTCGAAGAATGATGATGATGATGATATATATAGATATATATATATATAATTGGTGTTGGTTGCTTAAAGCATCCGTATGTGGTAGGCCGTATGAGCACTCAATGCCTTCATAGAGCAGAGTATGATATCACATAAAAAAGAGAATCAGTGTTGCGACGAAAGGAATTTATTGGACATATTACAATTGTTTCTCGGGCGACGAGCTCGAAGCACGATCGCTATGGTGATCACATCTGACCCTGAAATCGCGCGGTCCTCGGACACGTCTCGATTCTACGGAGCAGATTTTCCTTCGTAGAATCGAGACGTATCCGAGGACCGCGCGGTTTCAGGGTCAGGTTTGATCACCATAGCGATCGTGCTTCGAGCAGGTTGCCCGAGAAACAATTGTAATATGTCCAATAAATACCTTTCGTCGCAACACTGATTCTCTCTTTTCTGTGATATATTTTTCATTTCATTTTTTATGTCCGCTTTTTCCCTGCTTGCAAGGGTGGGACGGGAACTGATTCTGGCTTGATTTCTACAGCTGGATGCCCTTCCTAACACCAACCTCATTTACAGTGAGTGCTGGGTGCTTTTTTTCCGTGGCGCCTACACAACCACTTTGCAGTGGAATGATAGGGACCCCTGTTCTATCATCTCATTTCTACAGCTGAGTAAACTGGAGCAATGTGAAATAAAGTGTCTTGCTCAAGGAAACAACACATCACCCGGTCTGAGAATTGAACTCACAACCTTTTGATTGCAAGGCCAATGCTCTAACCACTAAGCCATGTGCCTCCATCTATATATATATATAGACATGATGGGGTGTTGGATTTAGGATCATAACGTCGTGTGTTCGATTCCTGTGTTGTATTTTTGAGAAAAACACTTCATTTCACTTTGCTCCAGTATACTCAGCTGAAAATAAGTACCAGTAATAGCTGTGGGTTTAACTCTGCGATGGACTAGTGTTGTACTCTCAGTCGATTCACACCATGAAACCGGGATAAGCATGAGCCTAACGAACCTTCTCGCTTAAGACAAACTTTAGATTTTATATATATATATACATGTATATATATATATATACATTTACATACACACATATACACACACATATATATATATATACACTCACACACACACACACACACACACACACACACATATATACACACACATATATATATACACTCACATACTAATTTATACACACCCACCCACACATACATATATATAGACACACACACACATATATATAGACACACACACACACATATATATATATACACACATATATATATATATACTCACATACATACACGCATTTATACACCAACACCCACACATACATACATATATATACACACACACACACATATATATATACACACACACACACACCCACACACACATACACATACACTCACCTAGACACACACACATCTAAACATGTAAGAATGTCCGCAGTAATATATAAGTACAAGTATATATACTTTAGATATTCTCCATTAAATTGGTGTAATAAATATAATAGATAATTCCGAGGTTCCGACATATCAAATATGTGAGAGAACTAACGTACTCAACACTCTCACTCTCTCTCTCTCTCTCTCGTTAGAGAATTCAAAATATCATAAGTATTGTTTCCAAAGCTTTTAAACAATTTCCAGGTTTCAGTCAGCTGAGAGATACTCAGAAAAATGACCAATTCCAGGAATAAATTCTAAAGCTTGAACAGTGTATTTTTAAATCTTGTTTACATATGGCATTTGGAATTAAGAAAACAAAACTATGCAACTACTGACTGGATCATCAAACAACAATGGAATGGTTGCTGCACAATATCGAATCGCTCTAGGTTGGGCAGCTTTCAACAAGAACAACGAAGTACTAACATCAAAAACGAGTTTCCTATCATTTCAAGGCTAAGATCTTTGATACTTACATCCTACCAGTTGTGTTATATGGTCTTGACTGTGTTAATTGGACGACAAGGTCACTTCAGAAGCTCTCTACATTCCAGAACCACATCATGAGACTTATGACTGGTAAGCGGCTCAGCGACCATATCTGTATCAGTGAGCTGCTCAACATTACCAAACTTAGACCAATTACATCAATTGTCAAATCAAGAGTACTCAAACTATACGGCCATATAAAAAGATCAACTCATGGTGTGAGTAGGTTATGCCTGGAAGGAAGGTTGGCTGGTAAGAGAAGCAGAGGGCGGCAGCCAAAATAATGGCTTGACAATGTCAACTTATGGACTGGACTTGATCTTTGCTCTTTGACCTCTACTATTGGTGATCGAACTTTGTGGAGAAAGATATCACATGTTGATGTGCAGTCTGTAACTGGCGGAGTTTAGTGTCACAAGAAGAAATATGAAAAAAACATTGTTGTCTCTGATCAAGATGAAGCGAGAGTGTATTTGAATATATATAAAAATAAGAAAACTCATTGCTAGAAGAGCCATTAAAACAGCCAAATACTGTCAAAGACAGCAATGGGCAAAAATGCGTCAGAGGACAGAGACCAGTGGTCAAAAGAGAGACAATCCACAAGGTGGCTGACAGGCAGATGAAATATAGAAGATTGAAAGAGGAGGAGGACAAGAAGAAGTTTGTTGGTACACAGAAGTGAGTCATCATCATCAACATCACCATCACCATTTTACGTCCGTTCTTCCACACTAGCATGGGTTAGACGGGTTGTCCTGTTGTGGGCAGGGTACGGTCGGCTGACCTTGCCTTGCTCATACAGGAACTGATTTTGGCTTGATTTCTACAGCTGGATGCCCTTCCTAACACCAGTGAGTGCTGGGTGCTTTTTTTCTGTGGCACCTCCACGTCCACTTTACAGTGTGGGCTGGGTGCTTTTTTTGTTGTGACACCTCCATGACCACTTTGCAGTGGAATGATAGGGACCCCAGTCCTATCATCTCATTTCTACAGCTGAGTAAACTGGAGCAATGTGAAATAAAGTGTCTTGCTCAAGGAAACAACACATCCCCCGGTCCAAGCATTGAATTCACAACCTTTCGATTGCAAGCCCAATGCACTAACCACTAAGCCATGTGCCTTCAGTGGAAGAGGAAATAAAGAAAGGTGATGTACAAGACAAGTTGACACACACACATCCTCACGGTCATCGGCTTTCAATAATATTATACTATATTTGCTTTCACCTGTTCCAGCCAATGAACTACGACTAGCGATCATCCCATGGTTTCACATTGATGAATATAGGAGTTTGATACCGTTGCCCTCATTTTTGTTGCATGCCATACTGAAGGTTGATCTGAAATATCAGAATGTTGAGATGCTTCTAGAAAATATCTACACCCACTCCATGTATAGCTCTCATGGTTGTAACAGTGCATACATCTTGTGTGAAGCATATCCTTGAGGTCGTCGATCAGCAGTCTTTTCAGAAGCTCAGTTGAGCTGACATCATCCTTAGTGGTCACACCGTACATCCAAGCGGATCATAGCTCTGTCATTAGTTTAAAACATGGGCAACCTGCAACCCGCGAACCTTTCTGAATAACTCGCCCAAGTCACTAAATGAAATCTTTCTAATTTTTTTATACCTCAACTTTTCAGCCATAATTTATCTTTCTATCATTTTTACAATCGAGGAAAACAACGTGTACAAATTCTGAAGAAACAAATCAAAACAACCTGAGTTACTGCCCTATTTTTTAACGTGGGCACGAATGTAAATTAGTGCTTGCATCCCGCCTGATGATGAGCCATATCTTATGCGGCCCGCTTCTCGTAAAAGGTTGCCCATGCCTGGTTTAAAACCTTTTCTCAATTCAGTTTGTAATGTATGTGGATGTGGGCTCCACTCTCCTCAAACTCTCTTAGCTCATATCCAGCTATCCATCTACTTTAAATGATTCTTCAAGTTCTACATTAGATCTATTTATTTCAGCTCTCAACAATGTTTTAATTTGTGTAAATCGGAGAATGGGTTCCTGAGATACAGGGTTTTTCCAGGTACCAGCTCCCTGGTAACCAATAACCATCTCTATATATATTATAACCCTCTCTATTGGTGGTGGATTGGCAGTATCGGTAGAGGGTCGGACGCAATGCTTTCCAGCATAGTTACGTCCCTTTACGGTCTGAGTCTAAATCCCACCGAGGTTTACTTTGCCTTTCATCCTTACGGGGTCGATAAAATAAAGTACCAGTAATGCACTGGTGAATTGCTGGCCTTATGCCTAAAGTAGAAACAATTATAACCCTCTCTATTTCTATATATTATGACCCTCCTTCTATATACATATATTACTAGACTACCCATAACCCAATAGGTCACGGGTGGTCTAGTATTAAATAATAAACTTCTGAAATTCCTTGGCTATCCTCATTAACCCTTTATCTCTCATAATATTGAATTTATGAGATTTTGATATTATCTATTTTGTGAACAATACGTTGAGGTCAGTATGAGTGGCCAGTTACACCCAGTTTAAACAGAAAGAGGAGGATTCTGGCCGGGTACACCCGGTTTAAATGCTAAAAGGTTAAATGAAGTTTCTTGCATGCAAATTGCTTCATCAGCTTCCTTGCACTCAGTGCATCTATCTTGCATGAAACATTTGTATATATATTAAATAAACTTTTGAAATCATTAAGTTTCTAGTCTGAAATAGTGAAATACAAATAGATAGGATAGAAATATATTAGTCTAACGCTTGAAATAGTAGGAAGATAGCCTGAAAGTGGTCATGTAGGAGAAATGGCAAAAATCACCCAGCACAAACTATCAATGTTGGCATTAGGAAGGGCATCCAGCCATAGAAAACCAGCTAGAAACAGTCCTATATGAGCGAGACATGGTCACCCAACCCATCTTGCTTCTAAATGGAATAAACCCGTTTAACCCATGCTGGAGTGGAAGATAGACATTAAACGATGATGATGGTGATGATGATGATGATGGTGATGATGATATGTGGTCATCTACAATTAAAGACTTTCAAGTATTCTGAAATAATTTGAAATATTTAGCAGATATTTGATGGATACCGATACAAAAGAATGTCCAAACAATGACTGTATTACTTGGAGAAACAAAGCAGAATTTAGCTGAACATGTATTTAGTCATGACTGTCTCTTAAAACAAAGGACCGATGACAGTGATGTTTTCTCTCGGATTTTTCTTTCTCTCTTGGTCTCCATCTTTTATGCCCCAACCCCCCTCATGCATGCAGAGACACACACATACACACACCCACATACAAACACATACACACATGCACACACACACACACACACACACACACACACACACACACACACACACAGACACACACACACACAATGTACCTGCTAGAATTTTATGGCCAAAAGGATTGTGAACAAAGTTATGTTGCTATGGTTTTATTATTGTAGGGAGAGGGAGAGAGTATAAAGAGAGAGAGATTGAGAGAGAAAGAGAGAGAGATAGAGAGAGAGAGGATGCGAGAAAGGTTGAGAGAGATAGAGAGAGAGAGGATGAGAGAAAGGTTGAGAGAAAGGTTGAGAGAGAGAGAGAGAGAGAGAGAGAGAGCGAGAGAGAGAGAGAGAGAGAGAGAGAGAGAGAGAGAGAGAGAGAGAGAGAGAGAGAGAGAGAGAGAGAGAGAGAGAGAGAGAGAGATAGAGAAGCTGCTGGGAAATATTCATTTCCTTTCTTCAGTATTGTTATTCATGAAAGAAGGTGAATGAATTTCATTGAAATTTTACAGTATTTCTTTGGTATAAGACACAGCAACACACTAGCTACATAAAACACAGGAACACACTAGCTACATAAGACACAGTAAGACACTAGCTACATATAAGGCACAGTAACACACTAGCTACATAAGACACAGTAAGACACTAGCTACATAAGACACAGAAACACACTAGCTACATATAAGACACAGTAACACACTAGCTACATATAAGACACAGTAACACACTAGCTGCATAAGACACACCAACACACTAGCTACATAAGACACAGTAAGACACTAGCTACATATAAGGCACAGTAACACACTAGCTACATAAGACACAGTAACACACTAGCTACATATAAGACACAGTAACACACTAGCTACACATAAGACACAGTAACACACTAGCTACATATAAGACACAGTAACACACTAGCTACATAAGACACAGCAACACACTAGCTACATATCAGACACAGTAACACACTAGCTGCATAAGACACACCAACACACTAGCTACATAAGACACAGTAAGACACTAGCTACATATAAGGCACAGTAACACACTAGCTACATAAGACACAGTAACACACTAGCTACATAAGACACAGTAACACACTAGCTACACATAAGACACAGTAACACACTAGCTACATAAGACACAGTAACACACTAGCTACATAAGACACAGTAACACACTAGCTACATATAAGACACAGTAACACACTAGCTACACATAAGACACAGTAACACACTAGCTACATAAGACACACCAACACACTAGCTACATAAGACACAGTAACACACTAGCTACATAAGACACAGTAAGACACTAGCTACATAAGACACAGTAACACACTAGCTACATATAAGACACACCAACACACTAGCTACACATAAGACACACCAACACACTAGCTACATAAGACACAGTAACACACTAGCTACACATAAGACACAGTATCACACTAGCTACATAAAAGACACAGCAACACACTAGCTACATAAGACACATCAACACACTAGCTACACATAAGACACAGTAACACACTAGCTACATAAGACACAGTAACACACTAGCTACATAAGACACAGTAACACACTAGCTACATAAGACACAGTAACACACTAGCTACATAAGACACAGTAACACACTAGCTACATAAGACACAGTAACACACTAGCTACATATAAGACACAGTAAGACACTAGCTACATAAGACACAGTAACACACTAGCTACACATAAGACACAGTAACACACTAGCTACATATAAGACACAGTATCACACTAGCTACATAAGACACAGTAACACACTAGCTACATATAAGACACAGTAAGATACTAGCTACATAAGACACAGTAACACACTAGCTACATATAAGGCACAGTAACACACTAGCTACATAAGACACAGTAACACACTAGCTACATATAAGACACAGTATCACACTAGCTACATAAGACACAGTAACACACTAGCTACATATAAGACACAGTAAGATACTAGCTACATAAGACACAGTAACACACTAGCTACACATAAGACACAGTAACACACTAGCTACACATAAGACACAGTAACACACTAGCTACATATAAGACACAGTAACACACTAGCTACACATAAGACACAGTATCACACTAGCTACATATAAGACACAGTAACACACTAGCTACATATAAGACACAGTAAGATACTAGCTACACATAAGACACAGTAACACACTAGCTACACATAAGACACAGTAACACACTAGCTACACATAAGACACAGTAACACACTAGCTACACATAAGACACAGTATCACACTAGCTACATATAAGACACACCAACACACTAGCTACACATAAGACACACCAACACACTAGCTACATAAGACACAGTAACACACTAGCTACATATAAGACACAGTAACACACTAGCTACATATAAGACACAGTAACACACTAGCTACACATAAGACACAGTATCACACTAGCTACATATAAGACACACCAACGCACTAGCTACACATAAGACACACCAACACACTAGCTACATAAGACACAGTAACACACTAGCTACACATAAGACACAGTATCACACTAGCTACATAAGACACAGTAACACACTAGCTACATAAGACACAGTAACACACTAGCTACATAAGACACAGTAACACACTAGCTACATAAGACACAGTAACACACTAGCTACATATAAGACACAGTAACACACTAGCTACATAAGACACAGTATCACACTAGCTACATAAGACACAGTAACACACTAGCTACATAAGACACAGTAACACACTAGCTACATAAGACACAGTAACACACTAGCTACATATAAGACACAGTAACACACTAGCTACATAAGACACAGTAACACACTAGCTACATAAGACACAGTAACACACTAGCTACATAAGACACAGTAACACACTAGCTACATAAGACACAGTAAGACACTAGCTACATAAGACACAGTAACACACTAGCTACATAAGACACAGTAACACACTAGCTACATATAAGACACAGTAACACACTAGCTACATATCAGACACAGTAACACACTAGCTACATAAGACACAGTAACACACTAGCTACATAAGACACAGTAACACACTAGCTACATAAGACACAGTAACACACTAGCTACATAAGACACAGTAAGACACTAGCTACATAAGACACAGTAACACACTAGCTACATATAAGACACAGTAACACACTAGCTACATAAGACACAGTAACACACTAGCTACATATAAGACACAGTAACACACTAGCTACATAAGACACAGTAACACACTAGCTACATAAGACACAGTAACACACTAGCTACATAAGACACAGTAACACACTAGCTACATAAGACACAGTAACACACTAGCTACATATAAGACACAGTAACACACTAGCTACATAAGACACAGTAACACACTAGCTACATAAGACACAGTAACACACTAGCTACATAAGACACAGTAACACACTAGCTACATAAGACACAGTAACACACTAGCTACATAAGACACAGTAACACACTAGCTACATAAGACACAGTAACACACTAGCTACATAAGACACAGTAACACACTAGCTACATAAGACACAGTAACACACTAGCTACATAAGACACAGTAACACACTAGCTACATAAGACACAGTAACACACTAGCTACATAAGACACAGTAACACACTAGCTACATAAGACACACCAACACACTAGCTACATAAGACACAGTAACACACTAGCTACATATAAGACACAGTAACACACTAGCTACATAAGACACAGTAACACACTAGCTACATAAGACACAGTAACACACTAGCTACATAAGACACAGTAACACACTAGCTACATAAGACACAGTAACACACTAGCTACATAAGACACAGTAACACACTAGCTACATAAGACACAGTAACACACTAGCTACATATAAGACACAGTAACACACTAGCTACATATAAGACACAGTAACACACTAGCTACATAAGACACAGTAACACACTAGCTACATAAGACACAGTAACACACTAGCTACATAAGACACAGTAACACACTAGCTACATATAAGACACAGTAACACACTAGCTACATATAAGACACAGTAAGACACTAGCTACATAAGACACAGTAACACACTAGCTACATATAAGACACAGTAACACACTAGCTACATATAAGACACAGTAACACACTAGCTACATATAAGACACAGTAAGACACTAGCTACATAAGACACAGTAACACACTAGCTACATATAAGACACAGTAACACACTAGCTACATAAAAGACACAGTAACACACTAGCTACATATAAGACACAGTAACACACTAGCTACATATAAGACACAGTAAGACACTAGCTACATATAAGACACAGTAAGACACTAGCTACATAAGACACAGTAACACACTAGCTACATAAAAGACACAGTAACACACTAGCTACATAAAAGACACAGTAACACACTAGCTACACATAAGACACAGCAACACACTAGCTACATAAAAGACACAGTAACACACTAGCTACATAAAAGACACAGTAACACACTAGCTACATACGACACAGTAACACACTAGCTACATATAAGACACAGTAACACACTACCTACATAAAAGACACAGTAACACACTAGCTACATATAAGACACAGTAACACACTAGCTACATATAAGACACAGTAACACACTAGCTACATATAAGACACAGTAACACACTAGCTACATATAAGACACAGTAAGACACTAGCTACATAAGACACAGTAACACACTAGCTACATATAAGACACAGTAACACACTAGCTACATAAAAGACACAGTAACACACTAGCTACATAAAAGACACAGTAACACACTAGCTACACATAAGACACAGCAACACACTAGCTACATAAAAGACACAGTAACACACTAGCTACATAAAAGACACAGTAACACACTAGCTACATACGACACAGTAACACACTAGCTACATAAGACACAGTAACACACTAGCTACATATAAGACACAGTAACACACTAGCTACACATAAGACACAGCAACACACTAGCTACATAAAAGACACAGTAAGACACTAGCTACATAAAAGA
>OZ024755.1:35972793-35977793 GCA_964016885.1 Eledone cirrhosa
AAGAGAACTATTGACCTTCAGGAGAAGCAGTGACCCCTGATTGTATTCAGCAACCGAAACAAATATGAAGTACACCAAATCCAACGCTCCTAGGGGCGGCCCTGGTTCTTCTTATTTGTGAGTGTAAACTCGGCCAGATTAGATTATATTTTATCTTAGTAATAAAATACTTTAAAATCTTAGTAAATCCCTCAAAACTCTTCATTAATTTTTATCAAAATATGGTGGTGAAAAGGTTAAAGGATCCAATGATTTAGTAATTGGTTAATTATAAATCTTCTAACTTGGTGACTTTTCTATAAAAACTGAACCTCACAAAGGAGATGACACAGGACCAAACTAAAGTACACAAGAGATGATACAGGACCAAACTAAAGTACACAAGAGATGACACAGGACCAAACTAAAGTACACAAGAGATGACACAGGACCAAACTAAAGTACACAAGAGATGACACAGGACCAAACTAAAGTACACAAGAGATGACACAGGACCAAACTAAAGTACACAAGAGATTATACAGGACCAAACTAAAGTACACGAAAGAGATGACACAGGACCAAACTAAAGTACACAAGAGATGACACAGGACCAAACTAAAGTACACGAAAGAGATGACACAGGACCAAACTAAAGTACACAAGTGATGATACAGGAAGGAAAACTAAAGTACACGAAAGAGATGACACAGGACCAAACTAAAGTACACGAAAGAGATGACACAGGACCAAACTAAAGTACACAAGAGATGATACAGGACCAAACTAAAGTACACAAGAGATTATACAGGACCAAACTAAAGTACACGAAAGAGATGACACAGGACCAAACTAAAGTACACAAGAGATGACACAGGGCCAAACTAAAGTACACAAGAGATGACACAGGACCAAACTAAAGTACATGAAAGAGATGACACAGGGCCAAACTAAAGTACGCAAGAAATGATACAGGACCAAACTAAAGTACATGAAAGAGATGACACAAAACCAAACTAAAGTACACAAGAGATGACACAGGACCAAACTAAAGTACACAAGAGATGACACAGGGCCACACTTAAGTCAACGGAAGAGATGACACAGGACCAAACTAAAGTACACAAGAGATGATACAGGACCAAACTAAAGTACACAAGAGACGACACAGGGCCACACTTAAGTCAACGAAAGAGATGACACAGGACCAAACTAAAGTACACAAGAGATGATACAGGACCAAACTAAAGTACACAAGAGATGACACAGGGCCACACTTAAGTACACAAGAGATGACACAGGACCAAACTAAAGTACACAAGAGATGACACAGGACCAAACTAAAGTACATAAGAGATGACACAGGGCCACACTTAAGTACACAAGAGATGACACAGGACCAAACTAAAGTACATAAGAGATGACACAGGACCAAACTAAAGTACACGAAAGAGATGACACAGGACCAAACTAAAGTACACAAGTTGCTAATACTATCTATCAGTCGCCAACTCCAGGTAGAAGGAGCAACGTGAAATAAAGTGTCTTGCTCAAGGACATAACGCATTGCCCGGTCCGGGAATCAAACTCACAACCTCATGATTGTGAATCCAATTCGCTAACCACTCAGCAACACGCCTTCACTAGTGTCAATATAGTAGGCTGGAATTTGAGGGAGATGGAGCTGTGATTTCTAGCAAGATAAGTAGCTGCTTCCTATAAAGTCTAGTCTAAACTCTGTTCGAACCCAGAAGGTGCGTTAGGTTGGTGCTTATCCCGGTTTCATGGCGTGAAGCGACTGAGAGTACAAGACTTCCCCCTGGACAGGACACCAGTCCATCACAGAGTTAAAGTCTGTCTTAAGTGAGAAGGCTTGTTTGACTGGTGCTTACCCCGGTTTCATAGCGTGAAGCAACTAAGTGTACAAGGCTTCCTCCTGAATAGGACGTTAATCCATTGCAGGGTTAAACCTCCAGCTATTACTGGTACTCATTTTCAGCTGAGTATACTGGAGCAACATGAAATGAAGTGTATTATAGAAACACAATACACAACCAAGCCCAGGAATCAAACCCACGACATTATGATCATCAGTCCAACACCCTTACCACTAGGCCACACACCCCCACTGAGTATACTGGAGCAATGTGAAATGAAGTGTTTTGCTCAAGAACACAACACACAACCAAGCCCAAGAATCAAACCCATGACATTAAGGTCGTAAGTCCAACACCCTTACCACTAGGCCACACACCTCCACTGAGTATACTGGAGCAATGTGAAATGAAGTGTTTTGCTCAAGAACACAACACACAACCCAGCCCAGGAATCAAACCCACGACATTATGATCGTAAGTCCAACACCCTTACCACTAGGCCACGCACCTCTACAGCCTATAAAGGAATGATATATTAGTAACATTGAGAGGCCAGCTACCATTAGATTAATATGGAATATCTTTCATTACTTCACTGGCATTAAAGCTGATAGACGTACTCAGTGGATCGCAAACTTCTTCTTCTCGCGCCACCACCACCCTCACCGGCCACCCACATACCTATAGAAAATGGTACGAGGAAGAGGGGGGGGGGGGGCAAAATATAATTAATACTTATAGATGAATTACTATTTAGTTGTAATTGTCAGATGATGTAAACAATCTTTAATTATCATTTTTGTCAATTATCCCAACACACTAATTCCCAGTTTCAATAACAATACATTCATCATTGTTACTGAGTTTCTCACTTTTTCTTCTGTCTTGTATTCTCTGTTTTTATTATTCTTCAAAGTCTTTCTTTCCAGCTCTTTACACCTCTGCCGTTATAACAACATGTCTGCAACTACAACATATACACTACACTACACTACACTACATTACATTACATTACATTACATTACCATGTCTGCAACTACAACATATACACTACACTACATTACATTACCATGTCTCCTGCTACAACATATACACTACACTACACTACACTACATTACACTACACTACATTACATTACATTACCATGTCTCCTACTACAACATATACACTACACTACACTACACTACACTACACTACACTACACTACATTACATTACATTACCATGTCTCCTACTACAACATATACACTACACTACATTACATTACATTACATTACCATGTCTCCTGCTACAACATATACACTACACTACATTACATTACATTACCATGTCTCTTGCTACAACATATACACTACACTACATTACATTACATTACCATGTCTCCTACTACAACATATACACTACACTACATTACATTACATTACCATATCTCCTACTACAACATATACACTACACTACACTACATTACATTACCATGTCTCCTGCTACAACATATACACTACACTACACTACACTACATTACACTACACTACACTACACTACATTACATTACCATATCTCCTACTACAACATATACACTACACTACACTACATTACATTACCATGTCTCCTACTACAACATATACACTACACTACACTACATTACATTACCATGTCTCCTGCTACAACATATACACTACACTACACTACATTACATTACACTACACTACACTACACTACATTACATTACCATATCTCCTACTACAACATATACACTACACTACATTACATTACATTACCATATCTCCTACTACAACATATACACTACACTACACTACATTACATTACCATGTCTCCTGCTACAACATATACACTACACTACACTACACTACATTACACTACACTACACTACACTACATTACATTACCATATCTCCTACTACAACATATACACTACACTACACTACATTACATTACCATATCTCCTACTACAACATATACACTACACTACACTACATTACATTACCATGTCTCCTACTACAACATATACACTACACTACACTACATTACATTACCATATCTCCTACTACAACATATACACTACACTACACTACATTACATTACCATGTCTCCTACTACAACATATACACTACACTACACTACATTACATTACCATATCTCCTACTACAACATATACACTACACTACACTACATTACATTACCATATCTCCTACTACAACATATACACTACACTACACTACATTACATTACCATGTCTCCTGCTACAACATATACACTACACTACACTACACTACATTACCATGTCTCCTGCTACAACATATACACTACACTACACTACCATATACTCTACCATGTCTCATACTACAACATATACACTACACTACATTACATTACATTACCATGTCTCCTACTACAACATATACACTACACTACACTACACTACATTACCATGTCTCCTGCTACAACATATACACTACACTACACTACCATATACTCTACCATGTCTCATACTACAACATATACACTACATTACATTACCATGTCTCCTACTACAACATATACACTACACTACACTACACTACATTACCATGTCTCCTGCTACAACATATACACTACACTACACTACCATGTCTCATACTACAACATATACACTACACTACATTACATTACATTACCATGTCTCCTACTACAACATATACACTACACTACATTACACTACATTACCATGTCTCCTACTACAACATATACTCTACACTACACTACATTACCATGTCTCCTACTACAACATATACACTACACTACACTACACTACATTACATTACCATGTCTCCTACTACAACATATACACTACACTACACTACATTACCATGTCTCCTACTACAACATATACACTACACTACACTACACTACATTACATTACCATGTCTCCTACTACAACATATACTCTACACTATATTACCATGTCCCCTACTACAACATATACACTACACTACACTACATTACCATGTCTCCTACTACAACATATACACTACACTACACTACACTACATTACATTACCATGTCTCCTACTACAACATATACACTACACTACACTACACTACACTACACTACACTACACTACATTACCATGTCTCCTACTACAACAT
>OZ024755.1:35982793-35995293 GCA_964016885.1 Eledone cirrhosa
TTGAAGGAGAACTACTATGACCTTATGTGTTGGTGTTTAACCTTTTAGCATTTAAACCAGCCATATCCGGGCAGAATGCTCTCACCTCTTTCTGTTCAAACTCATATATATATATGAGAAGAAGAATACTGCGTGGTTGCACATGGGTTACATATGAAAAAATTAGTCCCTCGTCAGTGATTTGCCAACCATCATTGATATTTCATCGCATTAAAAATCAGATACCTCAGGTTGGTGCGAGCAATAACTAAAAAAAGTTATTGGGACAAGTAAATCGCGTAAGGCGAGGGGGACAAGTAAACAACATAGAAGGATAAAAGCAAACCGAAGATAGGAAAATAAACAAGCAACATGGTTGTCCGGTCAGCATAAGCTGGGTGGGTTTCATGAGCGAGAGAGGTACAGACCGTGTTGATGTGTGTGAGATGTAAGCAAGAAGTGACCCACACAAGCCAAACGGGAGGAAGTGAGAAGGGGAGAAACAGAGAGTGAGTGAGTGGAAGTGTGAGGAAGAGGTCAGTCGAGAGAAAGTGTAACTGACAGAGGGGGCGAAAGAAGGTGAGAGAAACAGAGAGAACGGGGAAGCAGTAAGAGAGAAACAGAAAAACGCAGCCGAGGTAAATATGTATAAAAAACATGATATATATATATATATATATAAACAAATGGATATCAACAGAGAGAGAGGGGAGGGGGAATGGTATGAATATAGAAAACAAATGGACAGAGGGAGGGGGAGAGGGGAAGAGAGGAGTGCAGAGATAGAGGGAGAGAAGAAGAAGAGAGGGGTGGAGAGACAGAGAGAGAGGGGTGGAGAGAAGGACAGAGAAGAGAGATGAGATACATATATAATGGTTTCAGATCTAACCAACAGACTTCACAGAAAATGACAGAGTGCCAACTAATACAGATTCTATATTGTAGATTGTCTCCAATCCTTACGAACATGGAAAGAGACATTAAAGCAAAATATTGTGATTATAGGAGAGAAGACAGTAAAAGTGGTGCTGTTGGTTTATGTGCAAAGGCAGTATGATTCATTTTGTAAGATATGAGTAATGTTGCTGTTGAGGCATGGTTATTACGTTGCTCAAAGTTTATCACAAAATAATAAGGTTCCCAAAATAGGCTAGTGTAGAAAAGAGCATTCTAATGCTTTAGGCAGGGCTCTGCTTTTCACAATCAAGTAACATTAGATTTCTCTTCTACTTCAACAACACTAGCATATTCCATTTTGTGTATGTTAATAGAAGTGTTTTTTACTTCATAACAGACTATCATTAGTCCAAACAAAATCTGGAAATTGACTTTGATCATCTATCTAGGGCAGGTAAAATTCCTGAGATCCATGGACGAGGTTCTCTCCAGCGGTCTCTGTCCCTCATCATCGCTGCCATGTCCTGATCGGTGTCTGTCCTTAGGGCATCAACATATGTCAACCCCGGTCTCCTTCTTCTAGTGTGTCCATGCAGGGGCTCCCCACAGGAGCACTGAGTGTAGTGTCAACTCTGGATGTTGGTGAACATGTCCAGCTAACCTCAGTCTCCTCTGTGCTACTTTAAAGCTGACTTTCGGAAGGCTCCCGTACAGCTCTGAGGTCTTCATCTTCAGTGTATACTGATTAATGCTCAGAGTCATTCTCAGCATTCTCGTGTAGCACTCATCCACCATTTGAGTGAATTGCTTGGTCAGTGTCCAAGCTCCAGACCCGTACAGCAGCACAGACTCCACTACAGCAACAAAGAGACGGATCTTCTGCTTTATTTTGATCATTAAGGAATATATAGAAGGCCATTCATCATCCTCAGCATCATTACCATTTTATGTCTGCTTTTCCATGCTTCCATGGGATGGACTAGTCTTTTTCAACATAGCATCCCTCCACTCATTGTTGCTTTTTATCAACTCTCTGAGTTTCAGTGATTTGAAATTGGCTCGCATCATCTCCATCCACGTCTTCCTCTACTGCACTGCCTTCTTCATTCAATGATCATCATTTATACACATCACATGTCTATACCAGCACAGTCTTCTCTCTTGCATACTTGCAAATGAACATGATAATCAGTGAAGATGTCCCAGATATGTGTGATGAAAGATTGATGAGAAACTATATTTATATTTTTAGCTGTTGGTCAATCAATGATAAACACTGATTGCCAGCTAAATTATTTATCTATATATTACTAAACCTCTCTGATTGCTTGCTTGTCTGTAATTTAATACAGCCAAAAGGGAGCATCATGGGAAAATACTTTGAAAAGGAGCTGTCCCTGAAATGGGGATACAAATGGAATGAAACAAGTCTCGTGTAAATCGAAGCATGGGTTCCAGAGATATGGGGTTTTCTGGGTACCTTCATAAACAGAGAGAGAGAAGAATAGAGAGAGGGAGAAGAGATAGAGAAGGCGAAGGATAGAGAGAGTGAGAGGAGATAGAGAAGGAGAATGGAAGAGAGAGAACTGGTGGTGTTGTTGTGTATATATATGAGTGTGTGTGCATATATATATATTAGTGTGTGTGCATATATATATATTAGTGTGTGTGCATATATATATATTAGTGTGTGTGCATATATATATATATATTAGTGTGTGTGCATATATATATATATTAGTGCGTGTGCATATATATATATTAGTGTGTGTGCATATATATATATTAGTGTGTGTACATATATATATATTAGTGTGTGTACATATATATATATATTAGTGTGTGTGCATATATATATATATTAGTGTGTGTGCATATATATATATTAGTGTGTGTGCATATATATATATTAGTGTGTGTGCATATATATATATTAGTGTGTGTACATATATATATATTAGTGTGTGTGCATATATATATATTAGTGTGTGTGCATATATATATATTAGTGTGTGTGCATATATATATATATTAGTGTGTGTGCATATATATATATTAGTGTGTGTGCATATATATATATATTAGTGTGTGTGCATATATATATATTAGTGTGTGTGCATATATATATATTAGTGCGTGTGCATATATATATATTAGTGTGTGTACATATATATATATTAGTGTGTGTGCATATATATATATATTAGTGTGTGTACATATATATATATTAGTGTGTGTACATATATATATATTAGTGTGTGTACATATATATATATTAGTGTGTGTGCATATATATATATATTAGTGTGTGTACATATATATATATTAGTGTGTGTACATATATATATATTAGTGTGTGTACATATATATATATTAGTGTGTGTGCATATATATATATATTAGTGTGTGTGCATATATATATATTAGTGTGTGTACATATATATATATTAGTGTGTGTGCATATATATATATATATTAGTGTGTGTGTGCATATATATATATATTAGTGTGTGCGCATATATATATATATGCACTTCCGCTATATCGTTGCCACCACGACCACGACCACCACTTCAACTACCATATATACAGAAAGAGATAGTGTGTGATGTCAACACTTCCGGTGGCGATCACTTAAATAAACATACTAATTTTCTGTCACTAATTTTCTCCTAATGCAGTTTATATATAATATCGTCTTTTTTTAATGTATCGTGGATTACGTTACTGATTAAATAAGACAGTGTAACGCAGTCTTCGTTCAATTATGATTTTATTTGATGTATCATATCTACATGTATATATACCTGCGTATAATATCAATATACACACTTCCCATGCTAGCAGAAAACCACCCGAAGGGTGGTTTTTCTACTAGTAACGATAACGGAAACACCTTCTCCATTCTATCCACTGGAGCTGTGGGGAGGCCAGCATGTGGGACTCCATTTTCTCACTATACAGAGAGATGGGGAGGGCAAGAGAGATGGAGGCGATGATAGCGGGAGTTCAGCTCTTCCACGTTCAGACCATATCCTTGTGGTTATGTTCCTCAAGCCCTAGTGCAGTAATGAAATTCGAGACACTTGTTACTCGATTCCAATTTTGTAGCACTTAAGACATTATATAAAAGCTTCTTATCACATGGCCTAATGGTTAGGATGTTTGCAGTACAATCTTAATGTCATCAGTTCAAATCCTGGACAGGCTGCTGTGTTGTGTTCTTGAGCAAGACACTTTACTTCAAACTGCTCCAGTACACTCAGCTGAGAGTGGGTAACAGCAGTAGCTGGGAAGCTAATCCTGTGATAGACTGGCATCCTATCCAGGAAGAGTCTTGTACTTTCAGTTGCTTAACGCCAACAGAACTGGCGATAAGCACCGGCCTGATGAGCCTTCAGCTTAGAACAGACTTTAACTTTAACTAACAACTTATCAGCATCTATGTGATTAACGTGAATCGGGACTCGTAGATTAAGCCCTTAGCATTCACATTATTCTATATTTACTATTGCATTTTCACAGAAAAGACCTTACCTCACATAATTATCTGATATAATATTGAATCTATGAGATTTTGATATTATTTATTTTGAGAACAATACTGTCGGTGTGGGCAGCCAATTATAACCTGTTTGAACTGAAAGAGGCGAGAAAATTCTGGCCAGAAATGGCCGCTTTAAATGCTAAAGGGTTAAGATGATGTAACCATGTAAAGATTAATAACTTCAATAGCTAAAATCTGTCCGAAGAGATAAATCAGTCTCTTCTATACATAAAAACCAACATGTTTAGTTGGTTTTCAAATACAAAATAGATTGAAATGTAAGCAGTCCAACATTTTTCATGTCTGCATTAAGAATTCTTCTAAGAAAAAGCAACAGTTTATTAGAAATATGGGTAATATGTATTAGCATTTCCACAAATTCTATAAATTCTAGTCCATTGAAAATATTACCAATAGGTTCGTCTGACCCCAGCAGTTTGTTATAAGAAATGTATTCCCACATCTTAATCTAACATAGTTCACAAAGAACATCTTTCCATTGCAGTGATTACCTAGTCATTATTCACAACAGGCCATAGCTGGGTTTAATGGTGAGGAGCAACACAATGTACATGTGCACAACTAAATATATGCTGAGTCAAACAAATAATAACTAGCATTTCTTAAATCCCACCACCTTGCCAACACCCAACCTTTTAGCTGATCTCTGTACTTCCTAGTTATCTTATCTACTGGCCAGCCAGCCAGCCAGCCAGACAGTCAACCAACCAACCAACCAGTCAGTCAGTCAGTCAGCCAGACAGTCAACCAACCAACCAGTCAGTCAGTCAGCCAGACAACCAACCAACCAGTCAGTCAGTCAGCCAAACAGTCAACCAACCAACCAGTCAGTCAGTTACCCAGCCAGCCAACCAGTCAGTCAGCCAGCCAGGCAGTTAACCAACCAACCAACCAACCAGTCAGTCAGTCAGTCAGCCAGACAGCCAACCAAACAACCAACTAACAAGCCAACCAACCAACCAACCAACCAGCCTACCAACCAACCAACCAACCAACCAACCAACCAACAAGCCAGCCAACCAACCAACCAACCAACCAACAAGCCAACCAACCAACCAACCAACCAACCAACCAAACAACCAACCAACCAACAAGCCAGCCAACCAACCAACCAACCAACAAGCCAACCAACCAACCAAACAACCAACAAGCCAACCAACCAACCATCCAGCCAGCCAACCAACCAACCAACCAGCCAGCCAGCCAGCCAACCAACCAACCAAACAACCAACAAGCCAACCAACAAGCCCTTAGCCGACATTCACCAGATTCATGAAAAACGGCTCGGTGACCTGTTAGCCTTCTTCATCCACATACCCAGCTATTGTGAGTAATTGCCATTTAAAGAAGCTTCTGGCAAAGAAAGTATAGAAGGAAATAGAAAGTAATAAAAAAAAAAAAGACACAAAAAAAAACAAAAAACAGAAATGGTTGGTGGTGGGGGAATAACAACAACAACAACAAAGTTGAAGATTAATTATTCATAAGATGTGATATTCAAGTTGTTTTGCCTGCACAAGATCAAGTCAGTGCCGCAGCAGATAGAGAAGATGAAGACACTGGAGAGAGACAATCTATTGCATCATCTCTTTCCAAATAAACAGATAGCTTAAGCTATGATGCAGAATATTACAAAAGAGAACCCCATTCCTTCCTCAAATGATGATGTGTGCATATTGTCATGCATGAGTGCATTGTACAGACAAACCATATATATATACATACATACATACATACATTCATTCATGATGGCTGCCCACTCGTTATCGAGTATGGCCATTGCACGAAAAAAAAAAAAAAATAATTGTTTCTACTTTTGGCACAAGGCCAGCAATTACCCAGTGCATTACTGGTACTATATTTTATCGACTCCTGTAAGGATGAAAGGCAAAGTTAACCTCAGCGGGATTTGAACGCAGAATGGCAAGGGCCATAACTCTATGCGTCAATGCATGGCGTCCGACCCTCTACCGATTCTGCCAATACCTATAATAATAATTGTTTCTTATATAGGTAGAAGGCCAATAATTTAGGGGGAGGGTAAGTCGATTAAATCAACCCCAATACGTTACTGGTTCTTTATTTTGAACTAAGAATGTAGAGGGCCGCAACTCTATGCTGCAAAGCATGGCATCCGACCCTCTGCTGATACTGCCAATCCACAATGATAACAATAACAAAAGAAAAAAAATATATATATATATACACATATACACACACATATGCACATACATACACACACACATGTACATATCTATATATACATTTACACACTTATACATATCTATATACACACACACAAAAACCCACACATACATATACAGACACAATAACAATTATACATTTATACATACATAGATAGATACACACATACATACATGAATAAATACATACATATAACTGCATGTACATGTTCAGATACAAAGCATATACACATGCACACATATAACTCAAAGCATACACATCCACACATACAATAACATCTATACCTACACACACATGCATACAGACATACATATCTACCTAGTTGATGTTGCGTAAAGTCCAATGAGAGAGTCTTGTACATACATGATGGCTGCCCCCTCATTATCGAGTATGGCCATTGCACGATATAACATTATTAATAATTATCAATTAAGCTATAGTGCAATGCCTGTGCATGAAGGTATTTTTTAAAGTGAGGAAAGACTGTGCACTGAGCCAATCCCACTCTCTGAGCAACAGTCGCTATAACCCGAAAAGAAGAAAAGATCAACATCATCAGTAACTACTGAGCTGTAGGTTTTATGTTGGAGTTATCTCAGTTTCCTGAGTTGCCTTCTCTTAGAAGAATGCCCTGACAAGGGCTAGGGGTCCTTCACTCCAAGTGGTTTAACTGCGCGATTGGGTATCCAGCCCGACTATTTCTATGGCGCTGCACATATATACACATATGTATACATGTATATACATATATACATACACATACATATGTACATGTATAATATACATATTTACACATTTTTGGATGGCCGTTGATTCTTATCAGTTCTTTCACCCTTTGTCAGGTTTTGTTTTTTGTCCTGCAGGGTGTCCAAAATCACCCTCCTCATCAAGTAAATTTGGTGAGCTTGCCGGTTTAGTTGCTGACAACCCGACCATGTGACAGGTTGTACTGGGTTACATGTTACCAGAAGCACTCGAGAGTGACCCACATACATACCCCCCCCCCCCACACACAATTATTTATACTAGCAGAAAAAACACCCTTAGAGTGGTTTTCTGCTAGCATATGTACTGTGCATATTGATATTATACACAAATATATATGCATGTAGGCACATGGCTTAGTGGTTAGAGCATTGGCCTTGCAATCGAAAGGTTGTGAGTTCAATTCTCAGACCGGGTGATGTGTTGTTTCCTTGAGCAAGACACTTTATTTCACATTGCTCCAGTTTACTCAGCTGTAGAAATGAGATGATAGGGACTGAGGTCCCTATCATTCCACTGTAAAGTGGTAGTGGAGGTGCCACGGCAAAAAAAGCACCCAGCACTCACTGTAAATGAGGTTGGTGTTAGGAAGGGCATCCAGCTGTAGAAATCAAGCCAGAATCACTTCCCGTCCCACCCTTGCAAGCAGGGAAAAGTGGACGTAAAATGAAATGATGATGAATGATGATGTAGATATGTCAAATAAAATCTTAATTGACAATATACACAGAAATTGAAGAGAGACTGTGTTACACTCTCTTCTGTAATCAGTAAAGTAATCCATGATATATTTATAAAAGATGTTATTATATATAAACTGTATTACGGTGAAATGTTATGAAAACGAGAAAGGAGAAAATTAGTGACGGAAATATAAACCTTATATAACAATGCAAATATATGAACGTTTATATATAACTAGCAGTGTTACCCGGCGTTGCACGGGATAAGGTATTTTGGAACGCGGGCTGCCAACAGACCTAATCGTGGAAAAACTGCATGCCTTGACAATATGTAAAGAAAATAATAATTGTTGTGGGATTAGCTCTCTCTCTCTCTCTCTTTTTATATATACACACACATATGAATTTGTTTTGCAAGGTTTTTTATATGAAATCGTGTATTGAAACAAATTGCGTAGACATTACAATACAACACGAGAGAACATAATAGTACCACTGATGATGTCACAAATCTGTGACGAAAGAAGTTGATAGACTTTATATATATATATATATATATATATATATATATATATATATATATATAGATAGATTTTGAGTTTATGTTGGTTGTATACCAACACCTCAGTATGCAGGCTGGAGCACTCGACGAAGTGCGCAGGTTGGTTTGGTTACTCCGGAGTAGTGTAAAATAAAGTTAAATAAAAGTCAAATGATAAAAATTTAGCTTCGTTTATTACTGCTGTATATATTTCAGTGACAGCCATCTTTGGCTGTGACCTCTTCAAGCAGTTTGAATATTGAGTATTGACAATATTATACACCTAAACAACATATGTACTTGTCTATACCATACTAATTCAAATTGCCTGAAGAGGTCACAGCCAAAGATGGCTGTCACTGAAATATATAAAGCAGTAATAAACGAAGCTAAATTTTAATCATTTGACTTTTATTTAACTTCATTTTATATATATATATATATATATATCTGTATTTTTAACCGTTGGTCAATCAATGATAAACATTGATTGCCATATAAATTGACTATGGAGATATAAAAGATACAGAAGCGAAAACCAATCCAAACCAAACAGTGATTGTGTCTTATTATTATTTCTGGCAATATTATAACAATATGACCCCACCAAATATAACAATACACACACACACACATATATATATGTATATATATATATATATATAACATTAATTCAAAATATTAACAAAATAGATATTCTTGTGATCAATTATATTTTATTATACATATTTCAGAGGTACTGAGTTAAGTTCAACAGTACGTCCTCATCAGATAAAATAAAATGATACATGACATACCCTGACATGGTAGATGGTTAAGATTCAATCAAGGTAGTGATTAACTTATGAAAAAACTCAATATTTATACCCTAATATTGAGAACATGAGATACCGTAATACAAACAATAGAGAGGGTGTATGTAATGGATTTTAAGAAATACATGGCATCAATATAACATTAAAGACAAAAATTTAATATACTCGATCTTTTGGACGAAGCTTTGTAATAGTGGAATTTATACAAACTCTTCAATATCAATTAACTGCAACCTCTGTACAAAGGAGACCCTATTAATAATTAATAATTATGAAAACTTAATTAACAAAAAAAGTGAATTATTCTCAAACTGCCTTCATAAAGCCTTGTCTACATTCCAAGCCTCGCAAAAAGTCCGGAAAAAACAGTAAACAATCAGGCCTCATTTTTGATGTCTCTTATCAACTGTTGAACATATAAGTCATAACGGCTTATAAAACTTTAATAATACTTTATCTTCTAATCATTTATAATAGAATTAATGTCTGAATAAAGGACACTTGTTTGATAACTTGTTTACTTGATAGATATACATACCCTTTGATTTTTTGGATATTTATAACTTTGATTCAGATCTTTATTTATCTGTCTCTGTTTTAAATATATAGTTTGGATATTTAACTTGTAAATTTACTGATTATAATTTGAACTGTGGATCATTCATGCGTTTGCATATTTTATATATATATATTTTACTCATTTTGAGTATGTTTTGGGGGACTCAGAAAGTGGGATTTGCACTGGGTTTTTTTATGTATATCTAGGTATGAATTTAACAAACCATAATAACTGACAAATATTGGTCTATCTCTCCACTGAACTGGAGGTAAAATTACAATTGTAGCATTACTAACAATGATTATAATTGTTATTTTTTGTTAAATGTATACCGTTTCATTAATACCTATAATTATATCTATATATAGTTGTACAAATATCTTTATCTAGTGTAATAACATAATCGTAGTTACATTTATAAATAATTTAGACACTCAAATGACTTTATATTGTTATGAGTGTTTGGTATTCCCAGGAAGGTCGAATTTATATAATCATTTACTTAATATAATATAATATAATATAATATAATATAATATAATATAATATAATTTAATTTAACTTATTTTGTTTTATTCTATTTTAATTAAATTTAGAGTACCTTCAGTTTTTTCAAACATTCAGCGCTTCTTTATATCACATTCGCTAAAATATTTTAGAGATATCTTTTCTATACTTTATTAAAACCCTATTGCATTTAATTCTAATTTTGAGCATCTTTAAATTTCACAAATAATTCATTTTCTTTTATTTGTATATTTATTTTGTATCTAGCCCCTATCACTAGGACTTATAGTTTTGACTTATATCTTTATAGTATATATCAACTAAATGAAAATAATTGATATAAATGATATAAATCATTAATTCTTTAACAATATTTTTAACTATATATATTTTTGAGCAATATCTTCAGGAAATTATTTACTATATTGCAATATTGCAATATAGTAATAATAATATATTATTTATATTTAAAAGGTATCACCTCAACTATGAACAAATAATAAACTATAATCTTGGTATTTTATGATCATTGCATATATATAGTTGAAAATTCTGACTTCTTTAAGTTTAATTATAAGGCCAGTTGATACTTTAGGCACTCAAACTTTTTAACAATAAATTCTTTAATAATTATAACAATAATTATCTTATAAATTATATTATAGAAACTGTTGTCAATATTATAAGTAATTTTGGTAAAGATTACCTTCGTGAGGATATAAAACATTATATATATATATATTTTCTTTTCTCGTGTTTCGTAAATCCTTTAAATTTGTCTTCATAAAATTTGAATTTAGAAATTTAACATAATTATATTATAATATTAATACAAATACCTTTTAAAACCTAAAATATGATTCTTTACCCAGAAATAACATAAATTAAATATTTTGAAAATTAACCGCCAACTATATTATATAGAAATCTGTGTGTATAGAAACTTGAACATAAATTACTCCCCTTTGTCTCTCTCTTTAATCATCTTTCATCTGTCTTCTCAAGCCACATACTAAATATATTATCACAGTAGCTGTTTCTTCCTCTATTCTTTCTTTTCCCTCCTCTTTCTCTAGTAGTTTTTAAAAGTTAAAAATGTTATAACTGTTATATTGATGCCATGTATTTCTTAAAATCTATTATATACACCCTTTCTATTGTTTGTATTACGTTATCTCATGTTCTCAATATTAGGGCATAAATATTGAGTTTTCTCATAAGTTAATCACTACCTTGATTGAATCTTAACCATCTACCATGTCAGAGTATGTCATGTATCATTTTATTTTATCTGATGAGGACGTACTGTTGAACTTAACTCAGTACCTCTGAAATATGTATAATAAAATATAATTGATCACAAAAATATCTATTTTGTTAATATTTTGAATTAATATTAATAACTCTGGAAAACATTTTCAGTTGAGTGCTTCCAATCTATTGTAAAACTCATTCTTTGATGTATTCATTGAACCTTGTTTAACTCTTAAATATATATATATATATATATATATATATATATATATATATATATATATATATAAATATATACACATATACATATATATACACATATATACATATATTTACATATACATATATACATACATATATATATATATATATATATGTATATATATATATATATATATGTGTGTATATAGAATAGCAATGTGATGTTATTTATTCGAATCTGGAGGGGGAGGTCTATTAAAAAGATCTCAAACCTATAACATCCATGAATAGCGAAAATATTTCTTTGGTCAGTCATTGAGGTCCAAATAGATTAAATTAACCGATATAAAAGACACAGAAGCGAAAACCAACCAAACAGTGAGTGTGTTCTGTTATTAATTCTGGCAATATTATTACACAAATATGACCCTCACCAAGTATAACAATATATATATATACATATATATATATATATACCTATATATATTTACATATACATATATTAACACACATATTTCATTTCATT
>OZ024755.1:36002793-36027793 GCA_964016885.1 Eledone cirrhosa
TGAGAAAGACACTATAGGTGAGAGAAAGACACTATAGGTAAGAGAAAAACACTATAGGACAGGTAAGAGAAAAACACTATAGGACAGGTAGAAGAAAGACACTATAGGTAGGAGAAAGACACTGTAAGACAGGTAGGAAAAGACACTATAGAACAGGTAGGAGAAAGACACTATAGGACAGGTAGGAGAAAGACACTATAGGACAGGTCGGAGAAAGACAATATAGGGCAGGTAAGAGAAAGACACTATAGGACAGGTAAGAGAAAGACACTATAGGACAGGTAGGAGAAAGGCACTATAGGTAAGAGAAAGACACTATAGGACAGGTAAGAGAAAGACACTATAGGACAGGTAGGAGAAAGACACTATAGGACAGGTAAGAGAAAGACACTATAGGACAGGTAGGAGAAAGGCACTATAGGTAAGAGAAAGACATTATAGGACAGGTAAGAGAAAGAAACAATAGGACAGGTAGGAGAAAGACGATATAGGACAGGTAGGAGAAAGACAATATAGGACAGGTAAGAGAAAGACACTATAGGACAGATAGGAGAAAGACACTATAGTTCAGGTCAGAGAAAGGCACTATAGGACAGGTAGGAGAAAGGCACTATAGGTAAGAGAAAGACACTATAGGACAGGTAAGAGAAAGACACTATAGGATAGGTAGGAGAAAGACAATATAAGACAGGTAAGAGAAAGACACTATAGGACAGGTAAGAGAAAGACACTATAGGACAGGTAAGAGAAAGACACTATAGGACAGGTAGGAGAAAGACACTATAGAACAGGTAAGAGAAAGACACTATAGAACAGGTAGGAGAAAGACACTATAGGACAGGTAGGAGAAAAACACTATAGGACAGATAGGAGAAAGACACTATAGGACAGATAGGAGAAAGACCCTATAGGACAGGTAGGAGAAAGGCACTATAGGACAGATAGGAGAAAGACACTATAGGACAGATAGGAGAAAGACCCTATAGGACAGGTAAAATAAAGACACTATAGGACAGGTAAGAGAAAGACACTATAGGATAGGTAGGAGAAAGACACTATAGGACAGGTAAGAGAAAGACACTATAGGACAGGTAGGAGAAAGACACTATAGGACAGGTAAGAGAAAGACACTATAGGACAGGTAGGAGAAAGACACTATAGAACAGGTAAGAGAAAGACACTATAGGACATGTAGGAGAAAGACACTATAGGACATGTAGGAGAAAGATACTATAGGACAGATAGGAGAAAGACACTATAGGACAGATAGGAGAAAGACCCTATAGGACAGGTAGGAGAAAGGCACTATAGGACAGATAGGAGAAAGACACTATAGGACAGATAGGAGAAAGACCCTATAGGACAGGTAAAATAAAGACACTATAGGACAGGTAAGAGAAAGACACTATAGGATAGGTAGGAGAAAGACACTATAGGACAGGTAAGAGAAAGACACTATAGGACAGGTAGGAGAAAGACACTATAGGACAGGTAAGAGAAAGACACTATAGAACAGATAAGAGAAAGACACTATAGGACAGATAGGAGAAAGACAATATAGGACAGGTAAGAGAAAGACACTATAGGACATGTAGGAGAAAGACACTATAGGACAGATAGGAGAAAGACACTATAGGACAGATAGGAGAAAGACACTATAGGACAGATAGGAGAAAGACACTATAGGCCAGGTAAGAGAAAGACACTATAGGACAGGTATGAGATAGACACTATAGGTAAGAGAAAGACACTATAGGACAGGTAAGAGAAAGACACTATAGATAAGAGAAAGACACTATAGGACAGGTAAAAGAAAGACACTATAGGTAAGAGAAAGACACAATAGGACAGGTAAGAGAAAGACACTATAGGACAGGTAAGAGAAAGACACTATAGGACAGGTAAGAGAAAGACACTATAGGACAGGTAAGAGAAAGACACTATAGGTAAGAGAAAGACAGAATAGGACAGGTAAGAGAAAGACACTATAGGACAGGAAAGAGAAAGACACTATAGGTAAGAGAAAGACACTATAGGACAGGTAAGAGAAAGACACTATAGGACAGGTAAGAGAAAGACACTATAGGACAGGTAAGAGAGAGACACTATAGGTAAGAGAAAGACACTATAGGACAGGTAGGAGAAAGGCACTATAGGTGGGAGAAAGACAATTGTAAAACAATATTTTCTAAACACAGGTGATAGTTCAACAGTTGATTTATTTTTAAATATAATAAATATGTATTCCATAACTATTTGTTTTGTGAAATATATTGATGTTATGAAACATTCTAAGATTATTTGGGGTTAAACACGGTACGATGCAAATTATCAATATTCATAGTATGTAAATGATCTTGCCAAATTTGCATAAAAGTTGAAGTTTTCTACTCTCCAAATTCTGCAGCGAAGCTCTTTCATTATAATCTTTTCCAGAATGAATAAATAAATAGATAAATAGATAAATAAATGTATGTATGTGTGTATGTATGTGTGCATGTATGTGTGCATGTGTATGACTGTATGTATGTGTGTACATATGTGTGCATGTATGTAACTGTGTATGTATGTACGTACCTAACTTTATGTATGTAACTGTATATATGTATGGATGTAGTTATGTATATGTAAGTATGTATGTAACTGTATGTATGTCTGTATGTATATATGTATGTACGTATGTATGTATGTAACTGTACGTATGTATGTAACTATTAGTATGTATGTATCTATATGTATGTATGTAACTATATGTATATATGTTAGTATGCAACTTTATGTATGTATGTAACTATATGTATATATGTATGCAACTATATGTATATATGTATGTATGTATGTAACTATATGTATATATGTATGTATGTATGTAACTATATGTATATATGTATGTAACTATATGTATGTATGTAACTATATGTATATATGTATGTAAACTATATGTATATATGTATGTATGTAACTTTATGTATGTATGTTTATAACTATATATATGTATGTAACTATATGTATGTATGTATGTATGTAACTATATGTATATATGTATGTAACTATATGTATGTATGTATGTAACTATATGTATATATTTATGTATGTTTGTTTATAACTATATGTATGTATGTAACTATATGTATGTATGTATGTATGTAACTATATGTATATATGTATGTATGTAACTTTTTGTATGTATGTTTGTAACTTTATGTATGTATGTATGTAACTATATGTATGTATGTATGTATATATGTATGTATATAACTATATGTATGTATGTAACTATATGTATGTAACTATAATGTATTCTCTCTTAGTCCTGTTTACTCTGCCTGTTTTACTGTTTGACCACAGTTCAGCAACTGGTATAATTATGCAATTATTCCATATTTACATATTTCTGCTTGTGATTTACCCCTGTTCCAATGGTTTGGTTGTTCAGTCAGTTAAAGTTTTTATTCTAAATTCATTTGTTTATTTCGTGGACAGTCTTAGATTTGGCACTAAGCATTCTATTGTGATAAAACACAATACTGCCTTAGAAGTGTGTGAAACTGTTGTAGCAAGCAGTAGTGCTACTTTATCATGGCGGAGTAATTTGGTTGTGCTTGGTCAGTTGCCAGTCCTTAGGGTTGGTGGTGTAGGAATACTAAGAACGACTTCTGCACAGCAATAGTGCTACTTTATCACGGCGGAGTAATTTGGTCGTGCTTGGTCAGTTGCGAGTCCTTAGGGTTGGTGGCGTAGGAATACTAAGAACGACTTCTGCCCAGCAATAGTGCTACTTTATCACGGCGGAGTAATTTGGTCGTGCTTGGTCAGTTGGCAGTCCTTAGGGTTGGTGGTGTAGGAATACTAAGAACGACTTCCGGCCAGCAATAGTGCTACTTTATCACGGCGGAGTAATTTGGTCGTGCTTGGTCAGTTGCGAGTACTTAGGGTTGGTGGCGTAGGAATACTAAGAACGACTTCTGCCCAGCAATAGTGCTACTTTATCACGGTGGAGTAATTTGGTTGTGCTTGGTCAGTTGCCAGTCCTTAGGGTTGGTGGCGTAGGAATACTAAGAACGACTTCTGCCCAGCATCAATTTCACGCCTAATTAAAATATATGATTGTTTCTACTTTTGGCACAAGGCCAGCAATTACCCAGTACATTACTGGTACTTTATTTTATCGACCTCGTAAGGATGAAAGGCAAAGTTAACCTCGGCGGGATTTGAACTCAGACCATAAAGGGACGTAACTCTATGCTTCAAAGCATGGCGTCCGACCCTCTACCGATACTGCCAATCCACAATAATAATTTCTACTTTTGGCACAAGGCCAGCAATTACCCAGTACATTACTGGTACTTTATTTTATCGACCCCGTAAGGATGAAAGACAAGGTTGACCTCGGCGGGATTTGAACTCAGAATGGAAAGGGCCGTAACTATGCGTCAAAGCATGGCGTCCGACCCTCTACCGATACTGCCAATACAATAATAATGATACTCGATTTGTTTGTGAGCAATTTCTGTTTCTTTTTTCAACGAGCGTGAAACTAATAAGACTGTAATTGTATGTTATAGAGACAAACAACAGATCTGTTTCAAATCCCTCTTACACAATAACTAAACATGCACCCAAATACCACTTTCAATGCTACATACTTGAAATACAGCACATAATTAAAATGCAATCTAAATCACACACACACACACTTTGAAAACATACACTTTCACGTACACACACACATGCAGTGACAGAGACAAACAAACATACAACTGCACAACACCATACTATACATATCCGCTCTCCGCAACTCTGCTATGCCACATCACACTCAACACACAGGCACTCGTCAGACTTCACACACAAACACCATACAATCTACTGTTTGCCAGAAAATTCCTTTATCATTTGTTAAGAGAGGCAGGAGCTCACTAAACCTTCTCCATCCTCCACTTATTCTCGCTGTTATGATTTCAAAACAACCACCTTCACTACTCTAAATTAAGACACTTAGGTAACAGATGCGACCAACTTCTGCAGTACATCCCTATGGTTGCAACTCCTTTGTTTCACTTGGCACTCATAAATAACTATCCCTGAGCATCAGATACAGTCTAAATTGTCAGTCAGCATACTAACTATCCCACTATACACACACACATACACACAAACACACTCACAAGCATGTACACAAACCCGCACAGACACACCCACACACAAACCCGCACAGACGCACCCACACACAACCATGCACACAAACCCGCACAGACGCACCCACACACACAGGCATGCAAACACACACAAACCCGCACAGGCGCACCCACACACACACAAACCCGCACAGACGCACCCACACACACAAGCATGCACACAAACACACAAACCCACACAGATGCACCCTCACACACAAACCCGCACAGACGCACCCACACACACAAGAATGCACACAAACCCGCACAGGCGCACCCACACAAACACAAACAAACCCGCACAGACGCACCCACACACACACAAGCATGCACACAAACACAAACAAACCCGCACAGACGCACCCTCGCACACAAACACACAGAAACCTGCACAGACGCACCCTTACAAGCATGCACAGAAACCCGCACAGACGCACCTTCACACACAAGCATGCACACAAACACAAACAAACCCGCCCAGGCGCACCCACACACACAAACCCGCACATACGCACCCTAACACACAAGTATGCACACAAGCATGCACAGACGTACCCTCACACACAAGCATGCACACAAACGCCCCCACACAGACAAGATTACTTCAAGGTTACAGCCACATCATCAGCCGCTAAGTTAAGTGATGAAAAATAAATATCTAAAGGTGTCTTTAAAAGAAATAATTGTTTCTACTTGTTGGCACAAGGCCAGCAATTACCCCAGTGTATTACTAGTGTTTTATTTTATCAACCCTGTAAGGATGAAAGGCAAAGCTAACCTTGGCAGGATTTGAACCCAGACCGTAAAGGGCCACAACTCTATGCTGTAAAGCATGGCGCCTGACGCTCTACCGATACTGCCAATCCACTGCCAGATTAATAATTGTTTCTACATATCACACAAGGCCAGCAATTATCCCAGTGTATTACTGGTACTTGATTTTATCGACCCCGTAAGGATGAAAGGCAAAATTAACCTCAGCAGGATTTGAACTCAGACCGTAAAGGGACAGAACTCTATGATTAATGCTAATATAACAGAAACAATACCCATATTGTCCTCACATGACATGTCTCATAATGTGACACCCCATCTAACTAATGCATGGAAAATGGATGTTAAATGATGATGGTGGTGGTGGTGGTGGTGTTGGTGGTGTGTGTGTGTACATATATATGTATGTACACATGTTTGTGTGAAGGTGCATGGTTTAGTAATTAGAGAATTGGTTTGACAATTGTGAGGTTGTGAGTTCAAATGCCAGGCATTGCATTGTGTCCTTGAGCAAGACACTTTATTTTCACGTTGCTCCAGTTAACTCAGCTGTAGAAATTGGTTGCAAAATCACAGTGCCAATCTGTGTAGGCCTTTGTCTTTCTTTCTCTTGGACAACATTGGTGCCATAGCAGAGGGAGATTGGTATGCATGAGCAACAGCTGGTCCTCCACAAAAGACACTTTGCTCAGGCATGTGCCTCGGAGGGGAACATTCTAAGTGCAAATCCCATGTTCATTTGTGACCGATCGGGGTCTTTATATGTGCGTGTGTGTATAACACACTCACACACATACACATACATATATATACACATAAATAGATATATGTGGAAGATGGATGTTAAATGATGATGATGATATATCAAGTGATGAAAGTGACAGAAAGAGTTCTAGCTCATTAGGCTAATTAGGGAAAGAGTAAAGTTATAGGAGATACAGTTCAGTTCAGTTTTGTGCCAGGGTGGAGGACTGCAGATGCTCTCTTCATAGTGAGACAACTACAACAGAAGTCCGTAGACAAGAGTAAGCGGCAATATTTAGATTTTGTTGATTTAGAAAAGGTCTTTGACAGAGTACCTTGATTTGTCACCTGGTGATCTGATCCAACTGCTTGCAACAGAGTAGACTTTACAAAACAGGCAGCCAATATTGAGGTGGTGATGTTAAATCAAGCCAACAGATTAGCTAAGTCTCATAAACTTCTATTTTTCTCTAACTTAAATCAGAAGTTTCAGATCTACCATCGATATGGATCAGTTGGAAAGTGAAACTTAGTGCTACGAAATCAGCTTTCACAACCTCTGCCCAGGTCTTGCTTAGTCTTTTTCTAATGCAGTTGACATCTACTGGCACTTTTTCACTAAGTAACTATCATCCACACACATCACATGTCTATACCAGCACAGTCTTCTCTCTTACACACAACATCTCATTCCTCATACACCCATTTCTTCTCTCAGATCACTTGTGCTTCATCGTTTATGCATAGTAACATTACACACCCAACAGAGCATGCTTGCTTTCTTTCTCTACACTTATTGCCTATATTCTGCAGTTACGGCGCATGTCTCACTGTCACGCAATAATGCACTTCATATGACTCTGGTGCAAGATGCATCAGTGGCATTCAATCATAACAAACTTACATAAACACAACTGTGTTCACACACACACACACAAACTCATGAGCCTACATTCAAAGATGCGAACACACATATACATACATATACATACATAAAAGCGAACAGGAAGATATATGCACACACATATCACACAAGCTCATATTCTCACACATACACATACACATACACATACACATACACATAAATATTTATAAACGAAATAAGCCAATATATAAACACACTCATATACAAACACACATACGTATATAGATGTATTTGTTGAAAAGGCTGTGATGTATAATCACTAAAAAATGGATGTCTCTGGAGAGAGGGGCGGTGTGGGAGTGGGGAGAGATTAAAACATATAATACATATACATGCACACACACACACACACACACATAAATATATATATATATATATATATATATATATATATATATAAATGAAAAATGGCGAGGTGTGTTGTTGCAAATAGGATATATATAATAAATGAAGAATTAGAAATAAAAGCCAGGAATATCCGTCATCAGTGGTCTACTAGCCATCATAGGTATTTCTTCGCATTACAGACCATATACCTCCAGCTAGGGCGATACAATAACTAAATTAAGTTATTGGGATAAAAAGAGTTGGGTGTAGAAAGAGAGACAGGTGGACAAACACGAATGGTGAGGCAATGTAAAGAGAGGAAAAAAATCAAGTCAATAATTCATTTTGAATATAAGAACTTGCGAATATTGACGAGGAGGCAAAGACACATCTTGGCCGTGCGGATGTAAGCGAGGAAATAATCTCGTATGGTGTGGGATGATGGAGGAAGTGAGAAAGAGGGTGAGTAGCAGAGAGTGAGGGAGTGAGTGAGGGTGACTAGCAGAGGGTGACTAGTAAGAGGGAGAAGGAGAGAGAAAGAGGTTAGCAGTAAGGGAAGAGAAAAAGACAGGTCACAGCCAAGGGGAAAGAATATAGGAATGAAAAATGGCTTTTATATATATATATATGTGTGAATGAAGTAATTCCGTCGGAAAAGACCAGGAAAAAAGAGTGCTCTATGTAGGTAACAGAGCTTAATAGTTATGTAATAAACAACATAAGGCAATTATTCCATTTACCAGTGGTTTCTTAAAAGCAAAGAATTTTTTTTTATTTTATTTTTCCTTTCCTTCTTCCTTGTCCAGCCTCACTTTCATATAGATTGCATTTTTGTTTTTAAAATCCAAATTCAATAAACAGACCAGGATTTTTTCATTCTGATGATTGAAAGCAAAATTTGTTTGCTTTCAAGAAACCACTGGTAAATGGAATAATTGCCTTATGTTGTTTATTACATAACTATATATATATATAACTATATATATATACATAACTATATATATATATATGTATGTATATATATATATATATATATTTGTATATGTATGTATATATATGTGTATGTGTATATATATATATATATATATGTATATATATATATATAAATATGTATATATATATATATAAATATGTATATATATATATAAATATATGTATATATATATATACACACACACATACACATATAGATACATACATATACAAATATATATATATATATATATATAAATATATATATATATATAGGAACGAGTAGGACCCCGACGGCTGAGCTCAAGCCGTTTCGACGGCTAGTTTTGGACGTCGAAACGGCTTGAGCTCAGCCATCGGGGTCCTACTCATTCCTATTACCCACTCTACTACCCTAAGTATTGAGTACTTTGGTGCGTTATGGTCCACCTGGTTCCTTACCACATTTCCTTCATTATATATATATATACATATATATGATGCCTATTCACAAACGTTTGGAACTGATATTTTGAAAAAAATTATCTACAAGAAACAAAATAAGAATAAGATTTAACAATGTAATTTTAATTTGATATATTACAAAAAATGATGTTTTCCAATTTTTCATGCATTACATTTTACATTGAGTAATATTGAAATGCAGAGTTTTACTCCATAAATTATATCACTGATTTAAAATCAATCATCATTTTCTTACCAAAAAAAATGTGAAACGCAGCAAGGCGTGGGTAATTTGTCTAGTATATATATATAAATTAATAAATATATATACATATATAAGTATATATATATATATATATATATAAATGCATATATGTGTGTGTGTTTGTATATATATGAATGTATGCATATATGTGTGTATATATATATATATATATATATATATATATATACAGGGTGCGGACGATATTTGTTCGCAATTTTCAACTGATAATTTTATGCAAATTTTTACTTCCATTGTCACTCTTGTCTTCATAAAAACAGTGACTATATTTCCATTATTTATTTTCAGAATAATTGATTATGAATAATTTTGAACCTCCAAATTTGTGGAAGAGACACGGAGTTCTTCTTGGAATCCGCACCGGGAGGACAAATAGGACCAGAAGATCAACTCCCAGAACAACAGGTGGCTCGCTGTCTCATCCAAAGACGTGCCCAGAGTCATGCAGACAAAGTTTACAGCAACAACATTGGTCTTAGGTGTTGTCAGCAGTGAAGGTGACGTCATGCCACCTCACTTCTTCCCTGAGGGCCTCAAGCTGAACACCGATGGCTACATCCGCGTTCTGAGCAAGGTAGTAAAGCCCTGGATCAACTAGGTAGCTGCAGGTAGGCCGTACGTGTGGCAGCAAGACTCAGCACTCTGCCATACCAGCCGAAAGACTCAAGCCTGGCTGTCAGAGAACTTCGTCAACCACACTTCACCTGACATCTGGCCTCCCAGCTCGCCTGACTGCAATCCCCTCGACTTCTTTGTGTGGGGTGCAGTGGAACGAGACACCAACAGATCTAGCTGCAATACGAAAGACGATCTGAAGGCCAGGATCACAAGTGCCTTTAGGGGCCTAAGTCGGGGGACAGTGACGAAGGCCTGTAGCCGGTTCCGAGCCCGCCTTGAGGCCGTCATCAAAGCCAATGACGGGTTTATCGAATTAGATCGAAGGAACAAGTTATGAAGCCAAACTGACCCAAGTTTGATAAATATATCTTAAAAAATAAAACTACTGTGTTATTTTTCCTAGACAGTAATCTTGCGAACAAATATCATCCGCACCCTGTATATATATATATATATATATATATATATATATATATATATATATATATATATATATATATATATGCAGAGGTTATATTTAATATGTTGGGATTCAACAAGCTTAAACATTGTTATAACTGATATAAAGCACTCAACAGGAGCTCCAACCATTAAGGTTGTCTTTTTTTCCGGGTATGTCAATATTTATTTATAAAACAAATCTGTATTTTATCTGATGAAAGCGCACCATAATTTGCCTTGGTTGCCCTTGAAATGTGTATAATAAAATAAATATGGTTTTATAAACATAGTTTCCATTTATTAATATATTGTCATATATATGTATATATATTTATTAATTTATATATATATACTAGCCAAATTATATATATATGGATGTGTGTGTGTGTATATATATATATATATATACATTATTGTGTATAAGCCATTAGTGTGTGTATATATATATATATATTGTGTATGCCATTGTTTTAGAATAGTCAGACAGTATCCAGTGTCCGCGCATATCTAAGAGGCAACTAAGGTGGTTGGCAGCCGACTGTAAAAAAACTGCCTCAGAAAGCTATGTCGGACACAGGCTAGCATGAAAAGTAGACATAAAAGTGATGACGATGATGTGTGTGTGTGGTTGTGTGTGTGTGTGTGTGTGTGTGTGTGTGGTTGTGAGTGTGTGTGTGGTTATGATTGTGTGGTTGTGTGAGTGTGATTGTGTGTGTGGTTGTGTGGTTGTGTGTGTGTGGGTGTGGGTGTTTGTGTGTGTGTGTGTGTGTGTGTGTGTGTGTGTGTGTGGTTGTGAGTGTGTGTGTGGTTATGATTGTGTGTGTGTGTGTGGTTGTGTGAGTGTGATTGTGTGTGTGGTTGTGTGGTTGTGTGTGTGTGGGTGGGTGTGTGTGTGTGTGGTTGTGTGGTTGTGTGTGTGGTTGTGGTTGTGTGTGTGAGTGTGTGTGTGAGTGCGTGTGTGGTTGTGTGTGAGTGTGATTGTGTGTGTGTGTGTGGTTTTGTGTTTGTGACTATTCACCCCACCCGCTACTGTTAAGCTACATTTACTCATTTAACCATACAATATATAGCAGGTGTTCACATCAAGAGTAGATGGTATAGAAATATATATATTTGGCGGTACTCAGTAACAGAGAAGACCCGCCTTACCTAAATATATAGTAAAACCTACTCCAGCCAGTAGGCATCTCTAACAAAATACACCCCGTCCCACCACCCCCACCCCCACCCGATCCACACCACCCCGTTCTATGTAAAGTTATGTTGGTGCCGCGCCTTCGAGGCCGAAACAAATGAGATCGTGTAGGTGTCACGACAAAAAAACACACAGTCCACGCTGTAATGTGGCCGTGTAGGCAACACGGTAAAAACCTCCCAGACCCACACTGTAAATGTGGTTGGTGTTAGGAAGGGCATCCAACTGTAGAAAACCTGCCAGACAGTCCTATGCGAGCAAGACAATCACTCTTGCCTCAAGTGGGACTACCCCCGTCCAAACCCATGCAAGCGTGGAACACGGACGTTAAACGTTGATGATGATGATGATGATGATGATATATATATATATATATATATATAGGAACGAGTAGGACCCCGATGGCTGAGCTCAAGCCGTTTCGACGGCTAATTTTTTTTTAGTCCAGAATTAGCCGTCGAAACGGCTTGAGCTCAGCCGTCGGGGTTCTACTCGTTCCTATTACCCACTCTACTACCCTAAGTATTGAGTACTTTGGTGCGTTATGGTCCATCTGGTTCCTTACCACATTTCTTTTGTTATATATATATATATATATATATATATATATATATATATATATGCATATATACATATGTGTATATATATATATACATTCATATATATATATGTGTTTCATCATCATCATCGTTTCATTTTACGTCTGCTTCTCCCTGCTTGCAAGGGTGGGACAGGAACTGATTCTGGCTTGATTTCTACAGCTGGATGCCCTTCCTAACACCAACCTCATTTACAGTGAGTGCTGGGTTCTTTTTTTCAGTGACGCCTACACGTATATGTGTGTGTATATATATATATATATATATATATATATATATACACTGTCATACTGTGTGTCTAGGGAACTTTGTTGTAGAGGTACTGTCATACTGTGTCTAGGGCACTTTGTTGTAGAGGCACTGTCATACGGTGTGTCTAGGACACTTTGTTGTAGAGGCACTGTCATACGGTGTGTCTAGGACACTTTGTTGTAGAGGCACTGTCTTACGGTGTGTCTAGGACACTTTACTGTAGAGGCACTGTCTTACGGTGTGTCTAGGACACTTTGTTGTAGAGGTACTGTCTTATGGTGTGTCTAGGACACTTTGTTGTAGAGGTACTGTCATACTGTGTGTCTAGGACACTTTGTTGTAGAGGTACTGTCATACTGTGTGTCTAGGACACTTTGTTGTAGAGGTACTGTCATACTGTGTGTCTAGGGAACTTTGTTGTAGAGGTACTGTCATACGGTGTGTCTAGGACACTTTGTTGTAGAGGTACTGTCATACTGTGTGTCTAGGGAACTTTGTTGTAGAGGTACTGTCATACGGTGTGTCTAGGGAACTTTTAACCCTTTAGCATTTAAACCGGCTGTATCTGGCCAGAATTCTCTCTCCTCTTTCTGTTCAAAGTGGCCATAACTGGCAGCTCATACTGATATTAACGTATTGTTCTCAACATAAATAATATCAAAATCTTGTAGATTCAATAATATGTGAGATAATTATGTAAGATAAAGCCTTTACGATGAAAATGTAATAGTAAACCTGGAGTAATGTAAATGCTAAAGGGTTAAACCTGCCAGAGCCCAACCCTCTCCAGGTCTGAACACAGCCGATATTCTCTATTGAGGAAGAATGGACCCCAGTACTGGACTGGTACTTTTTTTTAATGACCTCAAAAGAGTGAAAGGCAAAGTTGAGCGTGCAATGAGGTGAGACGAATACCGCAAAGCATTTTTTCCAACATCTTAACAACTCTGACAATTGGCCATCTTACTAGTAAAGATACTACACCTAAAACATTTGAATTAATCGATTTGTTTTTCTTTTTTTTTTTACTGTTAATAGGATAATATTTCATCACTTTATGGGAATTAAGTCTTATGCTTAAAGGAAATAAAATTACACTGCATTAATTCCCATGCTTCTACTATACAAACACATAAGGTGAAGTAAATATAGATGTATCTACTTTTAAAATCTTAAGCTTTGCTATAAACCCATAATGAAATATGTATTTTGTCATGCTCTTCATGAACATAAAAATATGGGTAATGCCTCTATTTTATAGTTTATTGGCTGTTCACCAGAAAACACACGTCTTTCTCTTTCTGCCTATAGAGAAACAATATAGGAAGTTGCTATTTATATCAAACACAAACCAAAGCCCAACTGAAGTGGCCAGTCTAATTTGCATAATACACCTTGGCGATATGAATAATTGAATAATATTTATGCACATCACAGCATATATTAGAAAATTGAAGATGAATTTAATGTAGGCCTAACTACATTTCTTTTTAATGATAAACCTTAATGCATCTTAATTGCTTCCGTATCTATATGACAGCTTCATTATGATGTATATGTTTAATATACTATTGCTACATAAATGTATGTGTGTGCAAACACAGACACACACAGACATATATATATTTTCTTTCACATCCACATATCACTTAAGATCATGGATCTGCAACTAGAAATGTTTATTTCAGCCTGTGTTGGTAAAGTGTGGTGAGGTAGATAACACTAGAGTGTCCACTCCAGGGATACATATAGAGATAACAGAGTGTTCACTCAAAGGGGACATATAGCGATAAGTGTTCACTCGAGGGGGACATATATAGATAAGAGAGTGTTCACTCCAAGGGAACATATATAGATAACACTACAGTGTTCACTCCAGGGGTACATATATAGATAACAGAGTGTTCACTCCAGGGGGACATATAGAAATAACAGAGTGTTAACTCCAGGGGACATATATATATATATATATGTTCAGATCTTTGGCGCTACTCAGTAATACAGAAGACCCGCCTTACCTAAGTACAAAGTGAAACCTACTACAGTCAGTAGGCACCTCTAACAAAATACACCCCCGTCTCACTACCCCCACCCCATCCACCCCACCCCTTTCAATGTAAAGTTATGTTGGTACCACAACATCCAGTCCGAAACAAATGAGGTCGTGTAGGTGTCACGACAAAAAAACACACAGTCCACGCTGTCATGTGGCCGTGTAGGTAACACGGTAAAAACCTCCCAGTCCACACTGTAAACGTGGTTGGTGTTAGGAAGGGCATCCAGCTGTAGAAAACCCGCCAGACAGTACTATGCGAGCAAGACAACCACTCTTGCCTCAAGTGGAAAAACTCCCGTCCAAACCCATGCAAGCGTGGAAGATGGACGTTAAACGATGATGATGATGATGATATAACAAATTGTTCACTCCAGGGGGGGGACATATGTAGATAATAGAGTGTTCACTCAAGGGGGACATATAGAGATGCAGCAAGCAATGGCACTATTTTATCACTGCGGAGTAATTTGGTCATGCTTTATCACTCGCCAGCCTTTAGGGTCGGTGGCGTATGAATACAAAAGACGACTTCCGCCTAGCAGTTGCTTCGCACCTTTTTTCAGTTCTAGCTAGCAGTTGTGCCTAGCCCTTCGTTGACACCAGCAGCTCACAAATGGCTTCCCCGGTCGAGTCCCCATCTTTCAAAACTACCCACCAGTTGCGTTTTGGAGTTGACAACTAGCAGCTCATAATGGCTTCCCTACTCCTGTGACTTTGCTCTCTAACAATGAGAGTAGTTTCATTATACAGCTTTTAGGAGATTTACCGTTACGAACAACTTGGTCCCAAAGTACTTGCCATTAAGAGATTTGCCATTACATGTCAGCTTTGTTACACAAAATCTCTGTACCACTTCACACCCTTTATACATGGGTTCACGTCAAGCTAAAATAAGTCTTTATTATGTTTTGAAATATGCCTTCAGATCTTTTCTGCTACCATGGAATATGAAGTGGATTGGCAGTATTGGTAGAGGGTCGGACGCCATGCTTTGACGTATAGAGTTACGGCCCTTGCCATTCTGAGTTCCAATCCCGCCGAGGTTAACTTTGCCTTTCCTCCTTATGGGGTCGATAAAATAAAGTACCAGTAATGTACTGAGTAATTGCTGGCCTTGTGCCAAACGTAGAAACAATTATTATATCTGTTTACCTCAAGTAGTAATCTCTACTGACATATAAGTCCAACATCTAATTGCTACCTTTATCAATTGTACCGTTGTGAATCTCTCTTGAAAACCTTTCTGCTACCACTACAACAAAAGTACTTTTTACTAAAGAGATAAGAGAGTGTTCACTCGAGGGGGACATATATAGATATGTTGAACCTCTGTATTTCCTGATGATAGGTGTTCCAGGTGATTCAATCAATAGAACTACCTACTCATCAAGTTAATGTGTGGCTCACCATTCCACAGACACTCTTAACTCTTTAGCATTTAAACCGGCCATATCCGGTCAGAACTATCTCACCTCTTTTTGTTCAAACCGGCTATAAGTGCGGTTCATACTGATATTATGGTATTGTTCTCAATATAAACATCAAAAGCCAAGGTCAACTTTGTCTTTTATCCTTTCAGCAGTTGGTCAATAAATAAAGTCTCTCTCCATTGGATTGGCAAAATTGTTAACAGAAGTAGCGTTCTTAGGTGTTTATAGAAATAGATGAATAGTTTTAACCCTTTAGCATTTAAATCGACCATATCCAGCTAGAATTCTCACTTCTTTCTCTTCAAACATGGCTGTAACTAGCCGCTCATACTGATGATAAGGTATTGTTCTCAAAATAGATAATATCAAAAATCTCAGATTCCATATTATGTGAGATAATTATATGAAAATATAATAGTTAATATAGAATAATTTAAATGCTAAAGGGTTAATGTAGTTACCAATGAGGACCATTACCAGCCATGTTAGCTGCTCGGCAATACACTGCACATGCCCTGTCAATCTATGAAGGGTTTGTAGCAAGTTAGAGAAAAACACAACCAGTAAAACAGTAATGGAATGAAAAAATAAAAACATTTTTTTTATAATCAAAGCCTTAAAATGCCCCTTCCTTACAATATACATTTCAATTACATTGAAACTTATTTGATAAGCTTAAATTAAAAACACTTTTTATTCAGATGTAAATACCGCAATAAGAAAATAGACATGTTCTAACAAAAAAATCTGCGGTGTAGCGAGGATTATCGCGATAGGAAATTAGATACGTTACAAAGAAAAATCTGTGATGTAGCGGGATCGCGAAAAGTGAACCGTAATATAGCGAGGGATTACTGTATATATATATATATATATATATATTTATATATATATATATATATATTTTAGTCTTCAAATTTATTATTATTACTATATATATATATATTTTAGTCTTCAAATTTATTATTATTACTATATATATATATATATATATATATATATATATATATATATATATAGGGAGAGAGAGAGAGAGAGAGAGAGAGAGAGAGAGAGATAAAAGAAATCAAAGAACGCTTATATACCAACAAATTGAATATCCCTTTTGCTTATATATATATATATATATATATATATATATATATATATATATATATTGGTGTGTGTATGTGCAGACATACTCACAAATACAAATATATAATCGCAGTATCATATGTTCGGTTGAGATAGAGCTTTCACCAGATTCACACACATATATATAAGTCTGTGTACACTTTTACATGTGACACATGTATGTGTGTCCGTGCAACCATGCATGTGAGTTTGTGGCTATAGACGTATATAGTATGGATATATAGTATGGATATATATAGTATGGATATATATAGTATGCATACATATAGTATGGATATATAGTATGGATATATAGTATGGATATATAGTACAAATATATAGTATGGATATATAGTACAAATATATAGTATGGATATATAGTATGGATATATAGTATCGATATATAGTATGGATATATAGTATGGATATATAGTATGGATATATAGTATGGATATATATAGTATCGATATATAGTATGGATATATAGTATCGATATATAGTATGGATATATAGTACAAATATATAGTATGGATATATAGTATGGATATATAGTACAAATATATAGTATGGATATATAGTATGGATTTATAGTATCGATATATAGTATGGATATATAGTATCGATATATAGTATGGATATATAGTATGGATACATAGTGTGGATATATAGTGTGGATATATAGTATGGATATATATAGTATCGATATATAGTATGGATATATAGTATCGATATATAGTATGGATATATAGTATGGATATATAGTGTGGATATATAGTATGGATATATATAGTATCGATATATAGTATGGATATATAGTATCGATATATAGTATGGATATATAGTATCGATATATAGTATGGATATATATAGTATGGATATATATAGTATGGATATATAGTATCGATATATAGTATGGATATATATAGTATCGATATATAGTGTGGATATATAGTATGGATATATATAGTATCGATATATAGTATGGATATATATAGTATGGATATATATAGTATGGATATATAGTATGGATATATAGTACAAATATATAGTATGGATATATAGTATGGATTTATAGTATCGATATATAGTATGGATATATAGTATCGATATATAGTATGGATATATATAGTATCGATATATAGTATGGATATATATAGTATGGATATATATAGTATGGATATATAGTATGGATATATAGTATGGATATATAGTATGGATATATAGTATGGATATATAGTATGGATTTATAGTATGGATATATATAGTATGGATATATAGTATGGATTTATAGTATGGATATATAGTATGGATATATAGTATGGATATATATAGTATGGATATATAGTATGGATTTATAGTATGGATATATAGTATGGATATATAGTATGGATTTATAGTATGGATATATAGTATGGATATATATAGTATGGATATATAGTATGGATTTATAGTATGGATATATAGTATGGATATATAGTATGGATATATATAGTATGGATATATAGTATGGATTTATAGTATGGATATATAGTATGGATATATAGTATGGATTTATAGTATGGATATATAGTATGGATTTATAGTATGGATATATAGTATGGATATATAGTATGGATTTATAGTATGGATATATAGTATGGATATATAGTATGGATATATAGTATGGATATATAGTATGGATATATAGTATGGATATATAGTATGGATAGAAAATATGGATATATATAGTATGGATATATAGTATGGATTTATAGTATGCATATATAGTATGGTTATATAGTATGGATATATAGTAAATGTCTCAGAATGTCTATAGTCTCTCTCTCCTCTTTACCACACGAACATGCATGCACACACATACTCGCACACATGTGTGAACACACACACGTGTGCAGACATACATACTCACATGCACATACATGCCCACACACTCAAACATGCACATGCACACACATGCATGCGCATGCAGACATGCACGTACACAGACATGCACACTCACACATACACATGCGCAGATATGTACACATGCACGCACACATGCATGCACACATGTGCATACACACACACACTCACACATGCATGCACACACAAACATGCGCACACGTGTGCACATATGCATACACACCCACACACATACACACGTGCACACACATGCATAGACATGCATACGCACATGCAGGCACACACACATGCACACATGCATAGAAATGCATACACACACACACACAGGTGCGCTCGCAATAATCACAATCAAATGAGACATTACACAGGTGTGAATGAATGAGGTCTCTAAAGTCCGAGGAAAGAGAATAGAAAAATGAAGGAAGCAAAGAAGGAAAAAAGGAACGAAAAGAAAATAATCTGAAGGAATAATAAAGAAAGATGGAGGGAAAAAAATGTCTTGAGAAAATTAGAAAAAATGAACGAATGTAAGGAAAATATAGGAAAGAAAATATAGAAGTTGAAGGAATGAGGAAAATAGATGACTGAATGAAATTGAAGAAAGAGTAAAAGAAAGAAGGTAAATGAAAGGATGACAGCTGAAATATGAGAATGAATGAAAGAATGAATGAAAGAAAGAAAAATAGATGAAAGAATAAAGTGAAAGAAGGATTTAGGTGAATGAGAACAGATAAAGGAAAGATTGACAGAAGAGACAAAGAAAGAATAAATGAATGAATGAAGTAGGGGGGAAAATAAATAATTAAATGGCAAAATAAAAGGTGAATGAATGAAAGGATGAAAATAAAAGTAAAGTGATGGAAGAGAGAATTAAAGAAGGCAAGAAGAAATTGAAGGAAAGAAGAAATTGAAGGAACAAAGGAAATGTGGAATAAAATAATAATAAAAAATGCAATAGATCAAAGTGAGGAAAATTTGAAGGAAAGAGATAGGAATGAGTTAGAGAAATTAAGAGACAGAACGAGTTAGGTGGGAGATAGAGAGAATAAGAGAAAGAAAGAGTCAGGAGTGAGATAGAGAGAATAAAAGAAAGAAAGAGTTAGGAGTGAGATAGAGAGAATAAAAGAAAGAAAGAGTTAGGAGTGAGATAGAGAGAATAAGAGAAAGAAAGAGTTAGGAGTGAGATAGAGAGATTAAAAGAAAGAAATAGTTAGGAGTGAGATAGAGAGAATAAAAGAAAGAAAGAGTTAGGAATGAGATAGAGAGAATAAAAGAAAGAAAGAGTTAGGAATGAGATAGAGAGAATAAAAGAAAGAAAGAGTTAGGAGTGAGATAGAGAGAATAAGAGAAAGAAAGAGTTAGGAGTGAGATAGAGAGAATAAAAGAAAGAAAGAGTTAGGAATGAGATAGAGAGAATAAAAGAAAGAAAGAGTTAGGAATGAGATAGAGAGAATAAAAGAAAGAAAGAGTTAGGAGTGAGATAGAGAGAATAAGAGAAAGAAAGAGTTAGGAGTGAGATAGAGAGAATAAGAGAAAGAAAGAGTTAGGAGTGAGATAGAGAGAATAAAAGAAAGAAAGAGTTAGAAGTGAGATAGAGAGAATAAGAGAAAGAAAGAGTTAGGAATGAGATAGAGAGAATAAAAGAAAGAAAGAGTTAGGAATGAGATAGAGAGAATAAAAGAAAGAAAGAGTTAGGAGTGAGATAGAGAGAATAAAAGAAAGAAAGAGTTAGAAGTGAGATAGAGAGAATAAGAGAAAGAAAGAGTTAGGAATGAGATAGAGAGAATAAAAGAAAGAAAGAGTTAGGAATGAGATAGAGAGAATAAAAGAAAGAAAGAGTTAGGAGTGAGATAGAGAGAATAAAAGAAAGAAAGAGTTAGGAATGAGATAGAGAGAATAAAAGAAAGAAAGAGTTAGGAATGAGATAGAGAGAATAAAAGAAAGAAAGAGTTAGGAATGAGATAGAGAGAATAAAAGAAAGAAAGAGTTAGGAGTGAGATAGAGAGAATAAGAGAAAGAAAGAGTTAGGAGTGAGATAGAGAGAATAAGAGAAAGAAAGAGTTAGGAATGAGATAGAGAGAATAAAAGAAAGAAAGAGTTAGGAGTGAGATAGAGAGAATAAAAGAAAGAAAGAGTTAGGAGTGAGATAGAGAGAATAAAAGAAAGAAAGAGTTAGGAATGAGATAGAGAGAATAAAAGAAAGAAAGAGTTAGGAGTGAGATAGAGAGAATAAGAGAAAGAAAGAGTTTGGAGTGAGATAGAGAGAATAAAAGAAAGAAAGAGTTAGGAGTGAGATAGAGAGAATAAAAGAAAGAAAGAGTTAGGAGTGAGATAGAGAGAATAAAAGAAAGAAAGAGTTAGGAGTGAGATAGAGAGAATAAAAGAAAGAAAGAGTTAGGAGTGAGATAGAGAGAATAAAAGAAAGAAAGAGTTAGGAGTGAGATAGAGAGAATAAGAGAAAGAAAGAGTTAGGAGTGAGATAGAGAGAATAAGAGAAAGAAGGAGTTGGGAGGGAGATAGAGAGAATAAGAGAAAGAAGGAGTTGGGAATGAGTTAGAGAGAATAAGAGAAAGAAGGAGTTGGGAATGAGTTAGAGAGAATAAGAGAAAGGAAGGAGATGGAACACTATGGAAGGGAAGAAAGAAGAAAAGGGGCTTCATTTGGACAGTGTTGTCATGGTAGCAGTGGAGTGGAAGGGTGTGTAGGGGAGGGGATGTATATTATATTGTGGGAGGGGGCAAGTGGGGGCTGAGAGGTGTATATCGTGTGGGGGGATATTATAGTGGGGAGGGGCGAGTGGGGGCTGAGAGGTGTATATAGTGTGGGGGGATATTATAGTGGGGAGGGGCGAGTGGGGCTGAGAGGTGTATATAGTGTGGGGGGGATATTATAGTGGGGAGGGGCGAGTGGGTGCTGAGAGGTGTATATCGTGTGGGGGGGATATTATAGTGGGGAGGGGCGAGTGGGGGCTGAGAGGTGTATATAGTGTGGGAGGTGTATATTATAGTGGGGAGGGGCGAGTGGGGGCTGAGAGGTGTATATAGTGTGGGGGAGGTGTATATTATAGTGGGGAGGGGTGAGTGGGGGCTGAGAGGTGTATATAGTGTGGGGGAGGTGTATATTATAGTGGGAAGGGGTGAGTGGGGGCTGAGAGGTGTATATAGTGTGGGGGAGGTGTATATTATAGTGTGGGGGACTTAAAAAGTATAAAATTAAAAAGAAATATAAAAAATTAATACAATAAAGAAAAATAGGAAATACCTGCACCAATGGTGGTGGTGGTGGTGGTGGTGTGGTGGTGGTGGTGGTGATGTTGGTGGTGGTGATGGTGGTGGTGGTGGGTGGTGGTGATGGCAGTTGTGTTGTGTGGTGGTGATGGCAGTTGTGTTGTGTGGTGGTGGTGATGGCAGTTGTGTTGTGTGGTGGTGGTGGCAGTTGTGTTGTGTGGTGGTGATGGCAGTTGTGTTGTGTGGTGGTGGTGGCAGTTGTGTTGTGTGGTGGTGGTGATGGCAGTTGTGTTGTGTGGTGGTGGTGATGGCAGTTGTGTTGTGTGGTGGTGGTGATGGCAGTTGTGTTGTGTGGTGGTGGAGATGGCAGTTGTGTTGTGTGGTGGTGGTGATGGCAGTTGTGTTGTGTGGTGGTGGTGATGGCAGTTGTGTTGTGTGGTGGTGGTGATGGCAGTTGTGTTGTGTGGTGGTGGTGATGGCAGTTGTGTTGTGTGGTGGTGGAGATGGCAGTTGTGTTGTGTGGTGGTGGTGATGGCAGTTGTGTTGTGTGGTGGTGGTGATGGCAGTTGTGTTGTGTGGTGGTGGTGATGGCAGTTGTGTTGTGTGATGGTGATGGCAGTTGTGTTGTGTGGTGGTGATGGCAGTTGTGTTGTGTGGTGGTGGTGGTGATGGGAGTTGTGTTGTGTGATGGTGATGGCAGTTGTGTTGTGTGATGGTGGTGGCAGTTGTGTTGTGTGGTGGTGGTGGCAGTTGTGTTGTGTGGTGGTGATGGCAGTTGTGTTGTGTAGTGGTGATGGCAGTTGTGTTGTGTGATGGTGGTGGCAGTTGTGTTGTGTAGTGGTGGTGGCAGTTGTGTTGTGTGGTGGTGGTGGCAGTTGTGTTGTGTGGTGGTGGTGGCAGTTGTGTTGTGTGGTGGTGGTGGCAGTTGTGTTGTGTGGTGGTGGTGATGGCAGTTGTGTTGTGTGGTGGTGGTGGTGATGGCAGTTGTGTTGTGTGGTGGTGATGGCAGTTGTGTTGTGGTGATGGCAGTGGTGGTGATGGCAGTTGTGTGGTGGTGGTGGCAGTTGTGTTGTGTGGTGGTGGTGATGGCAGTTGTGTTGTGTGGTGGTCGTGATGGCAGTTGTGTTGTGTGGTGGTGATGATGGCAGTTGTGTTGTGTGATGGTGATGGCAGTTGTGTTGTGTGGTGGTGGTGGCAGTTGTGTTGTGTGGTGGTGGTGGCAGTTGTGTTGTGTGGTGGTGGTGGTGATGGCAGTTGTGTTGTGTGGTGGTGGTGATGGCAGTTGTGTTGTGTGGTGGTGGTGATGGCAGTTGTGTTGTGTGGTGGTGGTGGTGATGGCAGTTGTGTTGTGTGGTGGTGATGGCAGTTGTGTTGTGGTGATGGCAGTGGTGGTGATGGCAGTTGTGTGGTGGTGATGGCAGTTGTGTTGTGTGGTGGTGGTGATGGCAGTTGTGTTGTGTGGTGGTGGTGATGGCAGTTGTGTTGTGTGGTGGTGATGATGGCAGTTGTGTTGTGTGATGGTGATGGCAGTTGTGTTGTGTGGTGGTGGTGATGGCAGTTGGGTTGTGTGGTGGTGGTGGTGGCAGTTGTGTTGTGTTGTGGTGGTGATGGCAGTTGTGTTGTGTGGTGGTGATGGCAGTTGGGTTGTGTGGTGGTGGTGATGGCAGTTGTGTTGTGTGGTGGTGATGGCAGTTGGGTTGTGTGGTGGTGGTGGCAGTTGTGTTGTGTAGTGGTGGTGATGACAGTTGTGTTGTGTGGTGGTGGTGATGGCAGTTGTGTTGTGTGGTGGTGGTGGCAGTTGTGTTGTGTGGTGGTGATGGCAGTTGCGTTGTGTAGTGGTGATGGCAGTTGTGTTGTGTGGTGGTGGTGGCAGTTGTGTTGTGTGGTGGTGGTGAAGGCAGTTGTGTTGTGTGATGGTGATGGCAGTTGTGTTGTGTGGTGGTGGTGATGGCAGTTGTGTTGTGTGGTGGTGGTGATGACAGTTGTGTTGTGTGGTGGTGGTGATGGCAGTTGTGTTGTGTGGTGGTGGTGATGGCAGTTGTGTTGTGTGGTGGTGGTGATGGCAGTTGTGTTGTGTAGTGGTGGTGATGGCAGTTGTGTTGTGTAGTGGTGATGGCAGTTGTGTTGTGTGGTGGTGATGGCAGTTGTGTTGTGTGGTGGTGGTGATGGCAGTTGTGTTGTGTTGTGGTGATGGCAGTTGTGTTGTGTGGTGGTGGTGATGGCAGTTGTGTTGTGTTGTGGTGATGGCAGTTGTGTTGTGTGGTGATGGCAGTTGTGTTGTGTGGTGATGGCAGTTGTGTTGTGTGGTGATGGCAGTTGTGTTGTGTAGTGGTGATGGCAGTTGTGTTATGTGGTGGAGATGGCAGTTGTGTTGTGTGGTGGTGATGGCAGTTGTGTTGTGGTGATGGCAGTTGTGTTGTGTGGTGGTGGTGATGGCAGTTGTGTGGTGGTGATGGCAGTTGTGTTGTGTGGTGGAGATGGCAGTTGTGTTGTGTGGTGGTGATGGCAGTTGTGTTGTGTA
>OZ024755.1:36030293-36050293 GCA_964016885.1 Eledone cirrhosa
TACCATGTAGTCATGTAACCCCCACCCAGTTATTCTATAACATGTAGTCATGTAACCCCCACCCAGTTATTCCATAACATGTAGTCATGTAACCCCCACCCAGTTATTCCTTCCCATGTAGTCATGTAACCCCCACCCAGTTATTCCATACCATGTAGTCATGTAACCCCCACCCAGTTATTCCATACCATATAGTCATGTAACCCCCACCCAGTTATTCCTTACCATGTAGTCATGTAACCCCCACCCAGTTATTCCTTACCATGTAGTCATGCGGGCCACATGAAGGTCACATTCCCAACTCCTCCTCTACAGATTGCAAAATAAAAAGATTAACAAACAAATGCCAGATAGCTCTACAAGTTTTTCACAATATTTGAAGCAAAATTGTTGGAACAATTCTTTTATTATCAAATGGATTTCCTCATGTTTCCTGTTCCAAGAACATTTTGGTTAATAGCAAGCACTCAATAAACAAAACGGGTGTAGCAAGTATTTTGCTGCTTGCTTTATTGTGGGGAATACCCAATAAATGTGTTATTTAACTCATGCAAAATATATATGGCTTAGTGGTTAGAGCATTGGCCTTGCAATCGAAAGGTTGTGAGTTCAATTCTCAGACCGGATGATGTGTTGTTTCCTTGAGCAAGACACTTTATTTCACATTGCTCCAGTTTACTCAACTGTAGAAATGAGATGATAGGGACTGGGGCTCCTATCATTCCACTGCAAAGTGGTCGTGGAGGTGCCACGGCAAAAAAGCACCCAGCACTCACTGTAAATGAGGTTGGTGTTAGGAAGGGCATCCAGCTGTAGAAATCAAGCCAGAATCAGTTCCCGTCCCACCCTTGCAAGCAGGGAAAAAGCAGACGTAAAATGAAATGATGATGATGATGATTTCGTTTCTGAATTTGTTTAGCAAGATTCTTTATCTGAAAACGTGTGTTGAAACCGATATTGTTATACTTTGGGAGGGTCATGTTGCCAATAAGAAACACACACACACCAGTTGCTTTCACTCCAATTTATTATAAATTAAATTTATAAATTTAAGAAATTTGTAAATTTCCAGTTGGTTGGTTGGTACCACAACCAGACGGTTGTTCATATATTGTCAAAGTTCTTTCGTCACACATTCTGTGACCTCTTCAGTGACTGGGGATTCTTTGTTCTGTCCTATGCCATCTTGTTTTTGTGTGTGTTGTCACAACACACACACAAACAAGATGGCATAGGACAGAACAAAGGAGAGGCACAAAACAAAGAAAAGAATCCCATTTATTGGCCAAAATTTTCACTATAGGGGGTTTAACCCCCATTAGGGTGTCTTAATATTATTGAAATTTGCTGAAATTTTGTAAATAGGCATCACATCTTCTCACTTACCTATCGTTTAAATTTCATATAAATCAAAGGCAAAACATTTTCAGAGGGGGTTTGAGCCCCCGGGGCACCCTTTGATTAAAATGAAATATACGTAAGAAATCAAATGGGCATGAGCCCCACACACATGTCAAGTTTCATCAAGATCGGTTTGGCAGGTTTTGAGTTTTAGGTTCACAAACAAACAAACAAACAAACAGACAGAAATTGCCATTTATGTGTGTGTATATATATATATTTATGTGTATCATATATATATATATATATATATTGTTATACTTTGGGAGGGTCATGTTGCCAATAAGAAACACACGCACCAGTTGCTTTCACTTCAATTTATTATCCTATATATATATATAGGATAACAAGGTATCATTTAAGGTAATCCAGCTAGAGGTTGGGAGTACTCTGTCTTGGGGATAGTTTTAAAGTACGGCGTTGTTTGACTCAACAAGAAGTTTCCTTAGTTGGTTGGCCGGTTTAAGAAAGTTCCTAGGCAGGTGGTTCTTGGAGTAATAATAGTGAACGAATGAAGAATAACATGGCTGGTTGTACAATAGGGTTTATTTAAAGTATTAACAATTGTTTCTAAAGAAATGGACTAATGAAACAATTGTTAATACTGTAAATAAACCCGATTGTACAACTGATCATGTTATTCTTCATTCTTTAACTATTTATATATATCATCATCATTTTACGTCCGCTTTTCCCTGCTTGCAAGGGTGGGATGGGTCCTATTCAGCACAGCACCTCTCCACTTGTCACGGTCCTTCGTCATCTCCACCGTGAGCATCAGCGATCTGAAGTCTGCTCTCACCACCTCCACCCATGTTTTTCGTAGTCTACCTCTTATATATATATATATATATATATATATATAGAGAATTCACAAGAATCAAAGCTATGTTCAAAGCATTTATTCACTTACAACTGTTTCATCCAAACCTAGGTTTACTGACCTTCACTGTTTAGGGTTTAAAATATATATAACTATAAAAAGTTTTAGTATATACATAACCATAAATAGTATCCTTAATATTATATATATATACAATATATAGAGGGGAAAAACACAGAAGAGTGTGTTTTCCTTAACAGGAATTTCAAACCACCAGCGTGAAGAGAATATAAGCTAATAGAGGCATAGGAAAAACATTAAAATTAAAAGTATAAATTAAAATGAGAAACCAACCTCACACCTAGATCACACATGTACAAACTCACCAGGAGATTGTTTCGCCATTTAAGTGGGTTCCTATATATATCATCATCATCATCATCATCATCATTTTACGTCCGCTTTTCCCTGCTTGCAAGGGTGGGACGGGAACAGATTCTGGCTTGATTTTCTACAGCTGGATGCCCTTCCTAACACCAACCTCATTTACAGTGAGTGCTGGGTGCTTTTTTGCCGTGGCACCTCCATGACCACTTTACAGTGGAATGATAGGGACCCCAGTCCCTATCATCTCATTTCTACAGCTGAGTAAACTGGAGCAATGTGAAATAAAGTGTCTTGCTCAAGGAAACAACACATCACCCGGTCTGAGAATTGAACTCACAACCTTTCGATTGCAAGGCCAATGCTCTAACCACTAAGCCATGTGCCTCCATTATATATATATATATATATATATATATATATATATATATATATATATATATATATATATATATATATATATATATATATATATATATATATATATATATATATATATATATATATATATATATATATCCATTATATATATATCCATTATATATATATATATATATATATATATATATATATATATATATATATATATATATATATATATATATATATGTGTGTGTATATATATATATATATTCCTGCTCCTGCAGCAGGGTAAAACCCAGTATATATATCGAGTCAAGGTACGGCTGGCTATCCTACATTGAAACGTTTGTAGAATAAAATCTTGTTACAAGTCTAAGCTGGTTATTCGACAACAGTTGTTTAAAAAAGTGCAGAGCAATGAAAATTGATGGAAGCTACGGAGTGGGTAGACTTAGAAAAACTTGGGACGAGGTAATAAAAACTGACCTTGCTCACTTACACCTCTCTAAGACAATGTCACTGGATGGAGATCTTTGGCGCTATGCAGTTGTACAGAAGACCTGCCTTCCCTTGCATACAAACCTACAGTCAGTAGGGACCTCTTAACTCAATGTACACCTCACCCCACACACCGTACCCCACCCTCCCATTTCCGTCCACTGTGTCGGTGACACAACAAAAAGCACCCAGTCCACACTGTAAAGTGGGCGTGTGGGAGACACGATAAAAAGGCTCTCAGTCCACACTGTAAAGTGGGCGTGTGGGAGACACGATAAAAAGGCTCTCAGTCCACACTGTAAAGTGGGCGTGTGGGAGACACGATAAAAAGGCTCTCAGTCCACATTGTAAAGTGGGCGTGTGGGAGACACGATAAAAAGGCTCTCAGTCCACATTGTAAAGTGGGCGTGTGGGAGACACGATAAAAAGGCTCTCAGTCCACATTGTAAAGTGGGCGTGTGGGAGACACGATAAAAAGGCTCTCAGTCCACATTGTAAAGTGGGCGTGTGGGAGACACGATAAAAAGGCTCTCAGTCCACATTGTAAAGTGGGCGTGTAGGAGACACGATAAAAAGGCTCTCAGTCCACACTGTAAAGTGGTCATGTAGGAGACACGGTAAAAAGATTCCCAGTCCACACTGTAAAGTGGTTGTGTAGGAGACATGGTAAAAAGGCTCCCAGTCCACACTGTAAATGTGGTGGGTGTTAGGAAGGGCATCCAACTGTAGAAAACCTGCCAGAGACACTTCCATATGAGGAAGACACAGTCTCTCAACCATTCCCGCATCAAGTGGAACAAAACCGTCTAATCCATGCTAGCGTGGAAGATGGACGTTAAATGATGATGATGATATATATATATATATAAATAATTAAATAGGGAGACACATATCAGGCTTTCTTTACAAACAGCTAGTGAATTTGAAAATTAGGTGGTAGCATGTGTTTATGCTGTATTTGACCAAATAGAATTAGTCAGTCAGTTGGGATTTAAAAAAAAAAAACCCTGACTGGAAAAAAGGCTAAGTATTGATGGACCAATGTGTTACCATAGTAATACAGTGGTCCATCAATACTCGGTAACACATTGGTCCGGCAAGCCAAAGATGTGGGTTTGTGTCCCATGTATGTCAACACTGTGTTACACTCACACTATATAACAATGGATATGATTTAGTGCAGTAATTGCATCTCTCATGTAAATATATTCAGGACTTGGTCTGGTGTCTGTTAATATCTGTATAATGTTAAAATAACTAGCCGTGTCCGTGTCGGCTAGAAAACAATAATCATAAAATCCCTTGAAATTACAGATATTTAGATATGAATATAATATATATATTTTTTCCTTCAGAGGTTTTTCTTTTAACCCTTTAGCATTTAAACCGGCTGTATCTGGCCACTCATACCAATGTTAAGGTATTGTTCTCAAAATAAATAACATCAAAATCTAATAGATTCGTTGTTATGTGAGATAATTATGTGAGGTAAAGCCTTTACCATGAAAATATAATAGTATAGAGTAATGTAAATACTAAAGGGTTAAATCCCAACTAACAGACTAATTCTATTTAGTCAAATACAGCGTAAGCACATGTTACTACCTAATATATATAATTTCTTTGATTTAGTTATCCATGCTCAATTTATTTACCATGTAATTATAACTACGTTATATCCCCATATTTATAATTAGAGTAGATCATCTCCTTAGTACTAATACAATTTAGTGAAATTTCTGAAGTCACTGAACATTTATATTTGATTATTGATATATGGAATTACTGTTACATGTTTCCATCATTTTTAATGTTCTTTCAATATATTTTAAAAGTAATCTTTTCACAACTTCATTTACGAAGTGATATAATATGCCTTTGGATTCCCATTAGTAGAACTCCAACTCTATTTTAGTGCACGTTATCTTTTTTGTAATAATTGTTTCTATAATAGGCACAAGGCCAGCAATTATCCCAGTGCATTACTGGTACTTTACTTTATCGACCCCGTAAGGATGAAAGGCAAAGTTAACCTCGGCGGGATTTGAACTCAGATCGTAAAGGGACGTAACTCTGTGCTGCAAAGCATGGCGTCCGACCCTCTACCGATACTGCCAATCCACCGCCTTTTTTGTAATAATATATTACAGTCAGAGTAATATCTACAGTTACACGAGAAAGGATGGTCAGCTTACAACAAGATGAATCGAGTTTGGCGCTCAAGTCTTTCCAACCACACCAAGATCAGACTCTTCCAAGTAACAATTCATCCAATCTTGCTATATGGAAGTGAAATATGGACGCTTTCATCCAAACAGCAAAAGCACCTTGATGTCACCTACACTCGCCTGCTTCAACACATTCAGAACATAACATGGCGACATCTGCCTTTGAGAGAGATATATGCCAGCCTCCCACACATATCTGTCATACGTAAAAGGAGAGTAAGATTTGCTGGCCACTGCCATTGTGTCACCTATGAGGCTGTGTCCCCATTAGTACTCTGGAAGCCACAAGCAATCACTAATAACAGGGGGTGCAAGCTCTCCTACCCCAATTTGCTGGCCACTGCCATCATGCCACCTCTCAGGCTGTGTCCCGATTAGTGCTTTGGAAACCACACGCAGTCACTAATAACAGGGGGCACAAGCTCTCCTACCCCGATGTCATCTCCAGAGATTCTGGTATTGAAATCCAGGACTTGGCAACGGCAATGAACGACAGACCCACGTGGAGATCAATTGTTGAGTTGATGATGATAGTTACTAAATGTAAATATTATATCATTTATATATCATCATCATCATCGTCGTCATTTTTATGTCCATTTTGTTATGCTTGCATCGGTTGGATCATCATCATCATCATCATCATTTTATTTTACGTCCGCTTTTCCCCTGCTTGCAAGGGTGGGACGGGAACTGATGCTGGCTTGATTTCTACAGCTGGATGCCCTTCCTAACACCAACCTCATTTACAGTGAGGGCTGGGTGCTTTTTTGCCGTGGCACCTCCACGACCACTTTGCAGTGGAATGATAGGGACCTCAGTCCCTATCATCTCATTTCTACAGCTGAGTAAATTGGAGCAATGTGAAATAAAGTGTCTTGCTCAGGGAAACAACACATCACCTGGTCTGAGAATTGAACTCACAACCTTTCGATTGCAAGGCCAATGCTCTAACTACTAAGCCATGTGCCTCCATTGGATATTAATATTAATTACTATTTAGGCGACTGTAATCTTAACGTTTCCCTATTACATTTTAAATACTATTATTTACAAAAAGTACCAGTAATGCACTGGGTATTTGCTGGCCTTGTGCCTAAAGTAGAAACAATTATTTACAAGGACGGTGGATTGGCAGTATCGGTAGAGGGTTGGCCGCCATGCTTTGCAGCATAGAGCTACGGCCCTTTATGATATGAGTTCAAATCCCGCCGAGGTTAACTTTGCCTTTCATCTTTACGGGGTCGATAAAATAAAGTACCAGTCATGCACTGGGGCTGATTTAATTGACTTCCCCTTCCCCCCAAATTGCTGGCCTTGGGCCTTTATAAGAAACCATTATTTACAACTTCAATGGCGGTGGATTGGCAGTATCGGTAGAACATCGGACAACATACTTAGCGACACAGAGTTTCGGCCCCTTGCGTTTTGTGCTCAAATCCTGCCGAGGTTAGCTTTGCCTTTCAACCCTATGAGGTTGATAAAATAAAGTACCAGTAATGCAATAGGGTCCATTTAATCCACTTTCCCTTCCCCCCAAAATTGCTGGCCTTGTACCTATACAAGAAATCATTATTTACAATTTTGGCGGTGGATTGGCAGTATTGGGAGAGGGTCGGACGCTATGCTTTGACGTATAGAGTTACGGCCCTTGCCATTCTGAGTTCAAATCCCGCCGAGGTTAACTTTGCCTTTCATCCTTACAGGGTCGATAAAATAAAGTACCAGTAATGCACTGGGTAATTGCTCGCCTTGTGCCAAAAGTAGAAACTATTATTTACAATTTTGCTTACAAACTCATAACATTTCTCCTACTGGAGAAATTTAATAAGCAGAGCAGAAGATAGGGCACCAACCCCATCAGGGAAGTGTGAATGGTTTTGACAGATTTGCAATATATTAATGTGTGAGAACGACAAAGCATGGATATAGAGAAAGAGAAACTAGGTATAAGAGGAATCAAGGGGACTATGCAGAAGAGGAGACTGCATTTGAATGGACACCTGATACACATGGATGATGAGCATGAGGTAAAGAAGTGCCAAGTAATCCCAGTGGAAGGAAGCTGCAGTGGAGGAAGACCAGGGAAGTTCTGGATGGTAATGATGATAATCCCAGTGGAAGGAAGCTGCAGTGGAGGAAGACCAGGGAAGTTCTGGATGGTAATGGTGATAATCCCAGTGGAAGGAAGCTGCAGTGGAGGAAGACCAGGGAAGTTCTGGATGGTAATGGTGATAATCCCAGTGGAAGGAAGCTGCAGTGGAGGAAGACCAGGGAAGTTCTGGATGGTAATGGTGATAATCCCAGTGGAAGGAAGCTGCAGTGGAGGAAGACCAGGGAAGTTCTGGATGGTAATGATGATAATCCCAGTGGAAGGAAGCTGCAGTGGAGGAAGACCAGGGAAGTTCTGGATGGTAATGGTGATAAACCCAGTGGAAGGAAGCTGCAGTGGAGGAAGACCAGGGAAGTTCTGGATGGTAATGGTGATAAACCCAGTGGAAGGAAGCTGCAGTGGAGGAAGACCAGGGAAGTTCTGGATGGTAATGATGATAATCCCAGTGGAAGGAAGCTGCAGTGGAGGAAGACCAGGGAAGTTCTGGATGGTAATGGTGATAAACCCAGTGGAAGGAAGCTGCAGTGGAGGAAGACCAGGGAAGTTCTGGATGGTAATGATGATAATCCCAGTGGAAGGAAGCTGCAGTGGAGGAAGACCAGGGAAGTTCTGGATGGTAATGGTGATAAACCCAGTGGAAGGAAGCTGCAGTGGAGGAAGACCAGGGAAGTTCTGGATGGTAATGATGATAATCCCAGTGGAAGGAAGCTGCAGTGGAGGAAGACCAGGGAAGTTCTGGATGGTAATGGTGATAAACCCAGTGGAAGGAAGCTGCAGTGGAGGAAAACCAGGGAAGTTCTGGATGGTAATGATGATAATCCCAGTGGAAGGAAGCTGCAGTGGAGGAAGACCAGGGAAGTTCTGGATGGTAATGATGATAATCCCAGTGGAAGGAAGCTGCAGTGGAGGAAGACCAGGGAAGTTCTGGATGGTAATGGTGATAATCCCAGTGGAAGGAAGCTGCAGTGGAGGAAGACCAGGGAAGTACTGGATGGTAATGATGATAATCCCAGTGGAAGGAAGCTGCAGTGGAGGAAGACCAGGGAAGTTCTGGATGGTAATGATGATAATCCCAGTGGAAGGAAGCTGCAGTGGAGGAAGACCAGGGAAGTTCTGGATGGTAATGGTGATAATCCCAGTGGAAGGAAGCTGCAGTGGAGGAAGACCAGGGAAGTACTGGATGGTAATGATGATAATCCCAGTGGAAGGAAGCTGCAGTGGAGGAAGACCAGGGAAGTACTGGATGGTAATGATGATAATCCCAGTGGAAGGAAGCTGCAGTGGAGGAAGACCAGGGAAGTTCTGGATGGTAATGATGATAATCCCAGTGGAAGGAAGCTGCAGTGGAGGAAGACCAGGGAAGTTCTGGATGGTAATGGTGATAATCCAAGTGGAAGGAAGCTGCAGTGGAGGAAGACCAGGGAAGTTCTGGATGGTAATGATGATAATCCCAGTGGAAGGAAGCTGCAGTGGAGGAAGACCAGGGAAGTTCTGGATGGTAGTGGTGAGAGCTGATCTCAGATTGTTAAAGCTCATGGAGGAGGTGAGAAAGGAACGCGACAAATGGAGAGATGTTGTACTGAGAAGGATCTGTCCAACCCATGCAAGTGTGGAACAACAGAGTAATATGATGATGATACACTCTAATTTCTCGAGTATCAAGTACTTAACTGAACAGGGTTTTACTAGTCTAAACTGTAACTCCCAATCTATCTTTATATAGAGAGTTTCAGAAGAACCCGTAATATAGTGAAAGCAGCGATTCTTTGCTTAAACTTTAAACTGTACTAATAATAAATATTTACACAACGGGTTTATATCTACTTTTTTATTATATATATATATATATATATGGAGGCACATGGCTTAGTGGTTAGAGCATTGGCCTTGCAATCGAAAGGTTGTGAGTTCAATTCTCAGACCGGGTGATGTGTTGTTTCCTTGAGCAAGACACTTTATTTCACATTGCTCCAGTTTACTCAGCTGTAGAAATGAGATGATAGGGACTGGAGTCCCTATCATTCCACTGCAAAGTGGTCGTGGAGGTGCCACGGCAAAAAAGCACCCAGCACTCACTGTAAATGAGGTTGGTGTTAGGAAGGGCATCCAGCTGTAGAAATCAAGCCAAAATCAGTTCCCATCCCACCCTTGCAAGCAGGGAAAAGCGGACGTAAAATGATGATGATGATGATGATATATACACACACACACACACACAATCCTATTCAAAACCTCTTCGGATTTTGATCTTCATAATTATTATTACTATGTATATATATATATATCATCATCATCGTTTAATGTCCATCTTCCACGCTAGCATGGGTTAGATGGTTTTGTTCCATTTGATGCGGGAATGGTCAGGAGACCTTGTCTCGCTCGTACAGAACTAATAATAATAAATGCGAAGACTAAAATCAGAAGAAGGCTTGATAAGGAATATATATAATATATATATATAGTTATGTAATAAACAACATGAGATAGTTATTTCATTTGCCAGTGAAGACAGATGTAGTGTCTGTGTTCAGTCGTCAGAATGAATAAAAAAACATGGTCTAATAATAAGCTCTGTAGCCTACATAGAGCACTCTTTTTTTCTGTACCTTTCTGACAGAAATACTTCATTTAATATATATATATAAACCTGGAGAGCAAGTATTTGTTATAAGAACTGATTAAAGTTTAAACAAAGAATCGCTGCTTTCACCCTTGATAATCTACCCCCACCTAATACAATAGTTATAGCCGTTCTACTTAACAGTGTACCCACACCTAACACAATAGTCATAGCTGTTCTACTTAACAGTGTACCCCCACCTAACACAATAGCCATAACTGTTCTACTTAACAGTGTACCCCCACCTAATATAAGTCATAGCTGTTCTACTTAACAGTGTACCCCCACCTAATACAATAGTCATAGCTGTTCTACTTAACAATGTACCCCCACCTAATACAATAGTCATAGCTGTTCTACTTAACAGTGTACCCCCACCTAATACAATAGTCATAGCTGTTCTACTTAACAGTGTACCCCACCTAATACAATAGTCATAGCTGTTCTACTTAACAGTGTACCCCCACCTAATACAATAGTCATGGCTGTTCTACTTAACAGTGTACCCCCACCTAACACAATAGTCATAGCTGTTCTACTTAACAGTGTACCCCCACCTAATACAATAGTAATAGCTGTTCTACTTAACAGTGTACCCCCACCTAACACAATAGTCATAGCTGTTCTACTTAACAGTGTACCCCCACCTAACACAATAGTCATAGCTGTTCTACTTAACAGTGTACCCCCACCTAATACAATAGTAATAGCTGTTCTACTTAACAGTGTACTCCTACCTAACACAATAGTCATAGCTGTTCTACTTAACAGTGTACCCCCACCTAACACAATAGTCATAGCTGTTCTACTTAACAGTGTACTCCTACCTAACACAATAGTCATAGCTGTTCTACTTAACAGTGTACCCCCACCTAACACAATAGTCATAGCTGTTCTACTTAACAGTGTACCCCCACCTAACACAATAGTCATAGCTGTTCTACTTAACAGTGTACCCCCACCTAACACAATAGTAATAGCTGTTCTACTTAACAGTGTACCCCCACCTAACACAATAGTCATAGCTGTTCTACTTAACAGTGTACCCCCACCTAACACAATAGTAATAGCTGTTCTACTTAACAGTGTACCCCCACCTAACACAATAGTCATGGCTGTTCTACTTAACAGTGTACCCCCACCTAATACAATAGTCATAGCTGTTCTACTTAACAGTGTACCCCCACCTAACACAATAGTAATAGCTGTTCTACTTAACAGTGTACCCCCACCTAACACAATAGTCATGGCTGTTCTACTTAACAGTGTACCCCCACCTAACACAATAGTCATGGCTGTTCTACTTAACAGTGTACCCCCACCTAATACAATAGTCATGGCTGTTCTACTTAACAGTGTACCCCACCTAATACAATAGTCATAGCTGTTCTACTTAACAGTGTACCCCCACCTAATACAATAGTCATAGCTGTTCTACTTAACAGTGTACCCCCACCTAACACAATAGTAATAGCTGTTCTACTTAACAGTGTACCCCCACCTAATACAATAGTCATAGCTGTTCTACTTAACAGTGTACCCCCACCTAACACAATAGTCATGGCTGTTCTACTTAACAGTGTACCCCCACCTAATACAATAGTCATGGCTGTTCTACCCATTACACTGCACACCACCTAAAGTGCCTAATACATAACAACATTAATAAGTGACTTAAATGCTAAACTTCACCCACAAAAGTTACAAAAAGAATTTGTTACTACAATATATCTTTTAGGACAAAGTAATTCACTTGGCGGTGTTTATAGATCATTATACATTACTATCTAACCCGCCGAGGTTAACTTTGCCTTTCATCCTTACGGGGTCGATAAAATAAAGTACCAGTAATACACTAGGTAATTGCTGGCCTTGTGCCAACAGTAGAAACAATTATACATTACTATCTAACCCACCGAGGTTAACTTTGCCTTTCATCCTTACGGGGTTGATAAAAATAAAGTACCAGTAATACACTGGGTAATTGCTGGCCTTGTGCCAACAGTAGAAACAATTATACATTACTATCTAACCCAGTCATGGGCAACCTGCAGCCCGCGAAGCTTTCTGAATGGCTCGCCTAAGTCACCTAAGTGAAACCTTTCTGATTTTTTTACCCCAACTTTTCAGTCATAATTTATCTTTCTAACATTTTTACGATCGAGGAAAACGTGTACGAATTCTGAAGAAACAAATCAAAACAACCTGAGTTACCGCCCTTTTTTTTAAATGTGGGCACAAATGTAAATTAGCGCTTGCCTGATGATGAGCCATATCTCATGCAGCCCCGGTTCTTGAAAAGGGTTGCCCATGCTAGCGTGGAAAATAGACGTTAAACGATGATGATGATGATTACTGATTTCTACTGATGGTAAGTAGATATCAGTAAATCTATTGAACGCCAGTGTTAATAACCTCAGTTCGAATGAGTCAATAGACAGCCTCTACACAAACATTTCAACCATTTTCAAAGAGCCAGTCATATTTTCCCATTAAAAAAAAAAGGACGCATTGGATAATGAAGTTCTTTGAGTGAATGAAAGACAAGATAGTCACTGCTGGAACCTCTTTGATCATAGGCCTGTTGGATTAGAAATACCTGAGGACTAAACAACATCCACATCAACTTATGCACAATTCAACTTCTATTTAACTTACTTGACATGCACATACAATAAAACTCAAATGTATAGTGTTTTAAATAACTAGAATTTTTTCAACACGCTGACCCATATGTGCATATGTTTGTGCATGTGTGTATGGGCATATGTTTGTGCATGTGTGTATGGGCATATGTTTGTGCATGTGTGTATGGGCATATGTTTGTGCGTGTGTGTATGTGCATATGTTTGTGCATGTGTGTATGTGCATATGTTTGTGCACGTGTGTATGTGCATATGTTTGTGCATGTGTGTATGTGCATATGTTTGTGCATGTGTGTATGGGCATATGTTTGTGCATGTGTGCATGTGCATGTTTGTGCATGTGTGTATGGGCATATGTTTGTGCATGTGTGTATGTGCATATGTTTGTGCATGTGTGTATGGGCATATGTTTGTGCATGTGTGTATGGGCATATGTTTGTGCATGTGTGTATGGGCATATGTTTGTGCATGTGTGCATGTGCATGTTTGTGCATGTGTGTATGGGCATATGTTTGTGCATGTGTGTATGTGCATATGTTTGTGCATGTGTGTATGGGCATATGTTTGTGCATGTGTGTATGGGCATATGTTTGTGCATGTGTGTATGGGCATATGTTTGTGCATGTGCATATGTGTATATGTATATGTTTGTACATGTGTGTATGCATACATTTACATGTATGATTATATGAATATAAACGTGCAAACACAGACACACTTACAAAAATACACACTGACATACGCTCACACAAACACACACACCACACATACATTCACACAAACACATACATACATACACTCACACACAGCATAGTTTTTTCACCGTCCCTTTCCTTCCTTTTAAACACAAATACATTCACACAGGCAGCAGATGTAAAGAGAGGAGTAGTATGAGGTAGTCAAACTACTCCTCTCTCTTTACATGTTGTGACGGAATCACAGAAATTTATATAGAGATTTGATACAAGAATTAATATTTTAGGAACCCTAAAGAGGACATGTAAGTTAAAAACCGAAGAAAGATGATTCAGATAAGGGTTTATTATGCACTTCTTAACCCAGACTTATCCGGCCAGAATTCTCTCACCTCTTTCTGTTCAGACCAGCCATATCCGGCCACTCATACTGATGTTAAGGTATTGTTCTCAAAATAAATAAATCTCCACGTGGGTCTGTCATTCATTGCCGTTGCCAAGTCCTGGATTTCAATACCAGAATCTCTGGAGATGACATCGGGTAGGAGAGCTTGCTACCCCTGTTATTAGTGACTGCTTGTGGTTTCCAAAGCACTAATGGGGTCACAGCCTCATAGGTGGCACGATGGCAGTGGCCAGCAAATCTTACTCTCCTTTTACGTACAACGACAGACATGCGTGGGAGGCCAGCATATATCTCTCTCAAAGGCAGATGTCGCCAGCTTCTGTTCTGAATGCGTTGAAGCAGACGAGTGTAAGTGCCATCAAGGCGCTCTAGACATGTCCTGTCTCAGGCCATGATAACCCATTCAACCAGTGCCAGCATGGGAAGTGGATGTAAAATGATGATGATGATGATAATGGTGTGTGTGTGTGTGTGTGTGTGTGTGTGTGTGTGTGTGTGTGTGTGTGTGTGTGTGTGTGTGTGTGTGTGTGTGTGTGTGTGTGTGTGTGTGTGTGTGTGTGTGTGTGTGTGTGTGTGTGTGTGTGTCTGTCTGTCTGTGTGTGTGTGTGTGTGCGTGCGTGCGTGCGTGCTATGAAAACAATTTTAATTACAATGTACAGAAATTTTGACAATACAGAGCGGTTAAAAATAACATGCATTTAAATAAAATAATTGCTCATAAATTTGTGTTGTTAAAGAAATATAAAGCCTGTCATTTTTGTAGCCATCATGTACGAGTAATAAAGTAATAAAGCATGGAACTAAGACTGTCACAAGAAAATAACAGAATTATTGATTTAATGACCAAAAGTATATGATCACGAATACAAGCGCCCGAAATGGGGTTCTTCCGAAGGGTCATTGGAGTAACGTTACTCAAAGTACATAGCTCGGAGATCAGAATGTCACTCCAGGTAGAGCCTCTACTACTCCGAATTGAGAGATAACAGTTCCGATACTATAGGCATGTGGTTAGAATGTCTGGACAGATTCTACTGGCAAAACTAAGAGGTAGGAGGAGGACCAGGGGTAGATCCCGAGGGAGATGGTTGGAGAACATCCATGAGCTTGGTTGGTCACGCTTGGGGATCCAGCCAGATCAGTCGGAGATGGTTGCCTCTGACAGGGACCCACTTGAGGGAGTATTTGAGGACTCTGCCCACACAACCCTTAACAGGACGAAGTGAACGAAGAAGAAGGAAACTAAGATGTGAATGAAGAAGAAAAAGAAAAAGAAAAAGCAAAGAAGAAGAAGAAGAAGTGAACGAAGAAGTGAACAAAGAAGAAAAAGAAAGAAGAAGAAGAAGAAAAAGAAGAAGAAGAAGAAGAAGAAGAAGAAGAAGTGAACGAAGAAGTGAACAAAGAAGAAAAAGAAAGAAGAAGAAGAAGAAGAAGAAGAAGAAGAAGAAGAAGAAAAAGAAGAAAAAGAAGAAGAAAAAGAAGAAGGCAAAGAAGAAGAAGTTAATATCTGCTATGGTATCAGTATCATCTCAGGTCCCATGACAAAGATATATGAAGGGGGGTTGACTGAAAAAAGGTTTCAACATTGAAAATGTACAACTGGTACACCAAACAATATCATTTGTTCCATTAACCTTTTCTGTTTAAACCAGTTGTAACCAGTTGCTCATACTGATGTTAAGGTATTGTTCTCAAAATAAATAATATCAAAATCTCATAGATTCAATATTATAAGAGATAATTATGAGAAGTAAAGCCTTTACCACAAAAATACAATAATAAATATAGAGTAATGTAAATGGTAAAGGGTTAATGCTTATGCTATTAACTTTTATTTATCTAAGCCAATGTAGAACCAATTTTGTGTTCCTTTGAAATAACAACCAAACTCCTACAAATCATTCCCTACCACCTGTAACCTTTTTGTGACTATTTCTAATGAAATACACACTATTTTGATTAATTAATTAATTGTTTCTACTTCAGGCACAAGGCCAGCAATTATCCAGTGCATTACTGGTACTTTATTTTATCGACCTCGTAAGGATGAAAGGCAAAGTCAACCTCGGCGGGATTTGAACTCAGATCGTAAAGGGACGTAACTATGCTGGAAAGCATGGCGTCCGACCCTCTAATTAATTAATTGTTTCTACTTTAGGCACAAGGCCAGCAATTATCCAGTGCATTACTGGTACTTTATTTTATCGACCTCGTAAGGATGAAAGGCAAAGTCAACCTCGGCGGGATTTGAACTCAGATCGTAAAGGGACGTAACTATGCTGGAAAGCATGGCGTCCGACCCTCTACCGATACTGCCAATCCATCCTCTAATTAATTAATGAAGAATTTTGAGGGATTTACTATAATTATTACTTATTGCGTTACTAAAATAGTAACTTAATATACGTCTGTAAGATAGTAACTTCATAAATATGGATCGTATAATGTTTGACGATTGTAATGTAAAAAAAGAACCTATTAAAACCCTTTAGCATTTAAACCAGCCATATCCGGTAAGAATTATCTCACCTCTTTCTGTTCAAACCAGCTGTAACCGGCCACTCATACCAATGTTAAGGTATTGTTCTCAAAATATATATAACATCAAAATCTCATAGTTTGAGATTATATGAGATGATTATGTTACATAAAGACTTTATACTGTGAAAATACAATAGTAAATATGGAGTAATGTAAACGCTAAAGGGTTAAAATGGGTAGATTTATTTCATAAAACCAGGGCTGATTTTGGCCGGGCTGATATCAAAATAGTTAAGAAAAGGGACACATCTGACAATATAATCCTGCTAGTATAGTCATATATGAAATACCTGATTTAGGGTTATACAACAATCATTTTTATTCTTGCAACTTAACAAGTGGCTTAGCTCCTGAACATCCTGATTAAAATGAGTGGTGGCTAGCTTTAGAAATTCCATAATTGCATAGACATTTCTGATAAGGAAGAACATATTAAAGATGGTACTGCCGTTGTTGGAATGATTTATTGACCAATGTGCAACTGTAGGTCTCCAATGTATAGATCTAATGAAGCTGTGTTGTTTTAGTATCCATTTCCAATCAGCGTAAATGATTGTTCCCCCATGACACCAGCACACCACGTAATCATGTGGAAAAAGAAGATTCTGTGCAATGACCTGAGTCGCTGTTTATGGTATGTTATATGTTGCAGATAGATCGTATGTCCCACTGGTGTTAAAAGAACGTATTTGACAGCTACCTGTTCATTAGTAGTATTCCAAAAGAAAAATGGTTTAACGAGGAAAATAGTTCCGGATTATTTCTTTTAAATATTCTGTTACCTACAAACAATTACATTGTTGCAGAATCAAGTTAACCATTTAACAACTTTTATATTCACTTTATAGTGCTGTCCATTATGATGAGTCAAACAGTTTCATGACACTTCTTATGACCTGGTCACTGACACAGTTTCATGGAACTAACTTGTAACATATTGTCAAGATGAAGTCAAACAGTCACAGCTCTAATATAACTAACATAGTTACCAAATGGGTGGTAACATCACAGATTGTAATATCATGGGTGGTAATATCATTTGCTTCTATTTAATCTTTGGCATGTTAAGTTATTTTATGGATTGCTTCCCTTGACAATGCATTGTGTTAAGGGCAGATTACTCTATCAATGACATAAAGCACCTAGAGCACACTGAAGATTAAGGTAACATACTTTTAAATATTCAAAATTTGCTCAACACTTCTTCAAAACAATTGATGGTTTGTTTATATATACATATATATATATAAATATATATAAATATATATATATATATATATATATATATATATATATATAAATATATATATAAATATATATATATATATATATATATATATAAATATATATATATATATGAATATATATATATATATATATATAAATATATATATATAAATATATATATATATATATATATAAATATATACATATAAATATATATATATATATAAATATATATATATATGAATATATATATATACATATAAATATATATATATATGAATATATATATATATATGAATATATATATACATATAAATATATATATACATATAAATATATATATACATATAAATATATATATACATATAAATATATATATATATATATATATATATATATATATACATATAAATACATATATATATGAATATATATATATATATATAAATATATATATACATATAAATATATATATACATATTGTTATACTTTGGGAGGGTCATGTTGCCAATAAGAAACACACGCACCAGTTGCTTTCACAAATTCAGAAACGAAATATATATATACATATATATATATATATATAAATATAAATATATATATATAAATAGATATATATATATATCATCATCATATTCTTCGTTTAACGTCCATTTTCCATGCTAGCATATTTATATATATATATATATATATATATATTATTCGAAATCATCAACATCATCATCATTTTACGTCCGCTTTTCCCTGCTTGCAAGGAAAATGTTAACAAATATTAAAAACTCCAGGAAAACACCCAGTTGAGTGCTTCTAATCTATTGTAAAATTGTATTCATTGCATAATCAATGAACCATACTAATCTTTGGTCACATATATATATATACCCGTAGAGCAAATATTTATTGTAAGAGTTTCTACTACCACCACTACTACCACCACTACCACTACTACCACTTCTACTACCACCCCCACCACTACCACCACTACTACCACTACTACCACAACCCCCGCCACTACCACCACTACTACCACCACCCCCACCACTACTACTACTACTACCACTACTACAACCCCCACCACTACCACCACTACTACCACTACTACTACTACTACTACTACCACTACTACAACCCCCGCCACTACCACCACTACTACCACTACTACTACCACCCCCACCACTACTACTACTACTACTACCACTACTACAACCCCCGCCACTACCACCACTACTACCACTACTACTACTACAACCCCCGCCACTACCACCACTACTACCACTACTACACCACCCCCACCACTACTACTACTACTACTACTACCACTACTACAACCCCCACCACTACCACCACTACTACTACAACCCCCACCACTACCACCACTACTACCACCACCCCCACCACTACTACTACCCCCACCACTACCACCACTACTACCACTACTACTACTACCACCACTACTACCACTACTACTACTACCACCACTACTACCACTACTACTACTACTACCACTACTACAACCCCCACCACTACTACAACCCCCGCCACTACCACCACTACTACAACCCCCACCACTACCACCACTACTACAACCCCCGCCACTACCACCACTACTACAACCCCCACCACTACCACCACTACTACAACCCCCACCACTACCACCACTACTACAACCCCCACCACTACCACCACTACTACAACCCCCGCCACTACCACCACTACTACAACCCCCACCACTACCACCACTACTACAACCCCCACCACTACCACCACTACTACAACCCCCACCACTACCACCACTACTACAACCCCCGCCACTACCACCACTACTACAACCCCCACCACTACCACCACTACTACAACCCCCACCACTACCACCACTACTACAACCCCCACCACTACCACCACTACTACAACCCCCGCCACTACCACCACTACTACAACCCCCACCACTACCACCACTACTACAACCCCCGCCACTACCACCACTACTACAACCCCCACCACTACCACCACTACTACAACCCCCACTACTACAACCCCCACCACTACCACCACTACT
>OZ024755.1:36055293-36070293 GCA_964016885.1 Eledone cirrhosa
CCATGCAAGCGTGGAACACGGACGCTAAAATTGATGATGATGATGATGATGATGATGTGTGTGTACTTCTATCAGTTGATATATGTATATGTGTGTGTGTGTGTACTTCTGTAAGTTGATATATGTATGTGTGTGTGTGTACTTCTGTCAGTTGATATATGTATGTGTGTGTACTTCTATCAGTTGATATATGTATATGTGTGTGTGTGTACTTCTGTCAGTTGAAATATGTATGTGTGTGTGTGTACTTCTGTCAGTTGATACATGTATGTGTGTGTGTGTACTTCTGTCAGTTGATATATGTATGTGTGTGTGTGTACTTCTGTCAATTGATATATGTATGTGTGTGTACTTCTATCAGTTGATATATGTATATGTGTGTGTGTGTACTTCTGTAAGTTGATATATGTATGTGTGTACTTCTGTAAGTTGATATATGTATATGTGTGTACTTCTGTCAGTTGATATATGTGTGTGTGTGTACTTCTGTCAGTTGTTATATGTATGTGTGTGTACTTCTATCAGTTGATATATGTGTGTGTGTGTACAGACTTGCAATTCCATGACCATCTCTGTGTGTGTATATATATATATATATATATATATATATATATATATATACATGTATGTATGTGTGTGTGTATATATATATACTCACACATATATATATATACACATACATATAAAAATACATATACATATATGTATATATATATAAAAATACATATATATATATATATATGTTCATATATGTGTGTGTGTGTGTGTAAAAAAATTAAAAGAAACGTGTTTGTGTGTGTGTGTGTGTGTGTGTGTATGTGTATAGATGTATATAAACATACACACACATCTTTGTTTTTAATTGATTTCTTTTTGTCAAACGACTAGAGACAGAAAGTCAGACACAAATGTAAAGAAACACACAGATACACACAGTAACACGTGCACACATACACACATGCACATCCGCATTCATGCTCACACACACACAAATGTACTCTGTGTCCGGTTGGTTCCACAACCAGATGGTTGTTTATCATCATCATCATCATCATCATCAGGTTTAGCGTCCGTGTTCCACGCTTGCATGGGTTTGGACGGGGGTTTTCCCACTTGAGGCAAGAGTGGTTGTCTTGCTCGCATAGGACTGTCTGGCAGGTTTTCTACAGTTGGATGCCCTTCCTAACACCAACCACATTTACAGTGTGGGTCTGGGAGGTTTTTACCGTGTTGCCTACACGGCCACATTACAGCGTGGACTGTCTGGCGGGTTTTCTACAGCTGGATGCCCTTCCTAACACCAACCTCATTTACAGTGTGGAACTGGGAGGTTTTTACAGTGTTACCTACACGACCACATTACAGCGTGGACTGTCTGGCGGGTTTTCTACAGCTGGATGCCCTTCCTAACACCAACCTCATTTACAGTGAGGGTCTGGGAGGTTTTTACCGTGTTGCCTACACGGCCACATTACAGCGTGGACTGTCTGGCGGGTTTTCTACAGCTGGATGCCCTTCCTAACACCAACCTCATTTACAGTGAGGGTCTGGGAGGTTTTTACCGTGTTGCCTACACGGCCACATTACAGCGTGGACTGTCTGGCGGGTTTTCTACAGCTGGATGCCCTTCCTAACACCAACCACATTTACAGTGTGGGTCTGGGAGGTTTTTACCGTGTTGCCTACACGGCCACATTACAGCGTGGACTGTGTGTTTTTTTTGTCGTGACACCTACACGATCTCATTTGTTTCGGCCTCGATGGTGTGGCACCAACATAACTTTACATTGAAAGGGGCGGTGTGGATGGGGTGGGGGTGGTGGGACGGGGGTGTATTTTGTTAGAGATGCCTACTGACTGTAGTAGGTTTTACTTTGTATTTAGGTAAGGCGGGTCTTCTCTATTACTGAGTACCGCCAAATATTGTCAAAGTTCTTTCGTCACACATTCTGTGACCTCTTCAGTGACTGGAAATATTTATATATGGATATATTTATATATATATATATATATATATATATATATATATATATATATATACTAGCTGGCCCGTCCGGCTGGCGCCCGGCTAGGTGTACCGGCATTTTATCTTTTCAGGATTGATACCGAACGCCCTCTCAAGTCACCGAAAGGGGGGGGGGGGGTTAACGTGCTCTGATGTTGGGTTTGAATAGTTTTTAGGATTCCCCAGTTCAGCAGCCAGTACGTTAAAGAAAATTGATAGTTACAACAATAAAGGCTGAACAGAGAACAAATCTTTTAACAAACAATAATTTGAACAACCATAATGGAAATTCCAAGTAACAGAAAATACATAAATTACATTGTTAGAGACTCAGAGTATAAGATATTTTTTGTTCGGCCCTCGGGAGCAAAGATGAAGAGATTGTTTGGCGAGCTCACCCTAGAGCATCCTATATACAATTGACCATGGTTTTCGCAGCTGAAGGCCAGCCACTTTTAGGGTTTGACTCTGAGCTTTGTTGATGGTAATCGCAAAACTTAGTCTATCTGTTGCTCTAGTAACATTTTATCTTCTGGAAACTCTGATCTTGCGGCCAGGCTGGGACTTTTTGGGTGGCATATCGGCAGTAACAATGACGATAAACCGTCTGTGCTTTCGTGAAATAAATATGTTTGTTTATATTTTGTTTTTGTGTATGCAAAAATATCTGTACACGAATATATAATTATATATATATATATATATATATATATATATATATATATATAATCAAGGTTTAGCAAATAAGAAAAAGTTTCAAAATAAATTTCAAAAAATTCACTGTATTCACTATGGTTACCTTTACCAAAGTGAGGTAACCATAGTGAGTACAGTGAATTTTTTGAAATTTATTTTGAAACTTTTTCTTATTTGCTAAACCTTGATTATATATGTTCTGGCTTGTTAATTTATTAACCTGCCATTGAACCACTTTGGCATATGGTTGGAAATACATGTGTCCCTGGACGGTTTTTGCATGTAGGGATATATACTTTATTATATATCATCATCATCATCATCATCATCGTTTAACGTCCATGTTCCACGCTTGCATGGGTTTGGACAGGAGTTTTCCCACTTGAGGCAAGAGTGGTTGTCATTGCTCGCATAGGACTGTCTGGCGGGTTTTCTACAGCTGGATGCCCTTCCTAACACCAACCACATTTACAGTGTGGGGCTGGGAGGTTTTTACCGTGTTGCCTACACGGCCACATTACAGCGTGGACTGTGTGTTTTTTTGTCGTGACACCTACACGATCTCATTTGGCACCAACATAACTTTACATTGAAAGGGGCGGTGTAGATGGGGTGGGGGAGGTGGGACGGGGGTGTATTTTGTTAGAGATGCCTACTGGCTGTAGTAGGTTTTACTTTGTATGTAGGTAAGGCGGGTCTTCTCTATTACTGAGTATATATATATATATGAATATATTAAAATAACAGATTAAAGTTTAAGCAAAGAATTGCTGCTTTCACACTTAATGGGATCCTCTGAAACTAAAAAAATCAATCTGTGAATGCAGAAGTAAATATTTCGAAAAACATTGCAACCGAAGCACAACAGGAAGATGATACTTTGGTTCATGAAGACAGACAGATATTATAAGCGTGCGACATTATAGCTATGTATCTAATGTAGACAGCCAGACATATAAGGGCGCGATGTTATAGCTATGTATCTATCTAAAAAGATAGACTAAGAAAGAGAGAGGAATGTTGTGCGATGTCTTAGCTATGTATCTAATGTAGACAGCCAGACATATAAGGGCGCAATGTTATAGCTATGTATCTATCTAAAAAGATAGACTAAGAAAGAGAGAGGAATGTTGTGCGATGTCATAGCTATGTATCTAATGCAAACAGCCAGACATACAGAGACATATTATAAGGGTGCGTCGTTATAGCTGTGTATCCATCTAAAAAGACAGACTAAGAAAGAGAGAGGAATGTTGTATAACCGAAAGTGTTGACATTTGAACATTTTAAAGAAGTGAATATTTAAATAAACGATAAGATATCTTTAAACTTTTAACGAAATTTAGAAGACAAAAATAACCTCACTTTCTTACTTGGAAAAAGTTGCATCTATGGTGCAAATTTGGTGCTTTTTGGCCCAGCCGTTTGGCGAAATGTTTGTTACATACATACGGCCGTCAGTTTTATAGTATATATATATATATATATATATATGTATATATATATATATATATATACTGCTAGCTTAGTTCGGATCTAGCTGTTGAAACTGCAGGAGCTCAGCCGTCGGGGCCCTGACTCTTTTCTTATATATATATATATATATATATATATTAAAATACAAATATTAATAAAATAGATGTTCTTTTGATCAATTACATTTTATTATACATATTTTGGATGTACAACAGTACGTCCTCATCAGACAAAATATGATACATGACATACCCTGAGATGTTAAATGGTTAAGATTTAATCAAATCTATCTTGATTAAATATTAACCATTTAACATCTGAGGGTATGTCGTGTATCATTATATTTTGTCTGATGAGGACGTACTGTTGTACATCCGAAATATGTATAATAAAATGTAATTGATCAAAAGAACATCTATTTTATTAATATTTATATTCTAATATTAATAACTCTGGAAAATTATTTTCCATAGAGTGCTTCCAATCTACTGTAAAATTCATTCTTTGATATACTCACTGAATTTTGTTTAACTCTTTAATATATATATATATATATGTATATATATATATATATATATATATATATATATATATATATATATATATAGGAGAGAGAGTGGGAGAGAGAGAGAGAGAGAGGTAACTCCCAACCACAGCACCAAGCAGTTTCAGCTTGTTTTTCGCAAACCTCTCAATGGTGTAATACCAAATATATAAATATATATATATATACACACACACATATACATATGACCATACATATATATATAACCTTTCTATATAACAGTCATAATTTTTGTACAGTAATGGAAGTTGTTTGCCATGTGTCAAGGCAAAGGAGAGAGAGAGAGAGAGAGAGAGAGAGAGAGAAGGTGATGACATTCTCATCAATATTTTATCCCTCATACAGTTCCTCTCTTCCTATCTTGTGCACACTACACACACCACACACACACACGCTTCTTTCCCAAGACACAGAGAAGAAAGAAGGGAGATACCATGGTATCGCTTTTACACACAGACTTCCTCTTGTTGCTCACTTATTTGCAGTGAGAAATCTATTTCCAACTGATGTCTCTTGTGCTGGAGATAACTACAGTGCCTGTGTGCCCAGGAGACAATTTCCGGTTGCCATCATAGAATGGCGCTATTTCTGATACAAATTTAAAATTTAAAAACCTGATAAGTACCTGAAATCTTATGAATTTGTTCCACTTTTTCTGTTATCAAATGTTGCTTCTTAGAACGCTCTCAGAATAATTAATGTAGTCTTAAAGGAGATAATGAGAACTGCAGAAACATTCAAAGACAAAGCTCTACTTCTTGAAGATGATTTCCATCAAACAGTGAAAGTGATTTCAAGAGTGTTAGATGCTGATATCACAGAATGGTGGATCCAGCGGCCAGTCACCGCGAAGGTGATATGTGATAAAAATTAAATTTTATCAGCAACATGACACCAGTGGGGTATGATGAATTTTCTACATGGCTTCTTAGAATTGGAAATGGAACTCTCCAACATAATGTGAAGATGGGTACCAATATTATAAAAGTTCCTTCTGATATGGTTGTACAGGGGAATATATAGTGTATATATGGTATATATATGGTATATATGGTTGTACAGGGGAATATATAGTGTATATATGGTATATATATGGTATATATGGTTGTACAGGGGAATATATAGTGTATATATGGTATATATATGGTATATATGGTTGTACAGGGGAATATATAGTGTATATATATATATATGGTATATATGGTTGTACAGGGGAATATATAGTGTATATATGGTATATATGGTTGTACAGGGGAATATATAGTGTATATATGGTATATATGGTTGTACAGGGGAATATATAGTGTATATATATATATATATATATATGGTATATATGGTTGTACAGGGGAATATATAGTGTATATATATATATATATATATATATATATATATATATATATGGTTGTACAGGGAGATATATAGTGTATATATGGTATATATGGTTGTACAGTGGAATATATAGTGTATATATGGTATATATGGTATATATGGTTGTACAGGGGAATATATAGTGTATATATATATGGTATATATGGTTGTACAGGGGAATATATAGTGTATATATATATATATATATGGTATATATGGTTGTACAGGGGAATATATAGTGTATATATGGTATATATGGTTGTACAGGGGAATATATAGTGTATATATATATATATATATATATATATATATATATATATATATATATATATATATACATGGTTGTACAGGGAGATATATAGTGTATATATGGTATATATGGTTGTACAGTGGAATATATAGTGTATATATGGTATATATATATGGTATATAATAATAATGATAATAATAATGAAATTATTGTGTAAAGTGCTCAGGTGCACTACAACTCGTCAATATAGTACATAGAATAATACACAAATGCCAGGGAAGTACATGTGTGTATGTGTTAGCTGTAGTGTTGGCGGATCTCGGGAAGCATGGAGGCCTTAAAGGATGCAGTGTCTCGACAGCTAACAATATGGTTGTACAGGGGAATATATAGTGTATATATGGTATATATGGTTGTACAGGGGAATATATAGTGTATATATAGTGTATATATGGTATATATGGTTGTACAGTGGAATATATAGTGTATATATGGTATATATGGTTGTACAGTGGAATATATAGTGTATATATGGTATATATGGTTGTACAGTGGAATATATAGTGTATATATGGTATATATGGTTGTACAGTGGAATATATAGTGTATATATGGTATATATGGTTGTACAGGGGAATATATAGTGTATATATGGTATATATGGTTGTACAGTGGAATATATAGTGTATATATGGTATATATGGTATATATGGTTGTACAGGGGAATATATAGTGTATATATGGTATATATGGTATATATGGTTGTACAGGGGAATATATAGTGTATATATGGTATATATGGTATATATGGTTGTACAGGGGAATATATAGTGTATATATGGTATATATGGTATATATGGTTGTACAGTGGAATATATAGTGTATATATGGTATATATGGTATATATGGTTGTACAGGGGAATATATAGTGTATATATGGTATATATGGTATATATGGTTGTACAGGGGAATATATCGTGTATATATATATATATATATATGGTATATATGGTTGTACAGGGGAATATATAGTGTATATATGGTGTATATATGGTATATATGGTTGTACAGGGGAATATATAGTGTATATATATATGGTATATATATATATATGGTATATATGGTTGTACAGGGAAATATATAGTGTATATATATATATATATGGTATATATGGTTGTACAGGGGAATATATAGTGTATATATATATATATATGGTATATATGGTTGTACAGGGGAGTATATATGGTATATATTATATATATGGTTGTACAGGGGAAAATATAGTGTATATATGGTATATATATGGTATATATGGTTGTACAGGGGTATATATAGTGTATATATATATATATATATATGGTATATATGGTTGTACAGGGGTATATATAGTGTATATATGGTATATATGGTTGTACAGGGGTATATATGGTATATATATATGGTATATATGGTTGTACAGGGGAATATATAGTGTATATATATGGTATATATGGTTGTACAGAAGTATATATAGTGTATATATGGTTGTACAGGTGTATATATGGTTTATATAGGATATACAGGGTGCGGATGATATTTGTTCGCAAGATTACTGTCTAGGAAATAACACGGTAGTTTTATTTTTTAAGTTTTATTTATTAAACTTGGGTCAATTTGTCTTCCTGACTTGTTCTTTCGATCTCACTCAATAAACCCGCCATTGACTTTGATGACAGCCTCAAGGTAGCCTCGGAACCGGCTACAGGCCTTCGTCACTGTCCCCCGACTTAGGCCCCTAAAGGCACTTGTGGCCCTGGCCTTCAGATCGTCTTTCGTATTGCAGCTAGATCTGTTGGTGTCTCGTTCCACTGCGCCCCACACAAAGAAGTCGAGGGGGTTGCAGTCAGGCGAGCTGGGAGACCAGATGTCAGGTGAAGTGTGGTCGACGAAGTTCTCTGACAGCCAGGCTTGGGTCTTTCGGCTGGTATGGCAGGGCGCTGAGTCTTGCTGCCACACATATGGCCTACCTACAGCTACCTGGTCGATCCAGGGCTTTACTACCTCGCTCAGAATGCGGATGAAGCCATCGATGTTCAGCTTGAGGCCCTCAGGGAAGAAGTGAGGTGGCATGATGTCACCTTCACTGCTGACGACACCTAAGACCAATGTTGTCGCTGGAAACTTTGTCTGCATGACTCTGGGCACGTCTTTGGATGAGACAGCGAGCCACCTGTTGTTCTGGGAGTTGATCTTCTGGTCTTATTTGTCCTCCCGGCGCGGATTCCAAGCAGACCTCCGTGTCTCTTCCACAAATTTGGAGGTTCAAAATTATTCATAATCAATTATTCTGAATATAAATAATGGAAATATAGTTACTGTTTTTATGAAGACAAGAGTGACAACGGAAGTAAAAAAAATTTGCATAAAATTAGCAGTTAAAATTGCAAATAGATATCGTCCGTGCCCTGTATATGGTTGTACAGGGGAATATATGGTGTATATATGGTATATATACAATATATATAGTTGTACAGGGGAATATATGGTGTATATGTACGAACGAAAGGCAGGTTATATGATGCCTGTATGAGATTCGCGATGCTGCATGGTAGTGAGACATGGGCAGCAACTGCAGAGGATGTGCAACGGCTGGAGAGAAATGAAGCAAGCATGCTGTGTTGGATGTGCAATGTCAATGTGCATGAACGACCAAGCATAGATGAGTTGAGAGACAAACTGTGTATAAGAGAGGATAGGCTGTAGTGTGTTGGAGAGAAGACTGCGATGGTATGGGCATGTGATGCACATGGAGGATGACCGCTGGGTAAAGAGGTGCCAAGAAATCCCAGTAGAAGGAAGACGCAGTAGAGTGAGACCACGAAAATAATGGGCGGAGGTGGTGAGAGCAGACCTCAGATCACTGAAGCTCACAGAGGACATGTCGAAGGACCGTGACAAATGGAGAGATGCTCTGCTGAATAGGACCCGTCCCACCCTTGCAAGCACGGAAAAGCGGACATAAAATGATGATGATGATAATTGATGTCACCAGTAGAGGGGCAATGTATGTCCTTTCAACAAAGACCATCATCATCATCATTATTATCACCGTTTAATGTCCATTTTCTATGCTTGCATGAGTTAGACGGATCGTCTACATCATGAGACAAGTCTGGCCAGATTGGTCATGCTGAACCTTTCTCAGACAGAACTGTAAATTTGGTCAGGATTTTTACAGCTGGATGCCCTTCCTGACACCAATCACATTTACAGTACATCCACACAAGATATAAAGATGTACCATATTCTCCGTAGTGCCATCTATATAAAGTATGTGATTGCTTGCTTGTCTATAATGTAATGTAATACAGCCAAAAGGGCACATAATGGGAACATATTTTGAAAGGAAGTTGACCCTGAAATGGGGATACAAATGGAATAAAACAAGTTTTGTGTAAATCGAAGCATGGGTTCCCATGGGTTTTCTGGATACCTTCATTAACAGAGAGAGAGAGAGAGAGAGAGAGAGAGAGAGAGAGAGAGAGAGAGTGATAGTGGTTGTGAGAGAGTAGATTGACATAGAGAGAGGGAGAGGAGATAGAGAAGGAGAATGGAAGAGAGAGAGAGAGCTGTTGGTGTTGTTGTGTATATACAGTATATATATATGAGTGTGTGTGTATATATGTGTGTGTGTGTGTATGACCAGTGTATATAGATCACAGACACCCATATATATATATATATATACACCCACACATACATATATATATGTGTATACACATACACACACATTTATATATATACATACACACACACACATATATATATATGGACCTTCCAGTTTCATTTTACATTATATACATGTCTGTGCATATTTTAATTATTTAAAAATTATTTTGAAGTGAACATGACCCAATGGGTCACGGGTGGTGTAGTACTTTATAAAAGTATAGAAAACATTCACTGGGTGCTTTTTGTTGTGTCACTGACACAACCACTTTACAGTGGGCAGAAATGAGACGATGGGGTAGGGTGTGTTGGGTGGGGTGTGTATTGGGTCAATAATAATAATAATAATTGTTTCTACTTTTGGCACAAGGCCAGCAATTACCCCAGTGCCCTTACTGGTACTTTATTTTATCGACTGCGTAAGGATGAAAGGCAAAGTTAACCTCAGCGAGATTTGAACTCAGATCAAAACATTCACAAATTAATGATGATGAGGAATGTGTAACGAATTTCCCTATTGTGTTCTTGAATAAACAAACATTATCATGGCTGTCTAAAGTTTAGCTGAGGCTAAAGAAAGGCTTCAGAGTATGGCTTCTTCAAAACTTGAACCCTAGGATTTGAACTCTTCTATGGCAGCTATCTAGTTGTCCTCGACCACTGCATCAAATTTATATTCAGGAATGCTGACAGACATGGACAAAGAAAACATTGAAATGATTTCACTCCAAATGACATAACCTTACCATTTTTCATGTGAAGGAGACAATTTCCAGTGATTCCTGAAGTTACTATGATGATTAACAAACCAGAAAGGCAAACATTGAATAAAATAGGTTTCTTCCTGCCACAACATATATATATCCCTAGCCAGTTCTGTGTAGCTCTATGTACAACCAGGAATCTGACTAACTTGAAATTGCAAATTGAAGGTTATGAAGGTCAAAGCAAAACTCAGGTGTTCAAGTGTCTTTCCAAAGAATGTTGTAAACAAGGAATTAAGTTAAATCTTTCTTTTTATGGGTACTATGCTAGTGTAAATATATATTACTTGTTCCTATTACCCACTCTACTACCCTAAGTATTGAGTACTTTGGTGCGTTATGGTCCACCTGGTTCCTTACCACATTTCCTTTGTTATATATATATATATATATATATATATATATATATATACTGAGGTTAACTTTGCCTTTTATCCTTACGGGGTACAAACAGCAGCAGTAGTAGTAGTAGTAGTAGTAGTAGTAGTAGTAGTAGCAGTAGCAACATCAATAGTAGTAGCAGTAATAACAGCAGCAACAATAGTAGTAGCAGCGCCAGTAGCAGCACTAGTAGCAGCAGCAGTAGTAGCAATAGCAGTAGTAGTAGTAGTATTTTGTATGATACTTTTGTTGTTCTCATTGGTGTTTTTTTTGCTATGGTGAAGCTGCCAGCCAAGAGTTAAATTTTTGGCAATTTCTCTAACGAATGACCTATAATTTATTAATTATTTTCAACATATCCTTTTCCATTATCTATGGGAGAGACTAGAATAGCATTCATAATTCACAACTACTTCTGTTTCTTTCATATATTTATATATCATCATCATCATCAGGTTTAGCGTCCGTGTTCCACGCTTGCATGGGTTTGGACGTGGGTTTTCCCACTTGAGGCAAGAGTGGTTGTCTTGCTCGCATAGGACTGTCTGGCGGGTTTTCTACAGTTGGATGCCCTTCTTAACACCAACCACATTTACAGTGTGGGGCTGGGAGGTTTTTACCGTGTTGCCTACACGGCCACATTTACAGCGTGGACTGTGTGTTTCTTTGTCGTGGACACGTGAAGGTACATGGCTTAGTGGTTAGAGCAGCAGGCTTGCAATCGAAAGGTTGTGAGTTCAATTATCGGACCTGGTGATGTGTTGTTTCCTTGAGCAAGACACTTTATTTCACATTGCTCCAGTTTACTCAGCTGAAAATGAGTACCAGCAATAGCTGGAGGTTTAACCCTGCGATGGACTGGCGTCCTGTCCAGGGGGGAGTCTTGTACTCTCAGTCGCTTCACGCCATGTAGCCGGGATAAGCACCGGCCAAATGAGCCTTCTGGCTTAAGACAGACATGAGACTTACAGCCTGCCCACCCAGCCAGTGGGATGGCGTCATCTTATGGCTAAAACAGCATGTGCTGTGACCAGCGACAGACTGGTCGGTCAAGGTGGTCAAGGTGGTCAAGGTGATATATAGACAGATATGTATACATATATAGAGAGAGATACAAACATATATATATAGAGATAGACAGACACATATATATATATATATATGTATACACACACACACATACACATATATAGAGAGAGATACAAACATATATATATAGAGATAGACAGACACATATATATATATATATATATGTATACACACACACACATCTACATATATAGAGAGAGATACAAACATATATATAGAGAGAGATAGACAGACATATATATATATATATATATGTATACACACACACACATATATATATAGAGAGAGATACAAACAGATATATATAGAGAGATAGACAGACATATATATATATATATATATATATATATATATATATATGTATACACACACACACATACACATATATATATAGAGCGAGATACAAACATATATATATAGAGAGATAGACAGACACATATATATATATATATATATATATATGAATATAGACATAGAATATTCGAAAATATTCTGTATGTTTATAATAAACATTTTGAAGACCTAATCGCTATAGAATAGAATACGTCACGTATTACAATTAGATTCTCGATAAAAGCAAGGGAAGTAATCTACGCGTTTCATTCTCGTTAGAAATCATCAGGACTACATATCCAGTGCTTTTATCGAGAATGACACAGCTAGAGACTTATAGAATACTTAGCTGTGTACAGGAACTGGTTTGAAAGAGCGGTTGCCGGTCCGGCAGAAATTAGAAATTGGAATAAATGCTCTGAAATAGCGATATATATGTGAATATAGACATAGAATATTCGAAAATATTCTGTATGTTTATAATAAACATTTTGAAGACCTAATCGCTATAGAATAGAATACGTCACGTATTACAATTAGATTCTCGATAAAAGCAAGGGAAGTAATCTACGCGTTTCATTCTCGTTAGAAATCATCAGGACTACATATCCAGTGCTTTTATCGAGAATGACACAGCTAGAGACTTATAGAATACTTAGCTGTGTACAGGAACTGGTTTGAAAGAGCGGTTGCCGGTCCGGCAGAAATTAGAAATTGGAATAAATGCTCTGAAATAGCGATATATATGTGAATATAGACATAGAATATTCGAAAATATTCTGTATGTTTATAATAAACATTTTGAAGACCTAATCGCTATAGAATAGAATACGTCACGTATTACAATTAGATTCTCGATAAAAGCAAGGGAAGTAATCTACGCGTTTCATTCTCGTTAGAAATCATCAGGACTACATATCCAGTGCTTTTATCGAGAATGACACAGCTAGAGACTTATAGAATACTTAGCTGTGTACAGGAACTGGTTTGAAAGAGCGGTTGCCGGTCCGGCAGAAATTAGAAATTGGAATAAATGCTCTGAAATAGCGATATATATGTGAATATAGACATAGAATATTCGAAAATATTCTGTATGTTTATAATAAACATTTTGAAGACCTAATCGCTATAGAATAGAATACGTCACGTATTACAATTAGATTCTCGATAAAAGCAAGGGAAGTAATCTACGCGTTTCATTCTCGTTAGAAATCAACAGGACTACATATCCAGTGCTTTTATCGAGAATGACACAGCTAGAGACTTATAGAATACTTAGCTGTGTACAGGAACTGGTTTGAAAGAGCGGTTGCCGGTCCGGCAGAAATTAGAAATTGGAATAAATGCTCTGAAATAGCGATATATATGTGAATATAGACATAGAATATTCGAAAATATTCTGTATGTTTATAATAAACATTTTGAAGACCTAATCGCTATAGAATAGAATACGTCACGTATTACAATTAGATTCTCGATAAAAGCAAGGGAAGTAATCTACGCGTTTCATTCTCGTTAGAAATCATCAGGACTACATATCCAGTGCTTTTATCGAGAATGACACAGCTAGAGACTTATAGAATACTTAGCTGTGTACAGGAACTGGTTTGAAAGAGCGGTTGCCGGTCCGGCAGAAATTAGAAATTGGAATAAATGCTCTGAAATAGCGATATATATGTGAATATAGACATAGAATATTCGAAAATATTCTGTATGTTTATAATAAACATTTTGAAGACCTAATCGCTATAGAATAGAATACGTCACGTATTACAATTAGATTCTCGATAAAAGCAAGGGAAGTAATCTACGCGTTTCATTCTCGTTAGAAATCATCAGGACTACATATCCAGTGCTTTTATCGAGAATGACACAGCTAGAGACTTATAGAATACTTAGCTGTGTACAGGAACTGGTTTGAAAGAGCGGTTGCCGGTCCGGCAGAAATTAGAAATTGGAATAAATGCTCTGAAATAGCGATATATATGTGAATATAGACATAGAATATTCGAAAATATTCTGTATGTTTATAATAAACATTTTGAAGACCTAATCGCTATAGAATAGAATACGTCACGTATTACAATTAGATTCTCGATAAAAGCAAGGGAAGTAATCTACGCGTTTCATTCTCGTTAGAAATCATCAGGACTACATATCCAGTGCTTTTATCGAGAATGACACAGCTAGAGACTTATAGAATACTTAGCTGTGTACAGGAACTGGTTTGAAAGAGCGGTTGCCGGTCCGGCAGAAATTAGAAATTGGAATAAATGCTCTGAAATAGCGATATATATGTGAATATAGACATAGAATATTCGAAAATATTCTGTATGTTTATAATAAACATTTTGAAGACCTA